>CM069864.1:78076075-78658575 GCA_036172795.1 Pelodytes ibericus | reverse complement strand
TGCCACTGCTGCCCTGCGGTGAATTATGATGACCTGAAGAATAACAGTGGAGGTCCCTCAACTGCTTAAAGAGCCAAACATTTAAAAAAAAAAAACGGGAAAAAAAAAACATGCTTTTACAAAAAAAATTTTTTTTAATGTAGCCCATGGCATAGAGAAAAATTACCATGCAGGTCTTAAAGGGACCTCAACATTTCTTATACTGTTAATGCAGCAAATGAAAAAAAATCTAATACATTGTGTTGGCGAAATATATGTTTTAAATGTGTGTGGTGTCTCCGGCTTATGACATCACCTCTGGCTTGATATGCAAATTACACATATATTTCTCTTTTGCTAACACAATGTGTAGGTTATTTTTCATTCTCTACATTTGCAGTATAAGCAGTGTTTAGGTTGACAGTCCCTTTGAATCAGACAGCCTTCTCCTCCAAGTATTGCCTATGTGTAACTTTTTCAAAACGAAAACTTACTACTTCTTAATAACTGAGAATCCTTTATATTGTATTGTTCTTTAGATGTATATATATATTTTTTGCTTGTAGGATTGTAGCCAAAATCAAGAAAACCAAACAGATTTGTAGCTCCTGTGCACTAGCTGGCAACAGATAATTGGTTTCTTAAAAGTGCCTGGCAATTGACCACAAAGCAATGTATGTCACCTGCAGAATATAAATTGCTGTTGATTTTACATTAGGATAACTTTTTTTTCCATAAATCTTCCATCGCACCTTAATAATTATATTCTTCACCCCCCCCCCCTAAATTTGTATAACTACAGTTCAGAGGAAAACCACTGGGAGACTTAAAACTTCAATTAAAAATGATTTTACTGATGCATTACAGTTACTGCCCTGGAATATGGCATAATGCTCAAACACAGTCTCTCAGCTACTCTACAGCAGTTTTTGTCGGTCTTGCTCAGTCACCTCCAGTGACCTTTCAGCTACTCTACAGCAGGCTTTGTCGGTCTTGCTCAGTCACCTCCAGCTACTCTACAGCAGGCTTTGGCTGGCTTGCTCAGTCACCTCCAATAACCTTTCAGCTACTCTACAGTAGTTTTTGTCTGGCTTGCTCCAGTCACCTCCTTTGCCCCCTTTTATTTTCAAATTTCTATATTGTCTTCCATAACTAAACCACCTTCCTTTCTGTTCTTTTGCAGCTATAATGGCATTCCTTTTTGAGCTGGAGGTTCTGGTGGAGTTGATGTCAATTGGTACACTGCTAGCATACAGTCTGGTGGCTGCATGTGTGGTTATTCTTAGGTGAGTAAATTGGCCCCGGTCTTCATTGAACTTCTATATCGTCCCTTACTGTCAAACTTTTTATATCTGTAGTTAATGGTTGATCACAGTGGCCAGAGGGGTAATTTGCTACATGGTCAAAGATCTAACCACACTTCCCAGTGCAGACGTGGCTTGTCTCATGCCTGTTTATTTTACAATCAGGTACCAGCCTGATCAACTAGGCTCTCCCTGCAAGAGTACAGAGATGGTGAAGCTAAGTGGACCAGAATGCGAGAAGCTGTCAGGGGAAAACCAGGAGCCTTCGGAAACCTTCCACGTCAAAAACCTTCTGTTCCCAAGCTGTGACTACCCTACAAGAGTGTCCGGCCACATTGTCTATGGCAGCATGTCTGTGATATGTAAGTGTCTTGGTTATCAGTGGCTAGTGATTCTTATAAATGTTTTACTGCTCTATGAAAGTCTCTTGCTTGTAGTTAATCCCCCCCCCCCCCCTTTTTTTTCTTCAGCCGTTGTCTTCATATTTTTGTGTCTGGTCCTGTCCCAGAAGCTGCAAGACATTCTCATTGGCAGCCCTGTTTGGGTTACTCTGCTGGTCGTGCTGTCTATATTGAGCATCTTGATAACCGTGGTAATCTGGAGACAGCCTGAAAGCAACACTCGCTTAACTTTTAAAGTAAGTAATACCGTACTTTGCTCATTGATCGCTGTGATCTTAAATTATTTGTATTATATTTTCGCCGACCAGAGGCCCTATTGTGTTGATGTTCTTGTTCCCATGAAGTGTCTCTAGACACATGACTGTCAAACTTGGTACAGTACTTACAGACGCTTGCTTAATGCCAACAGGTACCGGCCCTACCTCTACTGCCCGTCTTCAGTGTATTCGTCAATCTGTACTTCATGATGCAGCTGAAAACGGGAACCTGGTTACGATTTGGGGTGTGGATGATATTAGGTAACTTTTTTTCTTTGTTTAATTCTCCAACCATACAGCCATAAATTGATATTCTTGACCTAAAGGTTTTTTTCTTTGTACATTGAGTCATGTATTGTTTTATAGATGTTGTTATAAACGTACAGTATATCAGAGTTGCTGGAAGCTGGTCCTCTTTAACTTTGTCGTTTTGCGCGGCTTTCTATTAGACCAATAGTTAGGGTTAAGGTCTAGGGTTAAAGGGACGGTATCACCTAAACAATGTTTTTACTGTGCATGTACAGAATGAAATGTAATTGAAAATAATATATTGTGTTGGCAGAATTACAAGCTAATGCCTAAATTAGGAGAAATATGTGTTTTAAATGTGTCTGTTGGATCTCATGTTTGATATAACCTGTGGCTTAATATGTAAATTACACATTTCCCATTGAAAATCAGTTCATTTGCCGATCCCAAGCAAAAAGGGGGTCTCTCTCTGTGCTAGCAGCGAGAGACCCTCGCATTCAGCAGTCAGAGCGGGACGAGCCCCGCTCTGATTGGCTGTGCGCATGCTGACTTTGTCGGAACGCTTCAACCAGGAACTGCTGTGTCTTACAGGTGAGACACAGCACATAGTAAACCTGTGTGTATCTATTAAGATTCACGTCGGGTTTACTTGAAACTATCAGGCCATGTTTTGTTTAACCCTTGCTTCCTTTTGCTACCCTTGCTTAAACAAGGTGCAACGTTCTTTTAAGAAAGCCCTTCTTATGGCAGTAAACCAGTATATAGTATTTGTGGCTATATTAAACAAGAGAGGAAACTTACAGCTAAACACTGCAGAAATGTGAAAACAGCCTTGGTCACTAAGGGGTTAAAACAAAGAACGGTTAAAGCAAATTCCTGGAAGATTTTTTCTTTTTTTGGGGGGGAGTGTGTAAAAACTGTCTTAAAAAAAAAATGTATATTGTCCAGTCCTAAGCATGTATCTGGTATTTTAAGTGGACACATTTGGTCAATTTATAGTATAACATTGTTCGCTGACACACATTTTATTTGTCTGCTTCGCTTACTGTTAAGCATTTAGTGAGGAGACATTTGATGCTATGTGACTGGTCTCTAGCTTTAAACAGGCCGAAGGGACAATCTCTTCCCTTCAGTACCTGAGCTCGATCGCTCTGCAAGTCTGTTCCGTATGTGTCTGTGCTGGGAGCTCTTGCCCAAAACGTGTGACCCTCAAGTCCTCTCGCTCATTCATGTTTCCACGTGCCTTGTATCTGACATAAATTGATGCTGTAACATATAATGCCAACGGGCATTTTCTTCGTCTCCTACAGAAATGTGCTAATTTTTTATCTGTTTGTTCTTTTTTTTTTTTTTTCAAGGTTTTATGATCTACTTCTTTTACGGCATTCGACATAGCGTGGAGGAGCAGGGCTCTGCAGCAAATGACAAACGGTTTAAAGCGAAACCCGACTCCTTCATAAATGGTGATTACAAAGATCCAGCCGCGGTTGATGTATGATGTCCACACGCCTGCCCCAACACTTAGACCACGACAGAAGTATTAATGGAAAAGGTACCAACCGGGACACGCAAGACAGGAATAACCTGCAACACTTTTTATCATTTTTCTTTTCCAAGTTTTCCATTTTAATGTGGAGCTGTTACTGCAGTATCTTTCGTTTGTTCGGTGTATTCTTATCGGCACTCTAGTCAACTGATATCATGTGTGCTGGAATGAAACGGAACTGTTGCTATTGCACATTGGGCAGTAATTGAGAATCTATTAATTACGATGTGTCATAAATTCGGAATCTCCATGTATTAAAGCTGTCTTGTTTTGCGGCCCAGGCTTGCCGGGACGGTCTTGAACGTTAGACTCTGAGATGAAAAGGAAATATTGCAGATAAAAAATGAAAAAAAAGTGGAAACCATAGAGCATAAAGCACAAGTTAAAAAACAAACAAAACGGCAGTGGAAGGAAAGATAAGAAGGCTCAAAATGAAGGAAGCAAGACAGATAAAAGAATAACGTTTTTTTAAAAATATTTAACCCTTTCTGTGCGCTCTGTGCATCATCAATCAGATGCTTCAACGAATATGTATATAGAAATATATACACTTAATCTATTTATGTGAACATTACATGGATGTATATGAACTAGTAAGACTAGTTTATTGTGCGTGTATATATTGTAATTGGTATTTCTTTCCTGTTACATATTGCTGTTCAAAATCAGACCACCGCTTGTATATTTAGAAAGAGGCCAGTAGATTCAATATGCTTTTGGAAGCAGTCTTATTATGAGTAACTGGGTGACGGGCTGTGGGAAACAAACTGTGTAGGAAGGAAGAGAGGGTGTGTGCGGATCAATACACGTCTTTGGACAGAAGTTGACAGGGTATGCTCAATGCTGGATTAACTGGACAAACAGGTATTAAATACACAGCTAAAACTTTGCACTCTATTGCAGGCTAACTTGGTCTCACTGTAATTACTAAGAATAATACAGACCGGGCACAGTAGCCAAAAACGGCTATATTGATCACCAACTGATTATTAAAAAATTGACCATATTTAAAAGGATCAGTTCGGAGACATTACTCCACAGCAAAAGTGCTGTGGAGAAATAACTACGGAAGCTAGTGAGATATTCCTGCTTATTACACCACACTTAACAATATGATCTGGTATAACACTCTGGAAATACAGCCTAATGTATTAATAATTTTGACCACACAATTATCACTATCTACCATTATGTAGCTATATTATTTCAGCTATACAGTGTGTAGTGATACATGCATCTGTTTATTAGGATGTACCATAATAAGAAATACTTGTGTTTATCAAACTAGCCGTAATGTGCAAATTTGTGTATAATGGCATCAGTGGCTGCCCACCTACTTATGTCATAGCAGTTTGTATTCTCTCTACTTATGTCATAGCAGTTTGTATTCTCTCTACTTATGTCCTAGCAGTTTGTATTCTCTCTACTTATGTCATAGCAGTTTGTATTCTCTCTAGCCCCAGCTTTTAGATGTTTGTATATTTATTCCTAACTGTTTGGTTGGTAACCAAACTGTTAGGATATTTTGTTTATAGTATTTTGTATATAGTAAGGAAATTGGGGGTCATGGAAATTACTGGAAAGTCCCATTTTGATACCCTAATTTAAAACGCTTGCCCCCACCTCCTCTTATCACTTCCTTAGATTCTCTTGCTCAATCAACTTCTGACCTCCTTCCATTTTCTATACATTCTCTACTTTCCAATGCATATAATTTTAATTGTATCCCTTGTCCATTATCTTAAATTCTCTCACACCACATCATAATCCTTGTTGTGTTTTTTTTTTAATTCCCCCTCGCCCCCTCCCATGGCCACTTTTATTATTTGTTGAGTCTGCAATATGTACTTCAAACTGTGCCCCCCCCCCCCCATCTGAAATATGCCCCTTTTCATATAACAGCACTTGGATGACCATGCAGGGCATGATAACATTATGGTGACCCAGGCTCCTGTTAAGAGGGCAGCAACCAAAAAGATATTTGCCTTGGAGATTAGACATACTGAGATTTATATATAAAGATACATTTTGGGGTAATGTACTAACAATGTGGTTTCCATGCTGAGTTTTCTCCTCAGAGAAATTGGCTCAAAGATTTTTTTTTTTTTTTTTTATATGTAATTTTTTGTGTGTCTGGTTTCAAAAAACGTGAGGGTCTGAATTGTTTAAAGTCCCCCCACCCCTCGGAAATGAGAAATGCATCAATGTACTTCATTATCCATGGTGTTCTGGTTATAAAGCGGTATACAAAACTATTAATAACTGTTCACACAGTTTACAGACAAGAGTATTATTATTTTTGTCTAAGAGGAAGTTTACAGGAGCTGTTGCATTTAATGTTGTTTTTAAAAGGTGTATTTATTTTCTGTACTTGTAATAATAGTTGTATAAATATTTTTTATTAAATTACATGTTTTATAGGATGTATGTAGATGCTACTTCCATTTTTTTTTTTTGCCTTTTTTTAGAATAAACATTTCAAAATGATACATTATTTTCTTGATCAATGGTTTTTGCATGAGGGGGAGGATTTGTGATTCTTTGATTTTGAGCAGTGTATGTATGTATGTATGTATATATATATATATATATATATATATATATATAAATTAGTATGTATGTTAGCCCCGCTATAACACGGGACTTGGGATCTATGGACTAACAACTCAATCTAAGTGGGATTGTGACTCCACTTTACTGTGATGATTTTAGTAAGATCTGGTGGTGTGTGAAGGTGGGACGGAGAGAAGGTAGAAACTGACTACTGCTTTAGTCAGTGTATGGGTAAAATCAGTAAGAATGACTATCACGCACCTCTCCAACCTGCAAAAAAAAAAAAAAAAGATATAAAGACAAGTGAGCCTCACATCCACAACCTACTATAAGTTCTGTCCCCAGCATGTTACTATTCAAAAGTGTTCTACTCAAAAGGCTTGTATATTGAATGGATTATTTCTTTTGCGCGACTACTTTTTGCTTTGGCATCAAAAACACCTCACAGCTCTGTAGAAACTCCTAACAAGTCGATTGTGGCCCCCTAGTGGGAAAGGATGATACCATAACCCTCTGCCAGCTTGAGTAAAACTGTCGCACTGTTCTAACACCTCCTTCACTATGAATGATCAGCTGGTGACGCCAGCTATCTTTGCTACAAGGCAGAAATCTAAGGGGGGTTCAAGCCCGAGTCTCTGAGAGTTCCATGGAATAGAACTGCATGCGCAAAATGCTGGCAGCAAGTTTAATGGCCAAGCTGACAGCCTACTGTGCCATCCCAGACCTGGAAATCTCCAACTTTTGGAGCCCCAAATTTAGACTGTATTCTGAGCATGTTTGTGATTTGTGACCCTACAAATTGATAGATGGATTGACCCGTAAATCTGCCATTTCGGCAGCCAAACTCATGTGAACTTCTGGTGACCGACACGGTAGCTGGAAACACTCCCATAGAAGTTTGTGGAAGGATTTCAGCTATTTCCGTTCTAGCAAAAAATCCACGTGTATTGCCCCAAAGGAAATAAAATTTAAAAAGCTATTAAAATAAATATTTTTAGTTTTTTTTTAATCTATAAAATAAAAATTATAAATATATGTAAATATATAAGTACATGTACAATACTAATGACCTATAATATAAAGTAATACATAAATTATACACAGATCAGGCATAACATTATAACCACCTTCCTAATACTGTGTAGGTCCCCTTTTGAGGCCAAAACACCCCAAACCTAATGAGGCATAGAGTCTACCAGACCTCTGTAGGTGTGCTGTGGTATCTGGCACCAAGATGTTGGCAGCAGATCCTTTAAGGCCTGTAAGTTGTGGGTGGTGCAGACTTGTTTGTCCTGCACATGCTCGATTTGGATTGAGATCTAGGGAATTTGGAGGCAAAGACAACACCTTGAACTTGTGTTCCTCAAACTATTCCTGAACCATTTTTGCTTTATGACCAGGTACATTATCCTGCTGAGGCCAATGCCATCAGGGAATACAGTTTCCAAGGGTGTACATGGTCTGCAGCAATGCTTAGGTAGGTGGTACTTGTTACAGTAACATCAACATGGCAGGACCCAAGGTTTCCCAGCAGTACAACACATTCATAACAGGATTAACTTCAATACAATGGCTAATACAATTAAATCTTGTGAGAGGGATGGGGGGAACCAGTGGGAACATACTGGGAAAAATAGCAACCAATCAGGTGAGAGGGGCAGAGCCAGGTCACTTTAGTCCTTTTAACCTTGGGCACTTTTAAACTCCTGGCCAATAAAATGGGCGGCTACCATTTCCCCTTAATCCAGAGCGACCAATAGTATCCGTGCCAACAGTCTGGAGCGACCAATCAGCAGCCCCCCGAATAAGCATCACGTATTCTTCAGGTATGCGACAAACATGCACCCAGCTATCCATGTGATGTAAAAGAATGCGTTATTCATCAGACCAGGCCACCACCTTCCATTGCCATGTGGTCCAGTTCTGATGTTCACATGCACATTTTAGGCTCTTTCGGCAGTGTACAGGGGTCAGCATGTGCATTGTAACGAGATAACGAGTAGCCTCAGTAGCCCAGTTGTTAATTCTCTTTTTTAGGGTTCCAATATCTCCTCAGCCCTCAATCTTTCAAAATCGATTGTCAGCTCCCTGGTCAACACCCTTAGTGATAATAGACTAGTAGCAATTCCTGGAAGTAGACATGGCTACCAAGGATTTCACAGCAAGAACAATTTATTAAAGACAAGACAGCACATTTATACAATAAAACGTCTTGATAACAGATGATTAAACAAAACACAAACCAGGATTAACTTCAATACAATTGCTAATACAATCAAATCTGGCGCCAGGGATGGGGGAACCAATGGGAACATACTGGGAAAAGTAGTGACCAATCACACAAGAGGGGCGGAGCCAGGTCCCTTTAATCCTTTTACCCTTAGGGACCTTTAACCTCCTGGCCAATGAAATGGTGCCTACCATTTCCCCTTGAACCGGAGCAACCAATCAGCAGTGCCCCGAATAAGCCGAGGGTGGGTGAAGGTCCAGTTGACCGGGCTTAACCTTTATTGTGGCTGACTTCCTAGGGTGCTTCACACCAGGGAACCAAACTTGTCCTGAAAGGGGCTAAATCACTGTTCCATAATTCTATGTCGCCTAACCTTTCCAATACATTTTTGTTTCCTATTTCTGGGCTTGGACCAATAGGAGTGAGAGCTACCTTTAACCGGGTCGCAGGGGTTTTAAATGAACCAATGGGTAGCTGAGTGACAGGATTTGTAGTCTCCAGTCTTGCGGTAATGGGGCCACTACTTGGGAGGTTGGAGGCAGGGGACACAAGTGATAAGCCCTTTTGGGGAGTTATTAAAATAGGGAAAAACAGGGACACACTGGCCATAACATTAGGCGTAAACACAGTCTGCTGTTACACAGCCCATAATTAACAAACTGCTTAGCGCTGTGTGTTCTAACACATTTCGATCAGAAATCAATATGCATCAATGAGTCTTGGCCGGCCATGACCCTGTCTCTAGTTCACCACTTTTCCTTCCTTGGATTAATTTTTATAGGCACTGAGCACTGCAGACCGGGAACATCGCGCAAGAGCTGCAGTTTTGAAGATGCTCTGACCCAGTCGTCTAGCCATCACAAATTGTCCCTTTTCAAAAGTCACTCGCTTGCCTATTTTTCCTGCTTCTAACGCAACAACTTTGAGGACGAAATGTTCACTTACTGCCTAATATATCCCACCCACTGACAGGTGCTCTGATAACAAGATAGATAGAAGAAAGGTGTTCCCCATAAGGGGATAGCCGGCTCCACCCGTAGGAGTGTGGGTGTAATTCCTATGTCAGGTGGTGCTCTGAATATGTTGTGGACTCAGCAGGTAAAGTAGCAAGATAAAAGGTTGATTCGAGCACTCACCGGTTTTAGACAAAAGGAACATCCATGAAGTGATGGTAGAAAAAGATGTGATTTATTCGGTAAAAATGCAGGAAAACATGGAGACGTAGGACATAGAAAGGCAGACAGGTCGCCTTACGCGTTTCGTGCCTGAATGGCACTTAATCATAGGCTAAAGTGCTGAAATATGTGGCTAGTTTAAATACAGAATTGAACCAATCGTGTGAAAGGTCAGCGGTGATTAAGATTGACACAACACAGCACGTTGAAAAAAACATATTATGAAAGAAAAATGACAGATCTTTGCAGTATATTGATAAAATATATAGTGTAATACATAAAAAAGCTCTAAAACTAGGTGGCAAAGTGGTAGTGAATAGACAGTAAAACATTATTTTGTTTAAGTATATGAGTAAGTATACACAATGTAATAATAAAGACAAATATACGTAATCAGACAGTGTAAATCTAAGCTAAGAAAATAGTCCGCAGTTGAAAAAATGCAGGAAGGTGCTACAGGATAAGAAAAAAAACTCTTATTTTAAGATAGTTTTTTTTCTTATCCTGTAGCACCTTCCTGCATTTTTTCAACTGCGGACTATTTTCTTAGCTTAGATTTACACTGTCTGATTACGTATATTTGTCTTTATTATTACATTGTGTATACTTACTCATATACTTAAACAAAATAATGTTTTACTGTCTATTCACTACCACTTTGCCACCTAGTTTTAGAGCTTTTTTATGTATTACACTATATATTTTATCAATATACTGCAAAGATCTGTCATTTTTCTTTCATAATATGTTTTTTTCAACATGCTGTGTTGTGTCAATCTTAATCACCGCTGACCTTTCAAACGATTGGTTCAATTCTGTATTTAAACTAGCCACATATGTCAGCACTTTAGCCTATGATTAAGTGCCATTCAGGCACGAAACGCGTAAGGCGACCTGTCTGCCTTTCTATGTCCTACGTCTCCATGTTTTCCTGCATTTTTACCGAATAAATCACATCTTTTTCTACCATCACTTCATGGATGTTCCTTTTGTCTAAAACCGGTGAGTGCTCGAATCAAACTTTTATCCTGATAACAAGATAACTTCACCTGTCAGTAGTCATAAAGTTACGGCTGATCGGTGTATGTTCGCCATTTCATTGTAAGCCAAGTCAGGGAGTGGAGAACAGGTGCTAAATGACATGAGAAAGTTTGGTCAATAGTCTGGGTGCTGCATTTTACAATGTATGTAGATGATGAATTTATGTTTCTGAGATGCCCATGTAAAGTGTACAGAAAACTCCTGAGGTGGGTAATAACATATAAAATTGCATTCACATAACAACCTTACTGAGCTACTCTGTAGTCCTTGTATAGCAAAATAACCCAAGTACAAAAGGTGACCCGTGTTATGTAAGTCAGGGTTTCGTAGCATTATTGCGTTAGTAACATTCCCCTCTAGTAGTCAAGACAATGAAAACTGTCCTTACACATTAACATTATAATATTGGTTCTTACAATTAAGAAAGATCAGAGAACATCAAAATGTTTCTTATCAGGGCTGCATATTTTTGAAATAAAAACAAATATATATGCCGTTTAGAACGGCTCCCTCGAGCGCCCATCTGCACAGAATTTAAATAAACAGTAATATCTATGAAAGAGAGAAGGGGTAAATAAATAAAAATAAAAAATAATGGTGAAAAAGTATATAAACATCAAAGCATAACAGAGTGAGAAGTATAGCAAAACAGGAGAATAAGGCACCTCAAGAGACAGGCAGCGAGCTGGGTTGAGTTCCAAAAAGTGGCAAATGGTCACACTCTTGGCGGCCACCAAAAACCAAAAAGTTCCATGGTGTTCCAAAAACCCGAATGAAAATGACAGGTTACCGAAATATAAAAGCAAAATGAAAGTTCGGAAACATTTTCATCACATCGCCTCCACATTGGCAGGATCAATAGGTGCCGAGGCGGCAATTTCTTCCCTCGGAGAATCTAGAGGTGGAAGTCACAGATTTCGCAGAAAAAGTCGTAATGGCCGAAGGGTCAATTATTAACAGCTTATTTTCTGTGGACACTGAGAGCGATGTTGGAGAGCTCCATCTGTATTTCACCTCGAGGCTGCGCAGGTGTGTGGTCAAGCCAGACATCGATCGGAGCCAAACTACCACCTCCATCGGGAGATCTTCATATATCGATAAGGCGCTTTTAGAATGATCAGTGGAAGGAGTTTTCCTCACCGCTTGTTGTGGAGCCATTTTGTCAGCTACACTTCTGAGTTTTAAGATCACATCTCTTGAGGCCATATGTGGAGCTTTCTGTGCCTTTCTCACTCCAAAGCATTCTAGTATCTCACAATTGCCAGAGTCAGTTTTCTTTGGTAATTGTTGTAGAAAACTGAGTAGGTAGGTCCACAGGGCGACAGGCCATACCACTTCTGGAACCCCCCCTCACATGTACATTGGCACTACGGTTTTTTAAATCTTGCATAAGTATTCGTCGGTGCAGGCCCCTCATATGTGAGGTCATATCACTCATGAGTTGCGTAGAGTCGGCTCGATCTTTCACAGACATCAGCTTCTTTGACTCCAAGACAACCACTCTCTTGTCCAGGGAGGACATTTCAGATCATATTTTTGCTGTTTCTGTATGGATCCTCGCTTGAGGGTCCAAGAATAGCCTTTTAATATCACCCTTCATGGACGGATTCTTATCTTGAAGTGGGTCTGGTGTTAAAATTGGGTGGGTCAGTTTCAAAACCGCCACCGTTTCCTCTAATGAATCGTCTGCGTCAGATTGAACTTCAGATCGCGCCACCCTGGCTGTGCTGAAGGTAGGCTTTAAAGGCCTTGACAATAGGGTGCCGATTTTTCGGAGGTGGATGTTCGCAGAGGATTTTCAGCCCATAATGTTATACAGGTAAAGTATATTATAAAGCTATTTCTGCGTTGTTTTGGCCAATGTGACTAAATTAAATATTTCAGTTTCGGTTCTGTCTGTTTTTTATTTTAACTCTTTGCCAACAGCCACAGTTCTGGACTGTAACCCTACCCTGATGTGGTGAGTACCTTTACTGTGGTATTTACAGCCTTTTGCATCCATGTCTCATAATGGATGCAGATAGAAACATCCTCTTGAGACTACTGAAGGCCTGTATAGCATCCTTTGAATAAAATAAGCCATATGTCTTGAGTGAGTGCCATGATGGGTTGGACCACACAGTTCATGGTGAAGTTACGTTAATAAGCTGTAACTCCTTGGAAGGTTTGCACCCCTTTTTTGAATGGAAAAGGTCAGTGTAGGATATCAGACATCTATCCCATGTCAATCTACAGCCCTTATGGAGAAAATACAAACCTAAAAACCATACAGCGGCTTACATGCAAACTTTTGGGGTCCTTCATGGCAGTCTGACAGCAAGTAACCTGGTTTTGCGTAGTAAAGACATATTTGCTTGTCCCACACGGGTGAGCACGCGAAAAAGAGGACATTCTATATGGGTTCTTTGGAAAGCTTACATTAACTGAAAGCTTTAACATTAAAACTGGGGTGGTCCCCTGTGAATTTCTTTAATAGTGAGACCTGCATTATAGGTGTATTATTGGGTTGTTTTAGAAGAATTATTGTACTGCTTGTATTTTTCTCATGCCTTGTAATGTAACCTATTTATTGATTCTGGTGTTCATAATATAATCAATAAGTAGTCCAAAAAATAATATATATATTATTTTTTTGGATTACTTGCTACATCTGTATAAATAGATTATTATCCATATATGTTCATGAATGTCTATTTTATTTTCACACATGTACATTTGCATTTTCTGTTAACTGAATTACTATTATTTTAATACCTGGTTTAGCATGCCATCTTCGTATTTAGATTATTTTTCCTACAAATTTTCTACAAAATAAAAAGTTAGCATAGAGAAAAAAAATCTTGACTGCATTCAGGCCGCAAATCGTGGATTTCCTGTCCCAGTAAGACACCTGTCCTTCTTTACAAAGCAATTTCAAACAGGTGATAATTTATACGTGGATACCTTCCACCCCCCCCCCCCCCCCCCCAACACACCTCCCCTTGTCCATTTCCCTGTGCCTAGCATTCCATTTCGTGCAGGAGCTTGTTTCACACTACTCCACTCCCCCCAGCTCACACAGGCTGCTGGAAGGTGTGTGTGAGAAGGAAGAGGGGGGTAAGTGTTAAGTGACAGGACACAGAGCGGGCACTGACTCTCGGAAAGCAAGTGGACCACGCTTTCACTAATTCAGCACTCCACGCTGGAAACAAACCTCTAATCTTAGGTAAGCTGGCCTGGAAAACCAAGAATGCAATGAATACCTTTGGTTAACAATGGGGGTGGGTAGTTCAGTTAGGGACCTGCTGATTACATTGGTTGAGGGCTCAGGCTCCTGTCCCAACACAGCAATAAGCTAGTGTTGAGTCACAGTCTTTTTTAGGAACCTGAGTATAACAAGATAATATGTTCGCATGTGCTAAACTAAGGACCAAACATGAATCCCAATCACGGGGAGAAGAAATAACAGATGCAACTAATCAGGCTCTCAGTTAGAAGGTTTAAGTAATCATTGCCATGAAAGGAGAGACATTTGTGGATAAAGGAGACAGACAAAATATACTGTAGTTACCTGGAAATCAGTGATTACAGGTGAATGCCAGCAAGCAAAATATGCAAAGATGGCAATTTAAAATAACACCTACTGAAACACCTGATTGTTAGAAACTTACAGATAAATCTTTTTGAATGCATATCCATTACATACAACGTCAGCATGATCAGTACCCAACGTCATTTATGTTTTCACTGTTATAGGATATGCTAGAGCGATAGACACATAGCGCATGCAAGCCATAATTAAAGGATTTGTAAGTATATTTTACATAAGGTGACTGCCATTTCAGAACTTTGATAACTAGTTCAGGAGTCAGACTTGCAGTAAAAGGCAGGTATAGTCAAAGGGCATGGACAAAGTACAATGCTGACCTACAACCAACCAGCTCAGACATCAACAAACAGGGATGCTTTCAATCCATGCAATGATTATTTACACACTTCATTAACGAGACCTGGGACTTCACCAGCTACCTTGGGATACGGGAAGTACCAGTATTCCCGCATGATTCGTAGGGTTCTAAACGGAGCTGGTCATGTGTAGAGTTGACTGCTTGATAGCATAACAAGGGCACATCCAACTGTTCTAAGCATGCTCTGTTCCAAGTGGGTGTACAGAAAGCACTGTAAAAAGTGCTGTAATATAAAAAAATATTACTTTATTAAACAACCTGAAGTATGAATGAGATTAGAGGCACTACCATGTGCAAAATACGTTGGCAGAGTGGGGATGGGACACTTCATCGCGGCTGCTTCCGCGCAGCCGCTTCACCGCCGACAGTACAGCACAAGACAGATCGTCGCTGGAGATTTCATCGCTAAAGGTAAGTATTTTACCGATTTTAGTTGGTTTAGAATTAGGGTTTAGGGGGTTAGAATTAGGTTTAGTGTTAGGGGTTAATTTTAGTATTAGGGGTCGGGGGTTAGTATTAGGGTTAGTATTGGGGTTTAGGGGGTTAACTTTAGTATTAGGGTTAGTATTGGGGTTTAGGGGGTTAACTTTAGTATTAGGGGTCGGGGATTAGTATTAGGGTTAGTATTAGGGGTCGGGGGTTAGTATTAGGGTTAGTATTGGGGTTTAGGGGGTTAACTTTAGTATTAGGGTTAGTATTGGGGTTTAGGGGGTTAACTTTAGCATTAGGGGTCGGGTTATTTATTAGGGGGGGTTATTTTCGTTTTACTTTTAGATTTGTAAGAGCTGACAGTTCAGCGCTGAACTGTCAGCACTTACATAGCTGCAGCCGCGGTGAAACGGCCGCGTTATACTTCATTGCTGACAGTTCAGCGTTCTAACTGCCGCGCTGAAAATGCGGCGAAGAAGTGTCCTAGACCCGGCAGAGTAGTAACATTTTCCCTACCAACTAATAATTGCTTTTGGCTGGCAAGCAGTTAGTGACACTTTTCTAGGCTTTCTAGGCTTCTTTGTGAAAATTCTTTTTGAATTTGTGGTCTATTAGTATCGGTAACGAACAATACTGTGGTCAAGAGCAGAAACAAGTCACATTTCTCAGCTATTTAGTAAATATGTTCCGGCATTCTGATATCATCAAGGAAAGAAAATGGCATAAAATGACCTGAGCTATGTCTGCATAAGTTAAATGAAAGGATGACTGTATCAAACATGTAAATTCTGTTTAAATGAAAGATTGCATCAAGTGTAGGGATTTTGAGCCCTCTCTGCTCCATATAGCTCTGCCAGGAGGCAGACATTTTGTTCAGAATCTTTTTTCATCTTGAGTGAAGATCTGACCCAAGATTCTAAACATGTCCACGCCCTGAGCGATCTATACGGAGAATAAGACGTCTAATTTGTATACTTTCATTTGAGAATTTCTTTATAAATGATCTACACTTGATAAAATTTTTCAGTTAAAACAGAAGTAATTTTTTTGCTACAGTTGTCCTTTTAATTGCAGTATGAAAGCTGTGCTGAAACGGATATTATTTAATGTACTGACTGTAAAAGCTAAAATCCATAGCAAATAAATGTGGTTTTATATGTGCAACCGTTTGGGGTCTGTCTATCTTTTCTTTCTCTCAATAGAGCTAGATTGTGAAATTATATATATATATATATATATACATACATATCACTAGCACATCTGTATGTGCAGGAAAGAATTTGTGTGGGAGCATTTCGTATTCCTTAGTTGCTGGGTTCACTCTGGAGCCTTTTGTCAGTTCACAAATGTGTCATTGTCTGCTGGAAGCCTATCAAATCCTTATTCTGCATCACAAAAGGTATCTGTGCAGCTCACATTCAGCATGAGTGCAGAAGGTGAGGGAGATAGAAAGCACACACAAATATAGAAACTCACACAAGATGAAGACTTTAGGCATGAGCTGGAATTGTTTGCTCAGCCTCATAAAAAAAATAGGTTTATATACTTAATAACATACTGACTACTAGCTTTTTTTATGACAGGTTACTCATAGTCTGTGAGAATGAAGTGCAGGAAACACTGACAATCCGGCACAGCAACAGGTAAGTAGACTGTTCTATATCAAATTACTGCTAATTTATCTGTAATATGAATGAAATGTTAAGAACACATTGTGTCCACTAACAAAGTATGAGGGTCATTGAGCCAATGCAATGTGCAAGTTGGTTAAAAAAAAATTCTGTGGTAGTTGGTGTGGCAGTGTGCTGTTCAAACCTGTCCTCAAGGACCCTCAACAGTCCAGGATTTTGTTTAAATAAGGATATGTATAACACACGGTGTGGTTTCCTAACGCTTAGGGAACCACACCGGGTGTTATACTATTTAAACACAACTGGGTAATCCATTGGGGGTCCACGTGGACAGGTTTGATAAGCACTGTCAGACAATAGAGAGTTGATAATAGTGAAATGCTATAAAACTAATTTATTTCCTATTATCTCCATTTCTTTTCTGCAGTGATATTAATATGATGATATTTGGGATCTCGTCTCTCATTTTCATCTCCTGGGTCCTTAGTTCGGTGACTGCCTCTCATCATACAGTTCCAGAGGTGATTCCTCACAGCACATTGCATTTAACTCCATCTCACTTTACTGGCCTTAGCACTCCCGAGCTGAATACAGTCTGCACAGAGGAGTGTGTCCTAAGAGAATACCTCTCGGAGTCACTTGGCCTACGCCACCAACTGGACTATGAGACCACATTTTCCAATGGCAGCCGCACGCTTACAACACTGACCGTACAAGTGGCACAGACTAGTGGCAAGCAGCAAGGAGAAAAGAAAGCGAAATCATTACGCAGGCGGCGACAAGTCTATGGACCAGATGTTCGCTTCTCCATCCGCAGTCGTAGATTTCTGAGAGACTTCCCATTTGCCGCTGCTGTGCGTGTGTCCACAGGATGCACTGGGGTGCTGATAACAGAACGCCATGTTTTGACAGCAGCCCACTGTATTCATGATGGTGAGGACTATGTACAAGGGGCAAATAAGTTACGTGTTGGCTTTTTGCGGCCAGGAGCCAGGCCCTTTTTGCGATGGGCACGCGTAAAAAACACAAGGGTGCCACGTGGATGGATAGGTGCTCCTGCTGAGCTCAGCATGGATTACGATTATGCTCTGCTGGAACTTCGAAGGCCACAACCACATCCTCATATGAGTCTTGCAGCTTCTCCGCCACTGCAGGACTTGGCGGGTGGGCGAGTACACTTCTCAGGATTTGACAGTGACCGTCCTGGGGAATTAGTTTACCGCTCATGCCGAGTAGAGCAGCAGACAACACATCTGCTTTATCAGCACTGTGATGCACGACCAGGAGCAAGTGGTTCAGGCGTCTACGGTCGACTCTGGCAAGAGGGCCGCTGGGAGAGGAAAGTGATTGGGGTATTCTCTGGACACCAGTGGGTAGAAGTATCAGGAGAACCAAGAGACTATAATGTGGCTGTCAGACTGACCCCTCTAAAGTATGCCCAGATCTGCTACTGGATCCGAGAAGCTGACTTCAGCTGTCCAGATGAAACGAACAACCAAGTATAATACTGCATTTAACAGAATGTACAATTAATTAATTAAGCAGATTTACACATTGAGATATGCAGGGAACGTTTTCTCTGATTGATTTACTTGATTGGTAGAGTAACTGACAACTGTCTAAAAAAAAGCCCAAAATGTTGGACATTTCAACAAGCAATTAAATAAGTATTTCATACTGTAATAACTTCTGTTCCACGTACAACATATTATCTTTGTATATTGCAATAATTAGGGATAAGCAAAATGTCCATATGAGGACACCAGTGTATACAGAAAGGTTTGGGAAGGTCCATAGAAAATCATTAAATGGTCTGTCACAGTAAATGTCCACCATGAGCAATATTTGTGCCTATCCCTGATAATAATTAAGAAGTGGGGAGCTAAGGTGTGGAGAATTCTACAATAAGAGCACCTAATAATATTAAACAGATTTATGTGTTAATCTGAATAGAATATGAGAAGTTATAAACAGACACTTTGAAGCACATTCATCCACATACAAGTAAACCATACTCCTTAAACACTTAAATGGCTAAACATACATTTATTATCATTGAGCCTAACACAATGGGGGTTACAATGAACATAGTGCCTTATACTGGTGCTATACCTGTGGGAACCTATCTATAAAGGATATTCATTTTAGGGGTTTTTGCTACCTTCATCAGTTCTGAACTACCAGCCTTTAGTAGAGGTCCCCTCTATTGAGGCCATATAAAAATGAAGGTTTCTCATCGGTTCCCACAGACCTCTCTCAGACAGGGGCATCAGTTGGACGTTCGAATCCAGATCAGCTTTGCTTCAGCTGAGAAGAAGAGTTCAGACTAAACCTGTAAAGATACATGTCAGGTTTACTCGGGGCAAATGGCACCAAGGATTTAACTTTTGCTCTTATTATTATTTTTTTTTTATGGATGCTCATTTCCAAAAGGTAGAAGATTAGGAAAAAAGCATTGTGGAAGTGTGTGGAACACAATACAAGAAAGGTATATTGCTTTGTTTGTAACATTTAGCCCTTTAAATGCCTGGGAGCTGAGCAATATATTTAATTGGACCCAATGTTTTTTTTTTATTTAGGGAAGTAACTTACGTTTTAACATATTTAAACAATGGATTAAGCTGCACCCCCACCTCATTTCCTAGTTACTACAAAAACCAAAGTAGCACCTAAATATTGTTTTTACTGTGAATGTAGAAAATAAAAAATTATCTATACATTGTGTTAGCAAAATTGCAAGCAAATACCTAAATCAGGAGAAAAATGTGTTTTAAATGTGTCTGTGGAGTCTCCTGCTTATGACATCACCTGTGGCTTGATATGCAAATAAACTGGTTTTTCAATAAGAAATAGTAATTTGCATATTAAGTCACAAGTGATGTCATAAACAGGAGACTCCACAGACACATTTAAAACACATTTTCCTTCTAATTTAGGCATTTACTTGCGATTCTTATAAACACAATTAAGGACAATAAAGTTATGGAACTCACTGCCAAGAGAGGTAGTGCTTTCAACCACAATAGATGCATTTAAAAATGGTCTGGATGTTTTTTTTTTTTTGAAAAGCAGAACATACATGGCTATTAATAATAGAATAAGCATTAATAATAGAGCTTATTGATCCAAGGAGAAATCTGATTGCCCTTTGAGTCAAGAAGGAATTTTTGCCTTCTTTTGGATCAAAACCTGGTATGAGGGGTAGAAGGGTTGAACTTGATGGACTTGTGTCATTTTTCAACCTAAATTACTATGTTACAATGGGTGATATTCACTAAAACATGAGTTGCAGGTGAACTGAGATAAGGTGAGCATTCCATCTCACCAAATTAGCTATATATTGTACAGGGACAGACCTGGTGAATTTGCTAAGCAGGGGAAACTCACCAGGTTTATCCCTGCAAAATGTACAGCTACACTGGTGTGATTAATGTTCATCTCACTTCAACATCAACTCACCTTTTAGTGAATAGCCCCAATGTATTGATCATTTTAATCATTTTGTATCCTCTACATTCACAGTAAAAACAATGTTTAGGTGATAGAGTCCCTTCGCGCTTTACATAGCTTCCTCTACAGGTCCGTACAGATACAAAAAATCCAAGAAGAAACTGGCTGTATGATTTCAAACTCCCCGTGAGTGATGCATGCCAGAACCAGTCATAATACCATGAAATATGTAGACTGCAATGTAACTCAAAATATGTAATGTCATTAGTTGCTTGTAACTTTTACACGTGTCGTTACATAAGAAGTGAAACATTACATGTCTGGACCACGTTACTAGCAGCCACGAAGCTGGGTTTCAGTAAAGTTGGTAACGGATTGTAACATTGCTACAAGTATTCATGTTATATTCGGTTAAAACATGCTTCTAAATCTCTCTTTTATTTATTAGTATTGGAGTTTGGGTATCCTAAACCCATAGGCAGAATAGGGTTTGGGCCCCACTCAAAAAACTACAGTTGCCCTGATACCCAGACAAACCCTATGTAACAGTAATGGATAACATGACAATGCAGGTGCTGTGGATTTCCCATGATGCTAAGCAGTTGAGATGCCAGAGGGCTTCCCTTTGGCATCCCAGTAGACTACAATTTCTATGGTGCTTAGCCAGCCACATCCATTTACTTTATGGTAGTTCTTTAAAATTTATGGTCTCGTGTGAAGTAAAACCCAGTCCAGACCATCCTCCACCCCAGAAATGCGCTATACTTTCTTTGAATTAATTTCTGCAAGCTGTATCCCCACCCCCTGCTAACATATATCCCATCTGCCAATCATAGATACAATTGGTCAGAGGGCATCTTTCTGCTGATCAGTGGACCAGACAGCATGATTTAAATGTGTTTCTATGAGAAAATTACATTAGTTTCTGTTTTATCAGACCAATGAAGACCAGCATAAAAAATCCTAAGCGACTGGATAGGGTGATGGTGGTGTTTGTCCGTTTAGTCCAGTATGGAGGATGTTCTATGTGATAGTATGAAATTTGACTTTCCTTTCAGTTATTTTAATGTGTGAAATGATATCAGGGCAAGAAGTAGCAAAGGTTGTACACAGCTGCCATGGTGTCCTACACTCAGAAATGTCCAATGCACAGTACATTCTCACCTTAAACATTTGAAAGATAATAAATAGCAAGGGTCTACTCAATAAAGAGAGAATTGCAGGGAATTAAGAGGGCAATTTCAAATTAAAGGCCAAAGTAGCTGAGTTGGAAAAATTATCCCATTCAGCTGCATTGGAGAGTTTTTCCAACTCTACTACTTTGGCCTAAAGTTCCCATCTCAATGGCCTGAAATTCTCTCCTTATTGCGAAGACCCTTCATTATATTTGGAAGAGAGGGGAACCTGACTATGACTTCATTTGAATTGTGTATGTGTGTACTAGATACAGATTTCTTCATTTATTTTTCTAATATTTTATAAGATAGCACCAACCCCAAGTAACTAGGGAGACAATTATATTACACAATTGTTTGAGGCACAAAAGATATTTCAATTTTACAAGGCTTCCCCTACAGGTCCATGCAGATACAAAGCATCCTACAATAAACTGGCAGTTTTATTACAAATCCACCTATGTGAGGCACACCAAAACCAGCCATAATGCAGAGCCCTTCCTTGCCAGTCCTGAGGTAGAGGCATGCCTGGCCTGAAACATTGCTTGCTTCTAGTTCAACTAACTAAAATACACCACTTTGAAAGTCTTGTGATATTTTTTTCATGGGGAACATTTGTGACAGTGAAATGTTGCTATGGTGGTAAGATGACATTGTAAAGGGAGTTCAGTTGTTTCTCTTTTAAGAGAGACATCTTGTAAGCGTGCACTATACCCCTTTGGCATTGAAAGGGTTACCAGAATCTCATTTGAAATGTGTGCAATTTTACTATGGTAGGTTGTTTAGAAGACAGCTCTTTATATGGCAATAGGTTATGTCATGGTAATCAAAGCCCTAGTCAGCCAGGGAGATCAGAAGATCAGTCCTGAGGGGATGGGACGGTTCATCACGCGAGAGTTAATCGCGGGACCGTTCATCGTGCGAGAGTTTACCGCTGGAGGTGAGTATTACGGTATTAATGTTTAATAGAGGTTAATGTTAGTATAAGGTGGGGGATTAGGTATTAGTATTAGGGTTCAGGGAGGGAAGTATTAGGGTACGGGGGGTTAATGTTAGCATTAGGTTTTGGGGGGTTAATGTTAGTTTTAGGGTTCGGGGGGTTATTGTTAGTGTTGGGGGAGTTTATGTTAGTGTTAGAGTTTGGGGGTTTAATGTTAGTATTAGGGTTCGGGGGGGTTAATGCTAGTATTAGGTTTTTGGGGGTAGTGTTAGTATTAGTGTTTGTGGTGAGGGGTAGTATGGGGGTTCGGGGTCACTTTAAGGGGGAGTTGATTTATTAGGGGAAGTGTATGTTTGTAAGCGGTGAACTGTCAGAGCTTACATTGCCACGATGAATCGGCCACGGTGATCTTCACTGCTGATAGTTCAGTGTTCAAACTGCTGCGCTGAACTGTCAGCTGTGAAGCAGCCGGGCTGAACTGTCCTAGACGACAATCCTGACTATGTTACAGTTTTACACGCAGCTATGGAGCATGAAGTCTTGTCTTCACTGGCACAGGTATTAATTATTGTTCGCTGAAAGGTCGCGCATGGATAAATCATACCTCCCAACATTTTAAACGGCCAAAGAGGGACACTTGTTTTGGGGGTGTGGCTGAAGGTGTGGCTATGGGAGATGCATTACAGAGACATTTTAAATGATTTTATGGATTGTTAATAGCAAGTTTTGTAGTCATTTAGAATAAACAAAAATGCAAATAACTAACATATTGACACATTTACCACTGTATAAACACACTGTATTGTGAGTTTTACTGCTGTGGAGCTCTGTGATACCTTGATTCAACCAATGTTGTGCTTATAGAAAAGAGTGAAATCACGGTTGAAGAGAGAAACAGAGGGATTTGAGTCAAAATAGGTACTGATCCTCCAAGAGCTGTAGGTAGGGTGAAAAGAGTGACGCAACTGTCCCAGGCACAGACCCAGTGGCGTACTATGGTGGGGTCCTGAGGCAAGTTCTGTGAGTGTGATTTGAGTGCTGGGGTAAGTACTGTTAGTGGAATTTGGGTTGTGGGTGCAATCTGCCTCCTGGGCTACATCCTGAGTGCAATCTGGGTGCTGGGGCAAGTTCTATGGGTGCAATCTGGGTGCCCGTGCAAGTCCTGTGAGTGAAATGAGTGCTGGGGCAAGTTCTGTGAGTGGAATGGGTGCTGGGGTAAATCCTGTGAATGGAATGGGTGCTAAGGCAAGTCCTATGTGTACAATCTTGTATTTATATTTATACGGAGATCACCATGGAACACCCTGAGCACCCCAAGCAGCACTGCACTCCAGTAAGGTAGGGACCAGGGGGACACATATTGCTATGGTGGACCTGCTGAAAAATATCCTGCGTGTGAAAGGAACACTACTTATGGTCCATAACACATTGACAGTGGTAGGGTTATATTTATGCGAGTACATCAATGGCCGTGTAGTGCACAGCTAACATCTTCACCTGGTATTGACTACAGACACTATAATGTCCACCCAGCAAAAAGTATTTTAATGACTGAGCATTATAGGTAAGTCCATAGCAGCAGCATAGTTTGAGAGCTACAGTGTACCTCTGTATTTGTCTGGCTCACTATATAATGGTAATGGCAGTTATACTTTACCACCATCAGTGTATAGCTCACTAAATAAGGAGGAAGTTATGCTGTACCACCGAATATATCATGTTGCACTATATCATGGTGTTCTACTGTTGGTGTCTGGCTCACTATAGATAGTATGACGTACATGTGCGTGTATATCCAGGCTGAGTATCCCTTAATAACAGGTCATTTTGGATTACGGTTCGTTTTCACCAGTAATATATAGTAAAGTCTCTCCGCACTCATGACCTACAGTAGTATAATGCATCAATGCAAATACTGTATAGAGCAAATACATTACTTTTAATGTGATGTAGCCATGATGTGAGGCATTGCTGGGAACCTGCCGTCAGTGTGTCTAACCTGCACACATGCCATGTATTACCTTTTGAGGCCATGGGGGAATCTGAGCATGCATGGAAAGGCTAAATCACAGCTTAAGGGGGCTGGGCATTTTGATGTGTGGAATTTGCAACTTGTGGCAAAATCCTAAGCATTTTTTGGATAATGGATCATTTTGGATAACAGAATTCTGGATAAGGGATACATGTATATATTTATAGGAGTGCAACTTTATATTTTTGACTTGGGAGCAAAAGGAGTTAGCTACAGCTCTGGATCCTCCTAAATTGGGACATTAGGGAGGTAATGAAAACAAGTGTCAGAATATGCTTGGAAAATTCCAAGCACACCAATTTATTTAATCTATTCTGTCACAATGGACAACCAATGGATGTTGCCACCACCCAACTAACTGAGGGTGGAAAGGTGATGTGGACAAGAAAGAGAGACTTGTTTGAAAAAAAGGATGGGAAGATAAGGTAGCTGAACATGGTGGGACTGGGAGACTGCAGAATAAATATGGCGAAGAGATAGTAACAGGGAGGCAGTGTATGAAAAAAGACAGGGTCGACAAATTAGACTGTTACGAGGGGAGAGGGGGCAGAGATTGGTAAAAAAAAATATCCTGCGTGGTAAAGGAACGCTACTTTTGGTCCATAGCACATTGAGTACCTATTTAATGACCTGGTGGATAGGAGAGCATGTCGTAATCAATTAAACACAGTTATATGGGTACTGAGTCTGTCCATGGTGCTGTTGAGTACCTGTCTGTCCATGATGCTGCTGAGTACCTGTCTGTCCATGATGCTGCTGATACCTGTCTGTCCATGGTGCTGCTGAGTAACTGTCTGTCCATGGTGCTGCCAGCCCGCTGACTTCCGGTTATTGTCTTTATATCACTGGCAACAGTTGCGTCACCTGCGTCACAAAGGGCGCCAAGGCCACGGGGCGCGTGCAGGAACACTCCTTGACGCCTTGCCTGAACCCTCACAGTTCCCGCCCGCAAAGCTGTGACAAGACCTTCAGTGCGAGGCTAGCAGGCCGGAAGTGCTGTTGGGGCTTTCGCGGTATGGACGCGTGTGTCTGCGGCGTGGATACGGGACATGTCCGCATGTTGTATGTACAGAGAGTAGTGAAACCATGCGTTAGTTGGGTCAGACGTAGTGAAACTTTTCATGAGGAAATCACCTTTGTCTATGACCCCTGTTGCTGACTGTGGTGCCCATGAAGCTCAGCTGGCTGTTTGGTTCCTACTATGCATTTGGCAGGATGAACTTTATGCAGACATTAGGCTACAATAGCTACACTGGCCACGAAATATGTAGCCACAGATAAATGGCGTGTACTTTCCACTTAGCTGACCTGAGAGCTCCATCCCAAATGTTTTCATTCATTTTTTTGTTTTAACCTTAAAGGGACTCTGTCAACCTAAACATTGTTTAAAATGTGAAGTTAGAGAATAAACAAGTGCATGCAAACACCTAAAAGAAAAGGTGTATATGTTTTAAATGGGTCTGCTAATGACAACACCTACTGGCAAATTAACTAATTTTAAATGGGAAACTTGTGATTTACATATCAAGCCACAAGATGACATTATAAGCAGGAGATGCCACAGACACATTTAAAACATAGATTTCTCTGATCTTAGGCATTTGCTTGCAATTTCGCTAATACAATGTATAGATATTTTCTTATTTCTTAAAATAATCTATACGTGTGTAAACGTCTGAGGGTTCGAGTAGATGGTGTAGTCTTTTCCGTCTGGATTAGGAGCCCTCCAACAGTCGACTAATCGGTGTTTGTGTAGGGACAATTTAGCTTGACAGATAATGTGAGGGGAGAGACTGATAGTTCCCTTCGAGACATCCAGTCTGGGTTCCAAGGGAAGATTAAAATCCCCTCCCAGGATTAATATCCCTTGATGAAAGGCTCGAAGCGCTTTTAGAATATGTGACAGTATTTTGTGTTGACATTTATTAGGTAAGTATATATTGGCAAACGTGTAAGTCGTACCGTCAATAGTAGTTTTCACAAATGTGTATCCACCGTCTCTCTCATAATCTGCGGTAGTGTCAGTAAGTGGCACATGTTTTGAGAATACGATTGCAGTACCTTTTGTTTTTTATTCCATCGTGTGTCCGTAGAAGCTATGGGGATAGTAATTATTTTTAAGTGAGGGTGCATGGTTTGTTTTAAAATGGGTCTCCTGGACATATATCACTGACGCCTTAAGCGCTCACCATTTGCAGAGTGCCCTTGTGTGTTTCTCGGGCTTATTTAAGCCCTGAGCGTTGATAGATATTATCTTCAGATGTGTCGGGGATGCAATGGTAAAAGAAGACTCCAGAGGGGAACCAACAAGGGGGTTTGATTAGAGGGCAGCATGTGTAGATTCTGCTCGAGTCGGTCTGAACACATGTCCCGTGGGGGAATAGAGTGTGCCTGGCGACACACGAGAAAAACAGAATAAATTCTTCAGCAATGGGGAACCAAAAGTGTTTCCAAATAAGTGTGGTAACAGATAAACGTGTAAACATGGAGCCATCAAACATCTCCGTTCAACCTGTTCAAGGTACATATTAAGGCACTGATGGGGACCTAGAATTTAGGCAGGATAAGATCACCTACGTGAGTCCCAAGCACACCTTTACATAATAAGTGCGTCTACGTACTGGCAGCACTACTTAGATACAGCTGAGGATAGCTATCGGCAAATACCATAGCTCACCTACTGGTTGGGTGTCATATGTGTAAGGGAAAGTGGGGCAAAGCTTTAGTGACTTGGTAGTCTATTTTGGCAGTCTAAAGGGAAGACTACTCCTCTCCATAGCCTTTCGAGCAAAATACATGGTCATCCATAATGCATGTACATCTCAAACGGGTGAAAGCAGAGAGCTATAGGGGCGTAACTTATCCATATGTAGAGGGTAACACGCCCTCAGAGCCCGGACCTTGTATGGGTCAAGCGGCGTCCATCTAGGTATCTAGAGGGGTATGTAGGAGTATTGAGGCCTGACATACAGTGTGGCAAGTAAACAAACAGTAGGGGAAATCTGCACATTTGAAATACATGAAGGGTTCTTAGATAAGTGATTTCAGAGTACTTGCGGTGCGTCAGGTAGTTGTACATAGCTTAGGGATCCAGAAACTGCAGTGGTGTGACAGGTCTAGCTGGGTAATTGCATACACAGGTGCAGTGTCATTCAGGTTCAGAGTCCAGTGGAAAATAGGCAGGACTTCAAAATGTGCCTCTAAAAACCAAGGGTCAATAATAGGGTGGGCGCCAAGCTTGTCCACAAGTGGAACCATCACCGTTGTGTAAGCAGGAGAAAGCAATAGGTAGGTTAGGTTGTGAGAGCGGGGTAAAACAAATGTCCAGGAGAGCATTGATGGATGCAGGTCACTCCTCCGGATCTGTCACCAGCGTGGGGTGCAGATGTTTCATGGAACGGCGTCTGAAAGTCCGCCTCATTGTGGTTGAGGCCGAGGTAGGTTATTCAGCGAGCTAAGACAGTCAAGTGAATTCTAATCAGGTAATTCCACCTGCGGGAGCTCCAGGGCTGTGAGCACCTGATGTACAACTTGTAGTCTGATAACATACGTCTCAAAGTCAGCCCGCACTGTCAGTGGAAAAGGGAAGTTCCACTGGTACCTGTATTGATGATCTTGCAAAACTGTAGTAAGTGGGTGAAGGGAGCTATGGGACCCCAGTGTGATACGGGAAAGATCTTCAAAAAGGCTACTTGTTGCCCCTCAAACTCCCAGGAGCTCGAGGTTCAGCAGTTCATCCTTAACTGAGTATTCATGAAAGTAACAGAAAACAGTGGTGCTTCGGCTTGCCCCCTCGGGGCTAATGCTTGATGTGCACGATTAAGTAAAATTCTGCCATCAGGGGGTCTACCCAGGATCTTATTATACAGCCTTGTTAAGTTGGTTGGGCGTCTCAGTATCAGTTAAGCCTCGGATGCATACATTTCTCCTCCTTCCTCTGTTGTCCAAATCTTCCATGGCCCTTAACATGTCCGCCACGGCATGTGATGTCTTCAGAAGGCCTGAGGCTGCTTAACAGATGAGCGCAGTGAGATCCGATTCAACCGCCTGGAAGCGATCGGCCAGACATTGGATGCTATCACAGAGGCCCGGCATTTTCTCCTTGACAGCCTGCCTGGCGTCATCTTTTATCACATTTCGGAGGTCTGTAATGAGATTGGCAAAGTCCTTATTTGTTGGGGCGGATTGGAATATACCCATTAGGAATGTGGAAGTACAGGCCCCATGGCGTTCGTCAGGTGAGGAAGACATACTAGTCACTAGTGGCGAGGGATTACCCCTGGCTTTCTGCCTGTCCGCGTGGTCTGGTGTAGAGTTAAAACACTCCCGTAGGGAGGATGTCGATGGTCTTTTATTTAGTCCCATTGTACGTGGAAAATGTATAAAGCGTCACTTCTTTAGGCGGCCATCACGGTTGCCAGGCAGGACACGCCACCCATATTTATTAATCTTAAACAAACCAATGAAGCATGAATAAATGATACTATAAAAAGTACAAAAGAAAAGGACAAAAATAATAGTAAAGAAAACCAGGACTAAAAGGACAAAAAAAGAAAAGAAAGCTCTGAAAATAATTTCTGAATATAAAAGATATATCTGTGATACAAACTTACTTAAGGATCAAAATCTCGGCCTAAAAATATAAGGAGATGATTCGGATAGGACCTTAATCAAGCCAACATTACCTACAAATCAGTGTAGAGGAGTAAAATTGCAATGAAAGCATCTGTCAGGGAATTATAAAATGGTGTGTGTATAGATCTTTTCACTTTTTGCTAAAGCACAATCTTAATTTGTTCTATTTTATTCTGCAGAGATTTTAAATAGATGCGAGTGATTCACAGAGGAGGACTGGGGAACAGAAAGGCACAGTGGAGTCTATTTATATATTTTTTCAGTTGTGAGTTAAAGCAGGTATGTACAGAATATAGTAGCTATTTTAACAAAAACACTGTATACAATGGTTCCCACCAGAAAAAAAGCACTATTGCGCTTGCTGAAGCTTTGGATAATTATTGAAGAATTATTTTGCTGCAGGCGATGGAAAAGAAGTTGCATATTTAAAATTTCTTCATTAAACTGTGTAGTCAGACTGACTAAAATGTTGCATTTTTTGCATGTTTCCTTCAGATGTGTAAAACCCATCCAGGCAGTTGCATACATACAAGACCTTTTTTTTTTCTTTTCTATTCAAAATAATTTTTTTTAGCCAGCTCTGATATCACTGATTACACAAGTAATCAACTGTGCCTTAATTAACACTTGCTTTTATGTTCCTGAATCCCTCACCCCCAATTCCTCATTTATTGTCCCTTGTTTCTTGATGCTCAAAATGTGCGTTTATCACAGAGCTTCACAGGAAGTACAATAGATATGTTAATAAACTCAATAAATACTTTGGGGGCTATGCATGAATTATGCTCCTACTTCTAGGTCAAACCATGCAACAAGAATATAGTTTTGCTTTAAACCTTGTATCATAGGTTTAAAGGTTTTCTGAAAGACACACGCTTGTGACTTTTTATTTTCAGTTTGCAACACTTTGTTCTCATGTTGAGAATTTTTGTGCAAAGTAGATAACTCCAGTAGAGGATGTAAGATAATTGTTGTACAATTTGAGTTATCTAAAGAGTAGTACACTTTTTGACTTTCCCCAGTGTAAGTCACATTTATATGCCTGTCCGTACAATCTGAAATGTGAAAGACCTGATGTGGTCACCAGATATTTCTGTATAACCGCCATCTTAGGTGAAAAGACCAAAGGTCCTTCTATATTACATTGCTAATTTAGTAGTTTGTGACTGGCACAGTGCAGTAGATCTGGGCCTGCTCAGCATCCCATTACTGCAGCTGGCCAAAGCTTAGCCCAGACCATTGGCGTCTCGACAGCTCAGTCTAGTCCCCCATAATCAGTAGTGTGACCAGCTAACCTGCACAATGCAATTACTCTGGCACACTTACATCTGCCCCTCAGATTCAGTGGCTCAGTCCAACTCTTGGCTCACAGGTATGTAAAACCATTTAATCTACCATTGAAATTATGGGAATGGAACAATTTTTCCAACTTGGTTACTGTTTTTTTTAATTCCTTTTTTAGCTGCTTGTTTTACTGCAGCAATATCAACGATAACATGATTTGCTGAATTAAGTAATTGAAAAATGTTTTCTGTAATTTCATTAGGATACCTGTTGAACTTTGGAAAAATGGAGGAGGCTTTGCATTTTGGTCCATTGACAGGTAATTCACCAATTAAATCCACTTAGATGATCTTTTAATCAGACAGAAGTTACGCACTAGTGCCGTGTATCATGTGACATCCTAGCTCTCAGGAAGAAGAGATGGACTGGCATAGCTGCAACACCACACGAATGCTCCCCTCCCCTGCACTGAGGTAAAGCAGCAGGGATGGGGGAGTCGGGGACACATTAAGAAATAAATTTTTTCCTTAAAAAACAAACAAACAAAAAAAGCTAACTGGTGTGTGTATGTAACTGGCTGTGTGCATGTATATAAAGATGCAACCACCAGAACTGGCAGCCCGAACACCAAACAAGTAAAACTCTGCAATCCCAGCACAGGTGAGTGCAGTAAACGTACGGCGTTCCTTGCCGTGATATGAATGTGTGTGTATATGTATGTACCTGGCTATGTATGTGGTGTGTGTGTATATGTATGTAACTCACTGTGTATGTGGTATGTGCTGTGTGTGTGCGTATGTATGGAACTGGCTGTGGACGTGATGTGTGTGTATTTATGTAGCTAGCTGTGAATGTGATGTGTATGTGTATAACTGGCTGTGTATGTGATGTGTGTGTGTGTATATGTAACTGGCTGTGTATGTGGTGTGTGTATGTATGTAACTGGTTGTGTATGTGATGTGTGTGTGTGTGTATGTAACTGACTGTGTATGTGATGTGTGTGTATGTAACCAGCTGTGTATGTGATTGTGTGTGTGTATGTAACTAGCTGTGTAGGTGATGTGTGTGTATGTAATGTGTGTGTGTGTGTATGTATGTAACTAGCTGTGTAGGTGATGTGTGTGTGTGTGTGTGTGTGTATGTAACTAGCTGTGTAGGTGATGTGTGTGTGTGTGTATGGAACTAGCTGTGTAGGTGATGTGTGTGTGTGTGTGTGTATGTATGTATGTAACTGGCTGTGTATGTGATGTGTGTGTTTATGTATGTAACTGGCTGTGTATGTTATGTGTGTGTATGTGTATGTAACTTGCTGTGTATGTGGTGTGTGTGTATATGCGACTTCTCTGTGCGTGATTGTGCATGAATGCTTTCGTGATGTGCCATCTCCTGGCTCCTCAAAATAGTGACTAACTTGCAGGTACATTGAACACACACCTGTAAAATAATGCAATGTACCAAAATTATCCTACAAATGTCAAACATGGACCAAATGGTGCCATTCGGAAGCATCTTGTATCCAAAGTCAACACACAAGACCTAAAAAAAAATAATAAAGGCTGAAGTGTTGTCTTTCACCTTCTTTCCTATATCCATGCAAGTTTATGTTTGGAGAAAACCAAATGATTCCTTTAATTCACTATGTCTTCTGAAAAGACCAAATGCAAAATTGCAGGAAGATAATGCACATACACACATTTAAGAGTGGTTTCATGAATGCCAGGATGAAGTCAAATACCCTTCAAACAGATTTAAATATCAGTTAATCCCTCAGAGAAATGGAGCATTATCTTCTTCAACATAGGTGTAACATGCCAGTTCACATTTGAATAACTGCATTCCAAAAACAATGTAAACGGTTCTAAAGCGAAATACTTTCCTTACTGCTTGGTTCTTGGCATTAGCTCGCGAGCAGGGCTCTCTACCTCATGTATCAGTCTGTTCTTGTTCATCTAACATAGTATGTAGTCCCCCTCTATGCTCTGTAACTAGCACTGCTTAAATTGTTGGCGCTATATATATAAATGTTAATGTTATGTCATTACTATATTCCTAGCTATTTCCATTATTTTGCCCTCCACCTGTAAAACACTTGTGTGTTTTGTGGAAGTAGGTCATCTTGATAACCTTGAGATCATTCTTCTAGTGTTTCTTGCATACATGAGGAGTCCAAGCTGTTCAATCACCATAACCTTGGTGGCATTAAGCTGGAACTGATTGGCAGACCTCTTGAAATGCAATCATCGGTTAGAGTAATATTGCTTTTGCATCATGGTTTCCGCTCCAGTTCTCATCAACTTTTTCTTTCATAAAACCTAAAAATGTTGCATTAAGTAGCCTGACCTCGGAATATCTGTAATATTTTTTACATTTGGACAAACTGAGAGGAGGGATTTATACTCAAAACAAAAACACTACTGTTCAAAAGTTAATTACAAATGTCCTTGTTTTTTTCCATGAAAACTGTCACAAGTGGGGTCCGGGATGGTACTGAATCCAGATATGGAGACACAGGGCCCGGTGCTGGGTAACTGCTTTTCTCTGGTAGCTTGAGGCTCTAGGTTATGCAGCCACATACCAAGGCCCTGTGTAAGCAGCTACTGTATCCAGAATACATACAGAGGACGTGCTATGGCACACAAGAGAAACTAGCTTAACACTAGAGACGGTAACAGTGAGAATTTAGTTAAATTATGGCCATAAGATGAAGCTTGCCAAGCACGTCAAGGTAACTTACAATTAGGCAAGTCCCTAACACTATGAACTAATAATAAATTAGCAAATGAATAAATAATAGAATCTAAACGACTTGCATTGAATTGACATACAGAAAATACCTGCAGATCTGTACAGACTGAAGACTGGAAGGAAACACACTTTTATAGAGGACAGTGTAGCGAGGCTGAAGAAAACAAGGAAACCCCAGAATGGAACAACCGAACATAATCACAAGCAGAAAGGAAAACCAGAAATGGGTCAGAGCAGAGAACAAAGGAGCATAAGCAAGAAACAAGGAAGACAAATAACAGGATTCTAAGACATGGCTGAACTATAACAAGGAGTTACTATAACATGACATCCCATTTAAGGGACTTTTACAGGGCCCAGGTCAGGGCAGGTGCCAGACAATAGCTAGATTTAGGCAGGTGCCACTTTGTGGCCAAAGTGGGCAGATACGACTCTGGGCAGGTGCTGCTCTGAGGCCAAATTAGGAAATGCCACCATGTGGCCAAAACTACGGGAGTGCCACCATGTAGCCGGGACTAGGATATGCAACACAAAAATACACAGTTACAAAGACAGGAACCAGCATAGACTATAAACAAGCGAGCAAAGCAAGAAAACCAAAAGGACACAAAAATGCCAGGATGAGCCTGCTTGGTGGTTGACTTGTGACAATACCCCCTTCTCAAAGAACGAACTCTGGGGCGTGGCCAGCACTACTGCTTAGTAGACAAACTTCCTCTAAAACTCAAAGTAGTCTGTTACACATACCCTGGCCAAAATGGAGATCCACACTGTGGGAGGGTATTCCTGCACAGGACTTGGTTCAACCCTCGAACATGAATGGATCAGGAATCAGGCTCCTGACAAAGCACAACTGTGACACGACTCCTTTTTTCATGAGCGACCTCCAGGTCTGACTAGCAGAAAAATCATGGCAGACTGACCTCCCAAAAACAGGAACAGGAAGGACATCTTCCTCCACAGAATCCCCAGTGAAAATGAAGATCTGCTCTGCAATTTTGTCCATTAGAATAACAGCAAATGGATCAGTAATACAGTGTATACAGTGTAGCTGAAAACAGATGATTTGTAATATATACCGTATATACTCTAGTATAAGCCAAGTTATTCAGCATATTTTTTGTGCTGAAAAATGCCCCCCTCGGCTTATACTCGAGCCGGTGTCTGGGGAAAAAAAAAATCTAAAACTTACCTCGTTCCTGCTCTGTCCCCCGGTGCTCTGAAGGTGCGTGGCTGTGAGGGAAGCATTGTGAGCTCCCCTCCAGCCGCACGGTCAACAAAGTGTTTTTTTTTAAAACAAACTTTATTGTTCCGCGCGGCTGGAGGGGAGCTCACAACGCTTCCCTCACAGCCACGCACCATCAGAGCACCGGGAGACGGAGCAGGAACGAGGTAAGTACTCGTGTCTGGGGAAGGTGGGGAGGAGGGTGGCATAACGAGCATACTAAGGGGCAACATCCTGGCATATTACATGGCATATTGGGGGCAATATCCTGGCATATTCAATGGCATATTGGGGGCAATATCCTGTCATATTACATGGCATATTGGGGGCAAAATCCTGGCATATAAAAATGGCATATTGGGGGCAAAATCCTGGCATATTAAATGGCATATTAGGGGGAAAATCCTGGCTTATTAAATGGCATATTGGGGGCAATATCCTGGAATATTAAATGGCATATTGGGGGCAATATCCTGGAATATTAAATGGTATATTGGGGGCAATATCCTAGCATATTAAATGACATATTGGGGGCAATATCCCGGAATATTAAATGGCATATTGGGGGCAATATCCTGGAATATTAAATGGCATATTGGCGGCAATATTTACCAGTAGCTGCCTCATTTCCCACCCTAGGCTTATACTCGAGTCAATATTTTTTCCAATGTTCTTTGTGGTAAAATTAGGTGCCTCGGCTTATATTCGGGTTGGCTTATACTCGAGTATATACGGTATATATATACAATTTGACTGTATTTCCTATTCATACTGCAACTCATTTGTAAGTTTTCATGGAAGACAAGGAAATTTCCAAGTGACCAATCTTTTGGACAGTAGTGTACATATGTGCTAGATAAAGTCACCACTTAGAACTGAGTCTTTCAAGCCTGTGCTAGTACTGAAATAACCGTTTGACTAATCCAGGCGTCTTAAACATTTACTTTTGATCTGTTACTTAAAGTCCACAAAACCAGTTTGCTGTCTGCAGTGAGTAATCTGGCATGTCTGTCTGCTGAACTGATCAATGTGAAAAGCTTTGAGGAATTTACTCATTGTTAATAATTTTATATGAATTCTGGAAGTGCTTTGACTTGTAGTTACTCTTCATGATAAAAGGCCGGCTGACTAGATTCTTGGAGTTTCTACTGTTTTGATGGTGGCCCTAAAAAAAGCAGGGGTTTCCTGCGTGTGTATGTATGTACATGACTGTGATTGCATGTGTATGCTTGCGTGATTGTCTGTATTTGCTGTTGGCGGACTCCTAGATTTTGTGGCTGGCTCCTAAAACTAAATTAATGTTGTTAAGCCCTCCTCCAAATAGTAATAATAATAATTATAAAGTGTTTAGCCAGGAAAGGTACATTCAGATATTCTCTAAACCAGGGCTTGACAAACTTAACTGACTTTTAGGAGCCAGCAAAAAAAATCTAAGAGCAAGACAACGGTACATACACACAATCACACGCAGTCACATACATACATACAGTCAGTCACACACACATACAATCAGTCACACACACATACAGTCAGTCAGTCAGTCAATCACACACATACAGTCAGCCAGTCAATTAAACACACCTACAGTCAGTCACACACATACAGTCAGTCAGACACACACAAACACACATAAAGACAGTCACACACACACCATACAGTCAGTCACACACACATAAAGTCAGTCACACACACACAGACACAAATATAGTCATTTATACACACACATACAGTCACTCATACACACACATACAGTCAGTCAGACATACCATTGAGTGGTTTTATTTTATCTTAAGCGGTTTTATCTATCGTGTCCCCCCTCCCTGCTGCTATACCTCATTGCAGGGAAGGGGGGGCATTTTTGTTTTACATTGGTCTGTGCCTCTTACAAATGCACAGACAATTGTTGGACTGCAAGATGGTGAGCGAGGGGGCGGAGCATGAAGTGTGTGCATCCGGTGCACAAACTCTGCTCCCTCGTGCTCGAGGGTTAAAGTTTTTGTTTTAAAGATCCCAGCGCCGAGTGCACCATGCAGGGCTGACGATACCTGCGTGCCAGGTCAGATTTCCTGGTCATCATGGCACCCGGGGTTTGTCGAGCCCTGACATACACTACAAGTCTAACAACCTATATATCCGCATGCCTGATGCGTCCTCCACCCTGTTTAATTGGGGTTAGGGTTGCCACCTTTTTCTTTAAAAAAAAAAATACTGGCCTTCCTATTGCCTCAATAGACTTAACATGGGCTTCAAGCCAATTTTTTACCCGTCTGCCGGAAAAAATTGGGCTAAGTCTGAGTTTTCAAAATCAAGCTAAGGAATGCATCCTTATTGCAAATAATTGTATAAATTAAAGCAACTTTTCCCACAAAATGAAAAAAAAATGGCATGCAACTATCATCTTAAAAGAAATTTTAAAGCCAAGATCAGGAGGCTGATAATGCTTGATTTTGGCATCGGCTGGTATGTGCCCTAAGGGACATTCTGTAGCTTTTTCTGTGATCTCTGTTTTAGACCTTATTAAAGATCTGTTGCAAAAGCAGATGCCAGGAAGTTGGACAGAGCTTATTGACCAGATGTTCACGGAGGTTAAACATCTGGAGAAAAACACAAGCCGGGGTTTTCCTGGTGATGAGGTTAGTTTGAAAATGAAGCTGCTTCCCAATTGCCTTTGGTTAGAGCAGCTCCTGGCGGTGGTTTATGGTACTATGAAGACTGAAAAATCCCAGTTACTACATTAATACACACAATTACTGCCCTTAATTTGGTTGGACCACTTTGAGGGCTGAGCCACAATATTAAACAGAAGTGTTTTGCAAATAAATGCATATATTGCACAAATTATTTTAACACTTGGCATCCTGTAAAGGCGCACCAATGTGAAAAAGCAATAAGAAAAATGTATTAAGAAATGTAAAAAAAACTTTTTTCCTCCATTCAGAGCCAGTCATAATATTTTTGGTTATTTTCATTCACTTCAATGTGCATAACATGTTTCTATATTAAGCATTATGCCCTCTAGTGCAACGCTTATTTATATTTCATAATACTCTAGGGATCCAATACTTTACTGTTTTTGGTGCTAGCAGACGAGCAATGCTTTTCTTCCCTCTGTAAGATTGTTACTGAGAGCTGTTAGTGAGTAGAAGAACTACCCAACTTATCAGCAGGAATGAGTTAAAACAAAATTGCACAGAGAACCATAACAAATCTATACGACTCTCTGCTCAGTGTTTTAACTCACCCTTAGATTAAACAATGTTAAGACATTTTTTCCATCACTGGAAAGTAGAGCTGTACCAACAAACTGGTCCTTTTGCATGTAAACATCACAGAGGGAGAGCTTGAGCAAAAAAAAATGTTAAATTAGATTCTTAACCCCTTTACACCCAATGCTGCCTTAAGCACCAAAGAGTATTTCTTTATTGGGCATACTAGTATCAATATGACTTTTTCGGTTTTATACTTTCTGGCATGACCTTGCAGGTGGATGAATGTGCTATCAATTTGTGGAACTGGGCTGTTGCTAAGAGGGCAGATAATGGCATCACTGAAAACGAGAGAGCAATGGGTAAGTGTCTACATCTAGCATGTTATAACTGTGAATAACATACTTATTCTAACCAACATGCTTTGAAGACTGAATAATTTTCTGTGGATTTTAATTAGCTAACTAGAGCTAATGCAATGAGTAATGTACATTTCACCCTGCTTGCCTCCTAATATTCATTTACACCTTACAGTTTCACCCTGGTTGGTTACTTTTGTTTGTTTTTTACGTGTCTTGTATCTTGTTCTATATTTGGTTCATTACCCAAGTGTTCTTTTTCAAGATTGTATATAATTTTCAATAGAGGGTAAATTAGCATTTTTACAAAAATCTTTTAACCACATTTTTAGAAATGCTTAAAACATGTTTTCCTGACCTGTAAATACAGGTACTTGTGCATAATGATTTTTTTTACCTGTGTTTTTTAACTACTACCTATCTTAAATACTTACTCAGGTTATTTGTCAAAGATGATTTTGTTGTTGTTAACTTGTATTTAAAAAATCATACTAAGGATTGAAAGCTTGGATTCGTTGCAAGGGCCAGTGCCCATTATCTCTTGTTGTAGATTGAGAACTTGGTATAGGGTACTCGACAAACCCCGGGCGCCATGGCGACCAGGAAATTAGACCTGGCGCTCGGGTATTGGCACCCTCACCTCTGGGACCCATGGGGTTTTTTCTGTTCCTTTGGACAGCGCAGCGCGAGGAGGCTGTTTTGTTTTGCACACACTGCCAGCTCCGCCCCCTCGCTCATCACGCTTCAAAGTCTTAGTTCTGGGGAGCACGTGACATCCAGCAATCAAGGAAAGCAGCAGGGATGGGGACACACTGAAACACGCACCTTTTATTTTAGTTATTCAAAAAAAAAAAACGGCTGATTTGTCAGGTCTGTATGTCAATGTGTCTGTCTCTATCTGTCTATGTAAGTCTTTTTGGCCATCTGTTTCTGTCTGTGTCTGTCTCTGTGACTGTCTGTGATATTCTGTGGATGTAAGTGGAACTGTCTCTTTGACCGTCTGTGATTTTTTGTGTATGTAAGAGGAACTGTCTCTGTGACTGATTTTCTGTGTATTTAAGTGGAACTGTCTCTGCCTATGTGACTGTCTGTCTGTGATTTTCTGTGCGCGTAATTGGAACTGTGTGTGTGACAGTCTGCGAGCGTATGTGTTTACATGACTGTGATTGTGTGTATTTTTGCGTGATTGTTTGAGTATGTGCGGTTGTCTGGCTCCTAGATTTTTTTGCTGGCTCCTAAAACAAAATTTAATTTGTCAAGCCCTGTACTAGGGTGACCGCCTCGTTGCTTTAAGAAAAATACATGCTCCAGAGCTTTATTTAGTTAAATGTAGACTGTCTGCCGTTTCCATTTTTTATCAAAGGCAGCTCTGAAACAAGCATTCTTCATATGCGCCCTTGAATAAAATGGCAATGTGGGCATCCTACATGACAAGTGACCTTTATGATATCTATATTTTTAGTGCGTCATATATCCTGCAGGCTTGGTAGCTGGTGTGAAGGTCCTAATCCATCTGAAGGAATCCTTCGAAGAAACATATTGGTAAGAGAGTCTACATGGCATTGCTTCTAATAATCTGCATTTTGCTTTGGCAGTTGGATATGATTAGAATGTAAAGACCGGTTGTCCAGCACATACTTTGAAGGAAAGTGTTTACAGTATCTTGACATCTTCTGGCCTTTGAACTAGTAGTTCTATTCCTCTGCTACTTTTAATATAAAAAAAAAGAAATCACAGCTTGGGCATGCCATAGAAGCATTAAGTGATAGGTGCCTCTCAACAAGAGGAATACGTAGGAGGTTTTTTAACCTAGACAGCATTGCTGCTGGATTTGTTTGTCACAATGTATCCTGATGTGCATGATTCATGATTGTAAATCAGTATTACACAGATACATTTTATGTAACAGAGTAATTAGAGCTGTATGAACACAACATTGAAGATTTAATGTAACAAAAAACTCTTCTAGATTTTAATTCAGACCCATAAATAAACTCTCAAAGCATTGCATCAGTGATATGTATTTCGTTGCTATGGTAACCCTATGATCACACAATAATCCTAAACTAAGGTAATGTTACATGGTTATCATTCAAAATTGCCGACACGCAGTGTATAATGTTTTGTTTTACATTGGGTTAATGGGAAGGCCTGTTTCTAAGTGTAGTACAGAGAATTACTCACAGATGACCATCTTAGTATAATCAATAGATTTATTTTCACTTGTCAGTTCCAATTCCAGCCTCCTAGGGGGTCTTTAAAATCCCCCTTTTTTTCCAAAAGTCTGATGTTATAGTTTTGTAAAAATAGCTTCAAAACCTAGAAGCGTAGATTGTGTCAGCAGATAGGAACCATTCGGCCCATCGAGTCTGGCCAAAAACAGCCGTGAGATTATATGTATACATCGAGAAATGAAAACCCCCCAAAAGTTTTCATAACTTAGTCTTTAACAAAATGTAATTAAAAATGTACATCCATTACATAACAAACCAACATTCCAAGTTCTTTATAGAGAACACTGGAAGGGGAATGGGATTGTATTTGATGACCTACTGAATCTTCAGTGAGGTTGTGTAATAGATGACTAGAGTTTAGCAACGAAAGTTAGCACCAACTGGACTTTTCTTTCTATATTCCCAGATGGCCATGAAGACTGGGAAAGGCTGGATAGATGCAGGGAATCCTGACTTTGCCAATTGTTTTCTAGATATTGCATCAAATGTAAGTGATTTTATGTCTCGTCCTCTAGATACAGGTTCTGTTTGTGACACCAGCAGTGAAGTTTTGCTCCTTCATGATTACTAGAGTCTGGAGAAGCTGTATGCCATTCTGACAGAGAGGAGCACTGAAGAAGCGGATTTGAGGGCTCATAAAAACTGTGTGGAGAAAGATCTCTTTAAAGTGTTCTCGTATCAGGCAGAGGTGGTATGTTCTAAAGCTTTTCTCAAGGAATCCAAGCTTGTTGACGCGTTGTCAGTGGGCACGGTCATTATGATTTGGTCCTCTTTAGCTTTAGGATGTGTGTTTTGGATCAGGTCTATATCAAGAAGTCATGATATGAAACATTTGTCATATTAAGTATGTAACGTGAATTACTCTTTTTACCTAGGCTTTTGCCCACAAGGAATTTGAGACTGCTTCTATGAATATCCAGAGGTGCAAAGACATGCTGCTCGGACAACCAAGAGAGGTAAGCTTGCTAGTACTGTTTAATTTAGTCTTTTACTTTTGTTTGTGTCTTTTTTTTTTTTCTTTTTTTTTTACTTTCTGGAAAACAAAGGCATTTGGCTTTGCCAGATGATGTAATCAAGTGCATTTACAACACAAATCTGGAGAAAGTGGTGATTTCTAATAATATGTTTGGATCAATTAACTTCATGACTTAAATGGAGTAATAGTTTGTAATGCATTTTGTTTTTAAGATGTTTAAAGACGAGCAGCTACTTAGCTTACTGATTCACTAGATCTTGACTTGAGGCCCGCCATACCGCCAGTTCTTCAGTAGCAGCCTCCTGAAACCGATATGGACATCTTTATAAATGCATAATGCAGTTAGTCGTCAGTAAATAAGTAAATGTTACTATGTTGAGATTGGTTAGAATAAGGTTATGGCCATAGTGCAATAGAAATAGACTATATGCTTATTCAGTAATATCTTGCAGGGAAGGGGAACTAGAATTAAATAAAAATGCTGAACCTTGTTGCACATTTATATATTTTTCTTCACAGACTGGGTACCTGTCAGTGCTGTGTTACAATTTTGGAGTAGAGACATTTGAACAGAAGCTGTATGAACAGAGCTCCTTTTGGCTAAGGTATTTTACTTGTGTAATTTTACCTTACAGTTGTATAGGACATTCTGTCTATATTGCGTTTGTACGTACGTACGTACATACATTTTATATTCTCCATCGTGGAATTTTCTTTTTTTTTTCTCTCCCCCGGATGACATTTAATAAGAATGCTTGAAGGTGTTTAACTGTCTTATCTCATTTCTACACATACAAACAGGTGGGCGTGAATACACAGGGAAACAAAAAAATCATAACATTTTTAGTAAGTGACTAAAAACAATGAGACACCATGGACATATAGTGCACAGAAAGTGAAAAAAGTAAGCGATAGTGATATAAACAGATGATCCAGTATCTCAGCCACTGTGATGTCATTTCATGAGGAAGCCAAACTGCCCATAATGGTGAAGCATGTAGAGAGGCTGGGATGTTTCACCAACTTCATTCTAGCATCCAACACAAGCTATTTTTCTATTGATTCTGGACGAATCCAAATGATCTATCATCCATTTTCATTATTTTTTTTAAGCATGAAATAAATCAACCTGTCAACCTATCTGTAAGGCACCGCTGTAAAAAAAAAAAACTTGGTCTTCAGTTCATTCTAGTACAAGCCAACTTAAAAGTACAGTCTGCAATGTACCTAGTATTTCAACTATCTCAAAGCATGCAATCACCTTTTCTTCATCGTTCCCCATCAAATACAGACCAAGTTGCAATAGCTTTCTAAATTACGTAGTACCCTCCTTTTGACAAATGGTAGCGTAAAATAATTAGGCTTGATGACTTTCTATTATGATGACAAGCAAGAGTCAAATAGTGTCATGGAAATCATTTTTCTTTCATTTTTCTGCTATAGGTCGTAACACGGGTCCATATTGTGGCAGAGATATGAGTCCTAAGAAACTTTAGCTAGTGGCACAAGATTAATACATAATATTTCAGAAGTGCACTGTAAAGTCTTGGTGTTGAAGGTTCCAATTATTCAATATACCGTATTTGCTCGATTATAAGACGAGATTTTTTTCAGAAATTTTTTTCTGAAAATTGCCCCTCGTCTTATAATCGAGGTCTTCTTATAATCTGACCTCAAATTGAGGTCAGATTATAAGACATGGATCCAGGTCCCCAGCAGAGCTGCAGGGGACCTGGATCCCCCTCTCTAGCAGCAGGGGATGTCTGCGCTATGAGCGCAGACTCCCCTGCTTTCACCCGGCACGACCGCCGGGGCTTCTGTGAAGAAGCCGGGTACTTCCGCTTTCGTCACAGAAGTCCCGGCGAGCGTGCCGGACGGCAGCAGGGGAGGTCTGCGCTCATCGCGCAGACTTCCTCTGCTGCCCCACTAGCCACCAGGGTAAATCGGGCAGCTGGGGGATGTCTGCACGATACATGCAGCCATCCTCCATGCTGCCCGACACCTCTGTCTATTATGACGGACAGCTGTCCATCATAATAGACGGAGGTGTCGGGCAGCATGGAGGATGTCTGCACGTATCGTGCAGACATCCCCCGGCTGCCCCCACTAGCCACCAGGGATCTTTTTACATGTTAGGGGGAGGGAGGGGGCAGGGAGACAGGGGGAGGGATGGGGGGCAGAGAGACGGGGAGGGATGGGGGGCAGAACAACAAGAGGGGGGAAGAGACAGAGCAACAAGAGGGGCAGAGACAGAGCAACAAGGGGAGGGGGCAGAGAGAAACAAGGGGGGGAGCCAAAGGGAGGGGGAGAGAGACACAGCTGGGGGCAAAGGAAAGAGAGAGGCAGCATTGGCACATAAAAAGGAAATAAAAACAAGAAATGCATTTTTTGATATAATTTTTTTATTAAAAAAGCAATTTACATGTGAATATATACAAATTTAACTTTTTTCCTATAGGGTAGTCTTATATTCTGGCTTTTAGTTTTTTTCCTAAAGGAATATCCAAAATTTGGGGGGTCGTCTTATAATCAGGGTCGTCTTATAATCGAGCAAATACGGTAATCAAATATCAATAGAATATTTTTTCGCATCTTTATTGATCATCGACGCTCTACCTCCAACTGTTCCTCAGTTATATTCCTGATTTGGGACTTTTAAATTAAGTATTCAGCCTAATGCATAATCTACCACAATTCAATAGTGTATTTTTTCAGTCACTGCAGGCCACAAATACAAGTTTGTTCACGGTCTCACTGCAATCTCAGGCACTGCCTTACATTATCTAATAATGAATTGACTTCCATTGAAAGTAATCAGTTATGTATTGTATTTATTGCGTTTGCCATAATCATTTTTTTTCTTAAAAGTGTTTTGGATAGCATTAAAGGACAGCTCATTTGTGAAACAAATTACATATTTTGACGGGACTATAGCACTGATATTTTTAATAAAACATCATAATTTACTCCATTTATAGATATTTTAATTTTCTGTTGTTTAAATTGTTTTCTTTTATTCTATGATTTTTTTTACTGCAGCCAAAGCTATGAGATTGGGAATACGAATAAAAGGTACAGCCTTGGACAGGAAATGCAGGTCAATGCTTTATTGATATAATTCTCATTTCATATATTATTTATTTACCACTGTTCTAACATGGTTATTTACAAAATACCAAAATACAGTTTAAATGCTCTGTGAATCACTGAGAAGCCTTAAATCAATTAGTCGCCAAAAGAAATAGTGAAAATACGTCACTCAAATGTTAGGTTTCTACCAGGACTCCAGATAGCATATAATGACACATATGTTCAGCACTCATAAGTGAGGTCAGCAAGTGGCAACGGTTCAACCCCTGGAGTTCTTTCTCAAGCCGTGGCAACATTTTTACACGTAACCATGGCTTGAGAAAGACCTCTAGGGGTCAAAACATTGCCATGGCTTGAGAAAGATTTCTAGGGGTTGAAATGTTGTCATGATCTGTTATGGCTTGAGAAAGACCTCTAGGGGTCGAAACGTTGTCAATTGGATTGGAATTATAACACCTCATGTTTGAATGCTTAGCTTTTGCTTCATTATGTGTTAAATCCAGAAGTCACCCATAGGAAAGGAAATTGAAATGCAAATATGTTTTTTGAGGCCAGTGTTTCCCAATATAAAGTTGCCATGGAACCCTTTTATATTTGTTAATATTATTTTTTTTAAATAAATTATTCTAAAAAAATAAAAACCTATGCTCAGATGCTACATTGGGTGCAAATCTGAAGGGCAGCAAAAACTATGTATATATATATTTATAAATTTAGGACTGAGAGGTAAACTGTGATTTCCTAAGTGCAGCAATAGTCATTTCAGACTGAGTGGTAGTAGACTGAGAGGTCAGAGCTTTCCTTGATGTGACCGCCCTCTGCCTATGCTCGCAAACTACTTAGAGAAATGGGTGAGGGCGAATTGAGTTCTTGCGATCTCTGCTCACTCTGGACTTCCAGAGCAGAGGGGAGTGGCGTCCATCTTGGTTGTGGTGATCTGCGGCAGAACCCCAGTTTTGTTCTCGTGGAATGAACACTAATTGGGAAGCTCTGGTTTAGGGAGTATGTTGTAGTTAAAGTGGAGAGAAGAAAAGATAATTGAAAAAAGCACCAATATGTGCTATGTAAATGAAACTAAATACTTACATAAATACAGTGTAAATTAAATATAATAAATGCAGCAAATGCTTTTGTATGATACAGGCAAACACAACTCAAGGGTGAATAATGTGCAAGGAGAAAAATTGGCGCTGTGATAGAGCAACCACGTGTGCACTCGGACTCAGCAACACAGCAGCAGAAGCCACTTTAACATAGCTAACCTATAATATTATACCTTATTAACCTTATAGTATTGTGCAATAAAACGGATCCATGTAAATATGTATGCTTCAATCCTCTATGTAGAAATGTGATGCTGAGCACAAAGTGTGTAAAAGACCTGTCCGTGATTTGTTTTTCTAGCAATATTTATATTTCTCCACTACTCTCTTTGCACAGGCTAAAGTATTAAGACTACTAGCCACCGTATACATGGAGTGGGACTGCAAACTCTATGGGGACAAAGCTCTTGGTGCTATCAGAATGGCTAATGAGGTATGGCAGAAGCTTGTTTTGTCAGACATTGTTTTTGTCTTTCATAATGAATATATGCTTCACAATGGGATACAGTCTATGCATGTTGGGAGTCTTACTTTTCATATATGATAGAGCTTGCTGCACTTTCCAGGCAGATTGCTAGGCACATCAATCAACTTTGGTCTCTACAACTGTGGAGATTGTGTGAGAGCAGAGCCTGTTATCTCTCTAATACCTTAAGAAGAAGTTCAAATAAATTAAATAAGGGTGATGGTATCTTTGGAAAAGCAATCACTGTTAACTCCAAAAACTGGACAGGGACAAGATAAAAATTCAACATTTTTAAATCAACCTTAAGAGGCAAATCACAGCAAACCTGCGCGGAATTTTTCAAAGGGAGGCGAATGCATTCATTTTGTTCCTCTCTAGATCTTTTGAAACACTTTATTGATTCTATATAATAGATCCAAGAAGGATGTATTACACAAATCCATACAACCCAATAAATGGCTGTCTAAATAATTATCAGGTTGCAGCACAGTAGGTAAACCAAGTGATAGAATCAGTTCTGCTGAATCAATTCTGCCTTGAAAGCTGATTTATTAATATTTGTTATTATTTTTATTTCTAAAGCACAAACCAATTCTTCAATACTGTACGTTGGGCAAACAAAACATACAAGCATTTAGTGACACATAGCGGTGAGAAACTTTTTTTTTAGGTTGTCGCATAATTCACGCCTACAATGATTAGAATCCTGTTTCTAAAAGTAGATACAGAAAACCTTATTAAACAAATGGCACTCATGATACTTATTATTTAAAAATAAGCCAGCATGTTATTGAAAACATGTTTTAGTCCTTTGTCAGAGAGGATAAATGTGTCTAATTTTTCTTTTGAAAAAATAAAAGCATACTTTTAATACAAATAGAAAATAATGTAAACTATATTGCAATAAAACAAATGTGTATTGCAATACATAGACAAAAATGCACTGCATTATAATGAGTCACTTTTTTGGGTTAGTGATCGTTGGAACCACATATCATTACAGAACAGGTGAAAAATGGGGTCTGTTCAAATAAGAGTAACTGTGGCGAACAGTAATTTCTCACCGAGTCTGTTTCAGGAGTCTATTCACTAAAGTTGACGGGTGAACTGCAAAAAATCAGTCATTAATAGCCGAGCTGGAAAGATAGGCAAGATTTGGAGAAATGTTCCACCCCAACTAAATTTTTGCAGTTCTTCTTAGTGAAAAAAACAGAATGCCCTTCCTATACAGATTAACACCTTCGCGGCAATGGACGTGTCAGGCACGTCCTGCGGTGAATCAAGCGGTTTTCGAAAACCGTTTTAACGGTGCTGTTCTATTCCCTCGATGTCGAGGCAATAGCCAGCACCGAAATTTCCAATCTGGGGCACCCACGATCGCCCCACGGAGCGATCATGGAAGCCATATTGACGAAGCAGCATGGTGGTCTGAGCTTCGGAAGTGAAAGTAAATTCACTTCCGTCGCTCTGAATATGCTGCTTGACTGCCCCTAGAGGCAACCAAGCAGTAGTTCAATGTTAAAAAAAAAAAAAGATTTAATTAGCTTAAAACTAGTATTATGTTAGATTATCTTATAGGGTTAAAATAAAACAATTTTTAGCATAAGGGATAGGGTTAAAATTAAATTAAAATTAAAATATATTAAGGCATAGCATAAGGGTTAGAGTTGGGGTTAAATTTAGTGTTAGGGTTAAATTTAGGGTTCGGGTTGGGTTCAAAATTTCAATATAGGGAAAAAACACTATTTTTGGTTTTTGACCCATAACTCGCAAAATAATTTTTTTTTTTGTAGTAAATTATAAGATATGATGAACATAATGGGATCTAATGAAAGCCCTTCTTATGACGATAAAAACAACATATAATTTGTGTGGGTACAGTGTGTGAGAGAGAAGAAAATTACAGTTAAACACAAACACCCCAGAAATGTCAAAACAGGCATTGTCACCAAGGGAAAGTCAAGGTAAAAATGTCTTGTCACTAAGGAGTGAATCTATATATTGTATACATGTACATGATGATATAGTGGCCTGCATGTTTCCTTGGTGTATTGTGAAGTTGACTGATTCTCTCTGTATATTGACTAAATCCATGTAAGCTGCAATATAGACTATTTCATCTTTTGTCCAGCACAATACACAAATACGAATGCACTCTGAATCCTTTGTTTTACTCTGTTGTATATAAGCACACGTATATTGTATGAATTCACTAACCTCAGACCAAGTCATCAAACTTTTAGTATTATTAAGTTGATAACAAACTGATTGATGATACAAAGATTTGCAGCAGGGTTGATATTCATGGAGGGATAAGCCAAATGGCAAATGATTTAGCTAAACTAGAAAAATGGTCAGAGCAGTGGCAACTGACATTTAATGTGGACAAGTGCAAGATTATGCACCTTGGGCGTAAAAACCCAAAAGCAGAATATAGACTATTTGGTACAGTCCTAACCTCAACATCTGAGGAAAGGGATTTAGGAGTAATAATTTCAGAGGACTTGAAGGTAGGTAGGCAATGCAATAGAGCAGCAGGAAATGCATTAGGGAGAGGTATTAGCAGTAGCAAGAGGGAAGTGCTCCTGCCATTGTACAGAGCACTGGTGAGACCTCACTTGGAGTATTGTACGCAGCACTGGAGACCGTATCTCCAGAAGGATATTGATACTTTGGAGAAAGGGCTACTAAACTGGTTCAAGGGTTGAAGGATAAAACTTACCAGGAAAGGTTAAAGCATCTTAACATGTATAGCTTGGAGGAAAGACGTAACAGGGGGGATATGATAGAAACATTTAAATACATAAAGGGAATCAACACAGTAAAGGAAGAGAGTATATTTAAAAGAAGAAAAACTACCACAACTAGAGGACATAGTTTTAAATTAGAGGGGCAACGATTTAAAAGTAATATCAGGAAGTATTACTTTACTGAGAGGGTAGTGGATGTATGGAATAGCCTGCCAGCAGAAGTGGTAGAGGTAAACACAGTCAAGGATTTTAAGCATGCGTGGGATAGACACAAGGCTATCCTAGCTATAAGACCGGTAACGGGGGACTAAAAAAGTACTCAAAAAAAATTGGGCAGACTAGATGGACCGAATGGTTCTTATCTGCCGACACATTCTATGTTTCTATTGGATTTTTGTTTTCTTTTTTGAGCAGACTTGGGGTGGAAATTTATTTTTTTCCAGTAAGAGGTTGACAACGTCCATACCTCCTTTCCATTGCACAAAAACAATGAATTGGGTGGTGGATGACCAACCCAATTAAGTTTCAACTCTTCAACAAAGATTTAAAGCCCTCCCTATACTTTCCATCCTTAACCCTAGAGTAGGATTGGGGTAAAGGGCTGTAAATCCTAAACCCATTATATCCACCATTATCCCACTATCCAAAAGTCTCTGGTAACGGTGGCAAATCCTTCTCCATGTGATTGATGTTTCCCTTCCCTTCCTGTTTTATCACAATCTTTTAATACAATGTAATTTGAGTTGCGCAGGAAAAAGGGAGTAATCCCATTTCTCCATATTTTTTTATGCTTCTGTCCTTGATTTTGTCCAGTCACAATTTCTCCTCAGTTCTCTACAGTTAATTACAGTTGCAGGCTGAGGCCGTGATGAAGAGTGGGTTTTCCAACCCAAATGTACTTCTAAACAAAGACTTGTACTTTAGTGAATCATCCCCCAACAGAGAGTTTATGGTTTCAAGTGAGAATTTATGTACATAAACTACTGTTCAAAGCTTTGGGGTTACTTAGGAGTTTTCCATGAATACATACATCAAATAAATTGCATAACACATTGACTTTTAAAATGATAAACTTTAGCTAACACAAGGTGCTATTAGAACACAGAGCACATTAACAATGTCTAAACAGTATTTACGATCCATTTGATGTTATTTTAATGATTTTTTTTTTAAAAAGCAAAGAAATTTATACATGACCCTAAACTTTTGAATGTTATTGTAAGTATATGTATATCGGTGTTGCCTGACCACTTATGTCTTTGAATCTACAGGAAAATATGCACCCCGCTGGTCTGTTCCTAAAAATGAAAATTCTTTTGAGATGTGCGCTTCCTGATGATGTCATCAACATGGGTGAGATACCTGGAAGTAGGATAATAAGACCACTCACTGCTGTGCTTCTCAGATTAGGCAAATACAAACGATTGTGTCTAATCTTTTCCAGCTATCAAAGAAATGCTGCGTCATGAATTGCCCTTAGATATTTTTTTGAGCACGGCAAAATTGCTTCTAGAACACAGAAGGTGAGGGATTTCAAAAACATTGTCACCTAACCAGGTGAGGGAGTAATTAAATTATACTTGTGGTTGATTTCCGAAATGGTGGGTGAAACCATAGCCAATTGAACAGCTATGTAAACAGTTACAAGAATTAATTCTGTTATACTGTAGTTTCAAGGCCCCAACCCACACTATGTTCACATGGTATGCCCAGGTTCTGTATTGATTAGTTAATCTTTCAGGATTTTTAATTGTCGTTTTTGGAGTGTGAGTCCTTCCATGTGACCTTATCCCACCATGTCGGACCTCGGCCATGGACATCAAGGTGCTTCCTTGTTTACTTTTAACATTCTGTAAAGTATACACATAGCTCACTTTTATCTCCAGAGTGAGAAGGCGCGTAACCTATAAACACTATTACCAAAACAGTGCAAATCCTAGTGCACCATATAATTAATAGAAAGCATAATATAACTATAAAACCTACTTAATCCAAAATCTTTATTGTAATATGCTAAAATTATTTTGCAAGATTTTCAATTAAAAAAAACAGAACGACGAACTAAAATATCATGCAATGCTCCTAATGTGTTTAAATAAATTTGTGAGGCAGAAAGCAGCTTTATGTACTGTATGTAGAAACATTCCCGATCTATAATTATCCCGATCTTGTACTTCATTACACTGCTAGAATGTTAATTACGTCTGCATATAAAGATGTATGAAAAGAGTATTCATAGAATTCAGAAAAATAGTTCTATTTACAAGCGGAGTATAATGTACAACACTCTCAATGAATCTCCACTCAAATGCAGCCAACCTCCTAAATTCTGTAGAAACTCAACAAGTCTAATATTAGAGGTGGTGGCATTTCATTCAATTCGCAAGAAAGGATAATTGCTTTCAGGCTCTATATATGAGTATAATAAATTCTTATGATCAGCTGCTCAACTATTAACAAGTGTCAACCAACTAACCACATACATTACTCCACTACTCAAATGCAGAAAAGAATACTTATATTATAATGATTTTTTTTTTTTTTGGAACATTCTGAATTTAGAGAAAACATGCATGTTGTCCGTGATAATTGTAAGTTATTCAGATTCCTTGGCTTCCTTGGGCAATGGTACTGATGAAAAGAAAAAAAGACACAAATAGTGTCTTACCTTACCTTACCATGTGATAGTGCAGGAACTTCTCTTTTATAACTCCTTTTGCCATCTGGGCTAACAGTCTGTGGCCGTCCCAAACAATAAAGCTCAAAATAAAACTGGTGCTCTTTAAAGGTCAGCAATTCACTGGAAAGTACAATCCTTAAATCCCATGTATTGGCATATATTGGAGAAAAGAAATATAATAGTGTGAAAATACTTACATTTTAATAATGCTCTAAATTAAAAAAAGTGAATGCTTACAGTGTAGTATTGTGAGTGCCGCCACTACACAGGGACTTCGGATGTAAAGACCTATAAATTATACTGTTTATGTCACTGGGATTTTAGAGAGACTCTTTCAAGCGCTCATAATACTACACTGTAAGCCTTCATTTTTTTTTAAACTTTCTGAGCATGATTAAAATGTAAGCAATTTTTAATTTGCTAGGAATTGGAACAGGGAACTCCCCAAACCTTTGACACCTCCACAATGACAGAAAGTGTTTGACATTACAGCCCACTGCTCTACAGGGAGTGCAGAATTATTAGGCAAGTTGTATTTTTGAGGATTAATTTTATTATTGAACAACAACCATGTTCTCAATGAACCCAAAAAACTAATTAATATCAAAGCTGAATATTTTTGGAAGTAGTTTTTAGTTTGTTTTTAGTTTTAGCTATTTTAGGGGGATATCTGTGTGTGCAGGTGACTATTACTGTGCATAATTATTAGGCAACTTAACAAAAAACAAATATATACCCATTTCAATTATTTATTTTTACCAGTGAAACCAATATAACATCTCAACATTCACAAATATACATTTCTGACATTCAAAAACAAAACAAAAACAAATCAGTGACCAATATAGCCACCTTTCTTTGAAAGGACACTCAAAAGCCGGCCATCCATGGATTCTGTCAGTGTTTTGGTCTGTTCACCATCAACATTGCGTGCAGCAGCAACCACAGCCTCCCAGACACTGTTCAGAGAGGTGTACTGTTTTCCCTCCTTGTAAATCTCACATTTGATGATGGACCACAGGTTCTCAATGGGGTTCAGATCAGGTGAACAAGGAGGCCATGTCATTAGATTTTCTTCTTTTATACCCTTTCTTGCCAGCCACGCTGTGGAGTACTTGGACGCGTGTGATGGAGCATTGTCCTGCATGAAAATCATGTTTTTCTTGAGGGATGCAGACTTCTTCCTGTACCACTGCTTGAAGAAGGTGTCTTCCAGGAACTGGCAGTAGGACTGGGAGTTGAGCTTGACTCCATCCTCAACCCGAAAAGGCCCCACAAGCTCATCTTTGATGATACCAGCCCAAACCAGTACTCCACCTCCACCTTGCTGGCGTCTGAGTCGGACTGGAGCTCTCTGCCCTTTACCAATCCAGCCACGGGCCCATCCATCTGGCCCATCAAGAATCATTCTCATTTAATCAGTCCATAAAACCTTAGAAAAATCAGTCTTGAGATATTTCTTGGCCCAGTCTTGACGTTTCAGCTTGTGTGTCTTGTTCAGTGGTGGTCGTCTTTCAGCCTTTCTTACCTTGGCCATGTCTCTGAGTATTGCACACCTTGTGCTTTTGGGCACTCCAGTGATGTTGCAGGCTTTTCTGAGCCTGTCAAGTCCTTCTTTTGACCCATTTTGAAAAAGGAAAGGAAGTTGCCTAATAATTATGCACACCTGATATAGGGTGTTGATGTCATTAGACCACACCCCTTCTCATTACAGAGATGCACATCACCTAATATGCTTAAATGGTAGTAGGCTTTCGAGCCTATACAGCTTGGAGTAAGACAACATGCATAAAGAGTATGATGTGGTCAAAATACTCATTTGCCTAATAATTCTGCACTCCCTGTATTAGTAATAAGATTCAAGAAGCCTCATACAAATTGTTGACATGGTGGTATAGAACCCCTACAACTCTACACAAAATCTTCCCACACACGCCGGACACCTGCTGGCGCTGTGGTAAGGACTCAGGCACTTTCCTACAAATATGGTGGACCTGCACCAAAATTATCCCTTTTTGGTCAGGGATATTGGCTGACTTAGACCTCACTAGTCGCCCAGCCACAGTTCTTTTACATCACACAACATCACCATTCTCCTCTTATAAAAAGAGTCTCACAATCCATATCCTAAACACCGCCAAAGTGCTCATCCCCCGGCTTTGGAAACAACGGGAACCCCCCCAACTATACTGTCCTGGATTGAAGAGATGAAAAAGTGTAGGAGAATGGAGGAACTGATACTCAATTCTAGAAACCAATTTACACGCTACATGAAGACTTGGTTCCACTGGACTGACCACATGACACCAGGCAGAATAGCTCACTATGTTGCCCTATATTGATTTCAGACGAAACCCAATAGGAATACTTTTTGATATCTCTATACTTACCTCAAACATATTTATATTTCTCTTCCGCCATGCTGAATATTATTTTACTCTGAGTTGTACTGTACCACAAGACATTTATGTCTGAGGCCTTCCACACTGACAAGCGATCACCCTAGAGTCACCTTAGCAAACAACTATGCTCTGACAGGCATTGACAAAGGGAAGATATACCTGACCCCTCATCGCTGATCCATGTTAAAGGCCACCTCCATCCACATCCATCCTCCGCCCTAGTCCACTGGCTCTATGCCCAATTATTTTACCCTCCCACCATGTTCCCCTGTTTATTACTGTTTTTATTCAAAAACTAAAAGGACCAATAATGAATATGTTATGTTTTGTATAAGGACCCTATGTACCGTTTACTTGCTTAGCCCTGTACATGTACAATTATGATCTGTTGTGTACTGCCTGAATTGTTTTGGCCTGCAAAATAAACAGAATTTAAAAAAAATGTAAGCAATTTTACAATACTAAACAGATTGTCTTAAGAAATCTACCTTCAATAAGCACTGGACTGGATGTCTCCTCGGTGACACGGGTGAACACAGAAAACATATATAGCGTAACACTTGATATAAAAGTAAATACACATTTTGTTGAATGCACTCACACACATAATGTACACTGAGAACCAGATAAGTGCAGAAAAAGCATTTGATAAAACTACCAACCCCCGAGTTGCTCCACTTTTGCTGTAATATTGCTGAAAAAGTGCTGGATGCTTGATAGAAAGTGCTGGCATGCAAAAGTGCTGTACAGTCTCCCTCCCTGCAATCTCTTCAGCTCCAGTCATAAAGTGCAGGTTGATAGGAGGCCAGACCAGAAAGATTCACAGAAAAATGTACAACATTATTAAGAAACAGTATAAAATGTATGTGGCGCCCACGTTCAGTGAGTTGCATTGGGACTATGACTTCATCAGGGGGTTGCCACCAAAACATATAGACATCCTACATACATCCGCTAAATACCCCTTTCTCGCCCATTGTCCAAGCCGGTAAAGGAGCGACCACTTACGCATTTTCAGCTGCGAAACCTTATCTTGCGAGATTTTTCCCCCAGTATGCTGCTTTACACTCTCGGGAAACAACTCTCTTCTTACATTGTTACCTTTTCCACGTGTGTAGTGTCTTTATTCAAGGAATATAGGGGCGTGTTTTAGCTCTCCAGTCACCCGTTAACCCCTTAGTGACAAGACATTTTTACCTTGACTTTCCCTTGGTGACAATGGCTGTTTTGACATTTCTGGGGTTTTTTGTTTAGTTGTAATTTTCTTCTTTCTCACATACTGTACCCACACAAATTATATGTTGTTTTTATCGTCATAAGAAGGGCTTTCATTAGATACCATTATGTTCATCATATCTTATAATTTACTACAAAAAAAATCATAACATATGATGAAAAAATAAAAAAAAACACTTTTTCTAACTTAACATAAAATATAATTTACACAAATACAATCATTAAAAAACACCCCGTCTAAATAGTTTCTAAATGTTGTCCCGAGTTCAGAAATATGCTTGCTACCATGTTCTGCAGTTTTTTGGGGCAAAAAACAAAAATAGTGTTTTTTTACTATATTTTTCTTTTGACCCCAACCCGAACCCTAAATTTAACTCTAACCCTAAATTTAACCCCAACTCTAACCCTTATGCTAACCCTTAATATATTTTAATTTTAATTTAATTGTAACCCTATCCCTTATGCTAACCCTAATTCAATTGAAAATAGCTTTACAAGGAGTTACTCCTAGGAGTAATTGCATGCTCTATACCGGAAATGGACCTGCACACAAGGGGTGCATGAGTTTCAGAAGAGGTGAAACACCAATTATTTTGCTCTGTTTTAGTTGGTAGTCTCCCCCTAGCGGCAATCTACAATATTACCAGTAATCCCAATCCCAGCCATACCATTCCCAACTTCTTCCGTGGAGTCCCACTACTGTAGTATCACCAGAACTGGAAAAGTATATCCACTGAGACACCACTGTTGTGATGTCTTGCCATGGATATCCCTGGGATATTGATATCTGTACCCAAGTGTGTGATCATACAAACAAAATCCATGGAAAACTATAATGTACGAAACCCAGAATAGACCTTTAACAGGCTGCCCTCTCTGTACTGAACCCTACCTCCAAGCCAGGATTTAAAGACTATAGCCTCCTTTAGTCCATCTGATATATTTATCTTGGTTACCATTGTTGCCTGGTTTATCAAGACAACGTGTAGAGGGGGTCAATATGTTCTTTGTTTACAGGGATTGTGTGGGTTTCGATCTCCTCATGATGGTCTGTAAGCAGTTTGAAAATTCTCCTGACCTAGGAAAGGCCCTCATCCTGCAAATTGAGCTCCTGCTCCAACGAGGGAAGGAACTTTTAGCGCGGCAGAAGATAGAAGATTTAATTACAGGTATATGGGAATGTGAAAAGGAAAAGAAAGGTAGTATCCTGTGTGATTTTAGCTCCAAAAAACACGGCACTCAATCAAGTAGGGTGCAGTTTGAAAATTCGGAGCATGGAGCTGGTGTATAGCTGTACGCTCAGAACTATGGATGCTTCCTGCACCATGCAACATGTTGGTATGAAGAGTAAATGTGAGTAAGTTCATATAGTGATATATCCACTGAACCAAACTAAAGTAAAATAATAATAATAATAATAATAATAATAATGTAAAGCTTTAGAAATCATTTTCTATGATATACCATTCCCAAAGTAGTACAATATTATTGAAGTACTACTACTTCTTATTGAAGTGTCCATTTCACAAACTTTACTTGTAAAACACATATTTGTAATTTGAAGGCTTGTGTGAAATATGTTGAATTTTAAAGTGTTTTGGATGATGTCACTAGCATCCATGTAACAGCTCTATTTCTTATGTCTGTAAATAATCATTTTCTAGGAGGTACATATTGTTATGTGCAAGGATATGAAACAATGTGGTTATTTTGTTATATTTTTTTTTAATTTTGTCTATAAAAATACTATTTAAAACGAACTAAAGCCTCTTTTGGTCAGTCCATAACTTCAACAAGTTGCTGTGGCACTGACATATTAAATTCCATGTCTGAATTATCTGATCCTACTTTGTGGATTTTCTGATCCATGGAGACATGGGAGACATATTTATTTATATAGATTCCTGGATAAACATATGGGAAGAGCACGAAGAGGCACAATCTAGTCTAGGATTTAAGTGCAGGGCATTACTAAATTCCAGGCTACTGAAGAGAAGAGTATTAGCCCTTTCAACCTAGAATGGATAGATGCCCTGGAATAACATCCCTCTACCCAGCACAGTGCATTCTCGCTGAGGTTTCTGCTGGTTTAGCTTGATTTATCAGAGAGAGTTAAGTCTAGAAATGTAGAGCACGTTTGCCTTTTATTTATTTATGTATCTATTATCTTTGCAGGTCATTTCACAGGGAAAAAGTTATCTCCAGAGACCTTGAACCTGTTGCACATCATCTTCTGGGACTGTGCATCCAAATGTTTTGAGGTCCAGTACCCGCTGTCCAGATAATGATACAGTGCTTGGATTCTGTGTATTTATTGTATTATTAGTTATTTAGACATGGTATTTACCTGCTTTCATTCACAGGCCAAAAATTACACAGGATCGCTTCAGTGGTACAACTATTCACTGAGCTTTTATGCTTCTGACCACTCTGAGCCGAACTTTGCCAGGCTACAAAGGAACCGAGCCTCCTGTTTCCTACACCTTAATGAGCTTGACAAGGTCTGTTCTCTAGCAAAACTGTATTGTGAAAAATATAATTGAACTTGGTATTTTTGTTCAGAGAAGAACACAGGTTCAAAATATGTTGGTTGACATGTAATCGTGAAGGAGGGTGATTCTAAAACCCATCTAAAGTAGGAGCACACGTTGCCCGTCTAAATGGAGGTGCTAACCTCTACAACCCGAACCTTCTCATATTACGATTGGCAATTAGCCGAAATGTTTTTGTGGTTTGGCTTGGAAGATATAACCTTTTTCAGTTACTTTATGACCTAATGAGTCCTGTTTTTGTAATAAGATAGGTTAAATAAAAGCCTGGTTCTAAAATAACGAAGTACTGACTAATTTACTGCCATTTATATATCCATTGCAATGACCCTTGTTGCCATAGCACTTTGTTATGCGCTCATGTCAATGAATCATAGCTGTATGAAACAGGGGCAGAGATATTGCGGAGCAAGTTACTACCTGCTTGATCTTTAGAAAGGTATAATGAAAACCCTTTGGCATACATTGATACAATGGAGGGGGCATGTATAATCATGGCGCACACTAACGTTGCACCAAATACTGGCGCAATCAGCTTGTGATCCAATGTATAAATCAGATTCACAGGTCTCTGCGTTATCTACGCCGAATGTGTAGATTTAGGTTGTGTTGGCGCTTGTTGCACTGGCACAGGCTATGCATAAAGAAAATCACTGTTTCATGGAGTCACTCTCTCCCTCACTGCAAAGTGTTGAGAATTATAAAAAAAAAAGTGCAATTGCGTTTTTTCATAAAACACTTGACACTTTGTAGTGCGCGAGTTTTTATACATAACCCCCATAATATCAGCAAGTACATCCTGTATAATAAAATGCTATATTTTTTATGGGACTCAAAACTAATTTTTGCTTTTGGCACAAGATATTAATCATCCTGTATGTTGGAATGTTGTTTTCTAGAGCTTTCTAATCACTATAGATCCAGAGTCATTTATAAGGAAGTGTAGATTTGTTTTCTCTATTTATTGTGATCCTCTGAAAAAACTTAGTTTACGTAATTTTTGTTGTAAACCCCTGTATCGCAGGCCAGGGAGACAATAAAAGAAGCTGAGTCCTGCGATCCACAAAGCATCTTTACTCAGTTCAGTTTGTACAAACTAGCTATGCTGGAAAAAAATGTCGTTGAAGGTAAGAGCTCTTTATAAATCCCTTACTTTGTTCTTGCATACTATGAGCTATGCTGCAGTACTAATGTGATGTGAATTAACTGATTATGTGGCGCCTTAGGGTAGCTTAAAGGCATATAAATTATAAATACCGTGAATATAACAAATATGGATCTCCTGGAGTAAGGGAATAAAACACATTATTCTTAAGCAGTCTGTGTTTGGAGTCATTGATATATGACTTTGAAACTTGTAAGCTCAAGGTAAGTGAGCATCAAGCTAAGTCATGTTTTTCATCAGTAAGGTATATTCGACAAAGCTTGCAGGGTCCAACAGATGTGGTAGTAATGTGTTTGTTTACTGTGAGTAGACTGATGTGTAAGTGTTTAGCTGGTTCAGACATTTGAGAACAATATTTCATCCAGTGGAATGCTCTGTGTGATGGGAAGGGATCTTGTAAAAGCATGTGTGTACACTGGCTACACATACTCCGGGAAAAACATTGAATTCGCCACATTCTATAAGACGCAAAAATACGGACGTGTTTTTTGTTAGAACATTGGACATGCGACTTCCGCAATTTTAAAGGGACACTAAACTTTGTTTAACCTACATGTTTCCTTGTAGTTAAGGTCCCCTCTGTTGAGCCCGTGTAAAAATGAGGGTCTCAGGGAGAGACCTGAACTGGCTGGCTGCTTATCAGGGAAGCATAGCAGTGGTCATACACGACAATACATCCTCATAATATTAGGGACAATCAGGTCTGGCACTTTAGCTCTCCATTTTGTTTTCAGACTGTCACATGTGGCAACGAGAATGCCTTCCCGGGCTTTATAAATATTTCTTGTTTCCCTGAAAACCCTTCTACTTCCTAAGGTCATACAGTCAATCCTCCTCAGCCCATACATATCAAAGGCATGTGCTTTTAGCACACAATGTTGAATATGATTCATTCCTACTTTTTCAGAAAAATAAAATCAGATGACGTTGGGCCCTGTTCCAAAGTCTTAAAGACTGACATGTGAAGGAGTTCAGAGTGCCGCCATGGATGCACCTCAGGCTAACCTGCAAAATGGCGGCACCTCCAAACTCCTTTACATGGATGCACCTCGGGCCTGCAAAATAGCCTCCAGATGTCAAAGCTTGACTCTTGTCTGATGTCACAAATCCACTGTTTAGGTCCAGATTCAGACAATGGAAAGTTGTGGGTGGGGCTGAGGTTGCCAACCAGCAGTCTGGTAAAGAATTTGCTTCCAATGTTAAGTCTATAGAGGCAAAAGCATGGCCAGTATTTTTATGAAGAAAAAGGTGGCCTCCCATTGCCGTGTATATACTGCAAAGGGAGAGAGAAAAAAGATATATCCTACCTTGTTTCATGGCAATATTACCTAATTGCTAATTAGGCATTAGTAAAGATGTGTTAAATTGACTATATATATATTAAATAACATTAAATATTGTGAGTATACATTCTGAAGGTTGTACTAACCTGGATTATTGCAGCGACAAATGCTTTATTCGCTATGGGGAAGATGGCAACTCCGTCAAAATCACAGGGGCTTCTCATGGAGGAGAGCTGTTCAGATACTGACTTGCTGAGCCTGGCAGCTCAGATAGCCTTGGAGGTGAGAGATGACATTTGATTTTTTTACAATATAATGGCCTTTATGGTGGTTCTAGGACACTTGCTCGTGGTCGCGGCAGTTAGAGCGCTGACATTTCAATGCGGCTGTACCAGCACTGCACTGTCAGAGCCAAATACTAAACCCCCCCCAATTAGATAACCCCCTCGTACTTCAAATGTACCCCCTAAACCCACACCCTAAGTCTAAAACTAACCTTAATTAACCCTAATACTAACCCTGATCCCCAATACTAACCCCTAAACCTAATACCCTAATACTAACCATAACACACTTATACTAACCCTAAACAAGTCCTAAAACTAACCTCCAACTTACCTACTTACCTGCGATAAACGGTCAGGTACCCGAACTCCCACGATGAAGAGGCCACGAAGAACTGTCCCATTCCGCTTTATGGGGACTGTGCAGTTGCACGCTTCACCTATCTACTGGCATAGTTATTGAACTTTTAGACTAGTTCATTATTTTCATTATTATTTATTTCAAAAAGCACTATCATATTCACTATTCCGCAGCCCTGTACAGTATGGTAAACTAGTATATGTTTAGTAAACAAAACAAATAAATCAACAGTTGCTGGCTTATGCTTTGCTGGTGCCGCTATGATGCCTCGATCTCTGGACTTAAATATTATTTCGACCAACTATGTTATGTCAGTGTAATTACATTAGATTTCAATAGGTTGCCTTAGCAGTGTGAGAGAAGTAAATAGATACAAAAGTAGGACATTAAAGTACGTGGCAGAATAATATTTAATCCATAATGTTCCTGTAGTTGTCTTGTTCATTAAGTTGTATACTGCCACTATGTGGCTGCAGTTGGTATTGGACCATTTAAGCCAATAACAGTAAAACGCTTATAGTGATCACTGAAATAATCTGGGTTAGTTTAGCATGAAGGTGTATAGTCCAGACTGCAGAAATGAACTGCTTTCCTGACCTAATATTATGTCACGTACTATTCCTATAAATATTTATGTAGAATTGAAGTGTACAGCCAGTTACGGGGAAGGAGCAATCACAGATTTACCCTGCCTGTCTAGTGCCTGCACCTCTCCAAATCCCCATGATTGGTGCCTAGTGAGAATGGATGCAGATGAAGGAACAAGTGGATCATGTGACTCTATTGCCTTTTAAAATGTTCTCACAAACTCTTTTTAGAGTCACGTTCCCTCTAACCCAACTTATATTTATTAAAATTAAATGATCTCATGGTTGTCGTCTATCCAAGGAGTAATGGAGCCCGATCCCATGTTTCATAGGAAATATATGGATAACCTAGAGCTTGAGGCAGACAAAGAAGAAAGGGGAATTGCATTGGCCTTGCAATGAAAATAAGTTTAAATAATATTTTAACGTTGGCTTATAAGATGTGTGTATATACCTGCTGCAACAGCCAGTTTCTTCTACTTTTTCCCCACATATTTTTTCTTTCCTTTTGTAGAAAAGCCAGCGGGATGTGGCAGTAAAAGCATTAGAGTATTTGGTTGCTCAATCTCCTGACATAAAACAGGTGTTTATATCCCTTAGGTGAGTACAGCCATGTATTTAGGTTTAGGGCTGCTGGCTGAGAGGGGGTCGCCAGCAGATACCTTGGATGGGGAGGCAAGATGCTTAGAGGACACCTCCTTTAATAAGGCCCTCCATGCATGCAGTAAGTGTGCCCAAGGTCTGTATGATCTCTGACAGTCAGGTGCATGTGCAGAAGCAGCCATAAGAATGGATCTGTGCTGCTTGGGATACCCACCACAACGCCAAGCATTGCACTTTCCTCCTGCCCCATGGTAAAGCAGAAGGAAGTGGGAGTTGTGATTGTGGTTATTAATTTTATGGCCAAAGGCAAGCGCCAGCATTATCCATGGTGGAAATTCACTGGTCTTTGTGACCGATGATTTAATGATGTTCTATGGATCTTCATAGCACTTGTCACGGACACTTTGTGAGTCCCAGTTAGAGACACACTATACTGGAAAAGAAAGGGCAGTACCTGTATATTGAGGGGTTGTAGTAAATTAGGGTGGGGCTTGACAAACCCCAGGCGCCCGGGTGCTGTTAGCCACATTCCCCCCTTGCCGCTGCCACCTGGTATTTTATTGCAGCGCAGCACATGTCTGAGTGCAGGATGTCACGTGACATCCCGGCACTCACCAGGAAGATGAATGAAGATCAGCTGAAGCACGAATGTCCCCTCCCCTGCAATGAGGTAAAGCAGGGAGGGTGTGTGAATGTTTGCGTGATTGTCTGGCTCCTATGTTTTTTGGCTGACTGCTGAAATCAAAAATAAATGTGTCAAGCCCTGCATTAGGTTTGTGGGGTGCACAAGTTTGGTCAGGGCTAGGGCAGGACATAACCTAACTACACCACTTGGTAAGTATGTAGGATAGTATCACTCCCTTTATCTCCCTCCCCTCTCTCTTCTTATCCACTCACAAACATCCGTTGTTAATAAGCCTCAATGAATAAAAGATGGAGCACAATATGTAATGTTCACAGGAATAACTAGCCCAACAATAAAAGGAGTCCACAGCAAAGTCCAAAATGAACCTTGAAATCCTGGTATGGGAATGCGAAAAACAGCCAGTCTCAACGTGTTTCGCTGGGTTATGCCATTCCCAGCAGATTTGCAGATACTCCTGATGAAGTTGGGACTGGAATTACCCCTAAGCTAACACACAAAGAAAGAGCAAAGCAAAATATAGCAAAAATTATAAGCAATAGTAGATAAAAATTGCAGCACATTTTTGCTATATTTTGCTTTGCTCTTTCTTTGTGTGTTAGCTTGGGAGTGTGTTTTTGTGTATACCAGGTTCATCCTAGTTATTCACTATTTTGTTTGCCTATTAGGTATTGTGTAGTATACCTATACACACTCCTGCCCACTTACGATCTAATTTTCACTCTCAACTTGAGACTTTTCCTTTTTTTGGGTGAGGTCTCTTCCTTTTTCGCTTGGAATTACCCCTAGTTGACGGTCAAACATCCGTACATTAGTTGTTCTGACGGAAGTAGTAAATGGGGCTTTAATGTCTTCCCACTGGGATACCTGGGAACCCCATTTAGTAAGCTGTAAGATGACATTGCCATTTGATTCAGAGACACCAGTGAAAAATACACATACACACACCCACATATATATATATATGTATAAATAAACATTGCATAGATAGAGACTGCAGACCAGTCTACATTATAATGATTACAGCCCTGGAGTGTACATGTTTGTAAGCATTCCTGAAAAAAATGACGATTTGGTTACGGAAAACTTCTCCGTTTCACCTGCACAGGTAAGCTGAAATAGGCATATGCCTTGTCATGGCAGTGCTAACCCCACCTTTCTGGCCAGCCATTAGACTAAGTTTTTTATTTTATTTATATTTTATAATTAACTTTACATTTATTTTCTTTTTCTTTGCGATTTAATTGTACATGTTTATTCAATTCACCTTTTTTTATTGATAGATGGCACTTTGGCACCATCTACTGTTTTTTTGCTGGTAGTACTGGTTCTCGGGTCTGCTGTTATGACAGCTGCTTGTTATTTAACATGCAGTATGTCATTGCTCAGGTGAGTTGGTGCATTCAGCAGATTAATTGGAAGGACGACCCCTCCATTGGAGCATGGAACCAGCATGGCACAGAGCAACACTGTACAGCTAATAGAGCTGAGTGTACATGGGCACAGTTTTATGGTGTGGGGAAAGTTGGCATTCACTGCTTTATGTGAGGTCTATTTTCAGGCCCAGGTGATTGGTTAGCGAGTTTTTCTAGGCGATTTGTGGCCTGCAGGAATAGAGGCCAACTATCTGCACAACAAAGTGCAACTCACTGTCTATGCGTGTCTTATTGGTTCCCCTGGCATCCAGCTCATTTTATTGCTGGGAGTTATTTGGTGTCTGGCTAACAATATAGTGATGTTAGCTATCCTGTGTAATATCTGTGTTTGGGTAACTATATATGTTTAGTGCCATACCTTCCTCTGTGGAGCTATATCAATAGGAAATATACTGGACCAGCACAGTGTCTGTGGCAGGAATACTGCTCTACAACAATAAAATTCACAGCAATGTGTGTATCACAATTCAAAAGGGATGTAACACACAGTAATTTGTGCTGTGTATGAATGCATCACGGAGCGATGAGTGTGAGTGTACCACAACGCTGCACAAAAAAATGTTTATTAAGCATTAGTGCTCAACTTGTGGTGGAACAAATTTCCCATTTTTCTCATTCATCCATTTACTATGCATAGCAGTGTATCTGCAGGCTGCAGAGCCGTACCTTGCTGTGTACTTTGTGCGAGCTGCAGAGCCGTACCTTGCTGTGTACTTTGTGCGAGCTGCAGAGCCGTACCTTGCTGTGTGCACTGTGTGTGAGCTGCAGAGCTGTACCTTGCTGTGTGCACTGTGTGTGAGCTGCAGTGCCGTACCTTGCTGTGTGCACTGTGTGTGAGCTGCAGAGCCGTACCTTGCTGTTTACACTATGTGTGTGAGCTGCAGAACCATAACGTGCTCTGTGCACTGTGTGTGAGCTGCAGAGCCGTACCTTGCTGTTTACACTATGTGTGTGAGCTGCAGAGCCATAACGTGCTGTGTACACTGTGTGTGAGCTGCGGAGCTGTACCTTGCTGTGTACACTGTGTGTGAGCTGCAGAGCCGTACCTTGCTGTGTACACTGTGTGTGAGCTGCAGAGCCGTACTTTGTTGTGTACATTGTGTGTGAGCTGCAGAGCCGTACTTTGCTGTGTACACTGGGTGTGAGCTGCATAGCTGTACCTTGCTGTTTACACTATGTGTGTGAGCTGCAGAGCCGTACCTTGCTGTTTACAATATGTGTGTGAGCTGCAGAGACGTACCTTTCTGTGTACACTGTGAGCTGCAGAGCCGTACCTTGCTGTTTACACTATGCGTGTGAGCTGCAGAGCCGTACCTTGCTGTTTACACTATGCGTGTGAGCTGCAGAGCCATAACTTGCTGTTTACACTATGTGTGTGAGCTGCAAAGCCGTACCTTGCTGTGTACACTGTGTGTGTGAGCTGCAGAGCTGGGGCATAGTGGGTGTGTCTTCTTCTGTAGAGGGAGGGCCCCCCTCTTGAAGGGAGTCCCAGAGTTTTATATTACGCCACTATGAGGAATGAGAATAATTATTTTATATCCAGTATATTCAAGCACAGTATAAATAATCCCCTTTTACAGTAGGAGGGCATTTAGTTCCAGGTAATTAAAGTTTGCACAAAGTTTGACAGATTCAGCTGATATGGCATAAAATATAAGGGGGGAGGGTGTTTCTTTACTACTCTGTTACTTTTTCCCTTCAGATGTTTGGTACGACTGATGCTCTCAAGCGAAGAAGCAAAATCTCAAGAGGGAAGGTGAGGCAGACAACTGCACAAGGCTTTTCTTTTTCACCTAAACGAAAGTGTGGGTTCTCATCTAAATACTGATTAACTTAATAGCCAAAAGATGTCTTGAGTAAGAAATGGCAGACATTTTGCATGTTTCCAGATATATTCTGCCAATATCTCAAGTCTTTCTTAAATCACAACTGTCAGCACAAGTTAAGGCATGTTTTATGTGTATTTTTGCATTTTCTAGTTATTTCGTTTTTGTTTTAATTTTCCAGCTTTTAATTTTTTTCTCTTCTTATTTTCTTTTTCTGAGGGCTATATTTTAGGAATTATTTATGTTACTTCTCTGTTTTAAACCGATCAATGTATTACTGGTAGTATATATGGTGGTTTCCCAGGAAGCACTGCTATCCCTGATGAAAGCATAAGGCGTTGGACTGAGACAGGGAAGATCCCAGGTTGTAGGAGATGATGGGCAGGCCCCGTGTCACAATGGGCAGGTGGTGGGCTGTCCCAAAACAAGGAGGGAGTGGGCAAGGCTACACATCATCATTCTCCTCTTCGGTTTATAGAATAGCAATAGGAATATATGTATTCCATAAGCCGACAGCCTATAAACCGAACGTTCGGTTTATAGGCTGTGGGCATTTAACTATACGGAGACAGAGTCTCCATTGGAGACTTTGTCTGTGTATAGTTAAAAGCCGACAGCCTATAAACCGAACAACTAATTTTATGAATGGAGACTCTGTCTCCGTATAGTTAAATGCCGGCTTTTAACTATACGGAGACAAAGTCTCCATTCATAATTTTATGAATGGAGACTCTGTCTCCGTATAGTTAAATGCCGGCTTTTAACTATACGGAGACAAAGTCTCCATTCATAATTTTATGAATGGAGACTCTGTCTCTGTATAGTTAAATGCCGACAGCCTATAAACCGAACGACTTTCGGTTTATAGACTTTCGGCTTATGTAATACATGTAATCCTATGGCTATTCTATAAACCGAAAGTCGTTCAGTTTATAGAATAGCAATAGCATTACATGTATTCTATAAACCGAACGTCGTTCGTTTTAAAGAGTTTCGGCTTATAGAATACTATTGGCTTTCTATAAACCGAACTAGAAATTCTTATGAATGAGGAGGGACTCTAGTTAGGTTTATAGAATGCCAATAGTATTCTATAAGCCGAAAGTCTTTAAAACGAACGACGTTCGGTTTATAGAATACATGTAATGCTACTGCTGTTCTATAAGCCGAAAGTCTTTCGGCTTATAGAACAGCAATAGCATTACATGTATTCTATAAACCGAACGTCGTTTGTTTTAAAGACTTTCGGCTTATAGAATACATGCAATGCTATTGGCTTTCTATAAACCGAAAGAGTCCCCATTCATACGAATAGGTCAATTGACCTATTCGTATGAATGGGAACTCAATTTCGGTTTATAGGAAGCCAATAGCATTACATGCATTCCATAAAGCGAAAGTCATTCATGTCGGTTTATGGATTGTAGTACAATGCTATTGGTATTGTATAAACCGACTCTATTTCGGTTTAGAATGCCAATAGCACGAATGGACGAATGGACGAATGAACGAATGATTTTCGTTTATTAACCATTCGTTCATTCGGATTTTGTTAGTTAAAATTTTCGTTATTCGTTTTTCGGACGAATGGACGAAAATGCATTCGTTCGAAAACGAATGCACATGTCTACTAAATACTGTGATTTGGTATTAAGAGCGGATACTGTGTACTGCTCCTACTGGATATACTAAATATTGGGATATGGAATTAGGAGCTGATAATTTGTACTGCCCTTACTGTGTATACTAAATACTAGGATATGGTATAACAAGCTGGTTCTTTGTACTGCTGTTACTGTATATACGAAATACTAGGATATGGTATAACAAGCTGGTTCTTTGTACTGCTCTTACTGTATATACTAAATAGTGGGATATGGTATAACAAGCTGGTTCTTTGTACTGCTCTTACTGTATATACTAAATACTGGGATATGGTGTTAAGAGCGGATACTGTGTACTGCTCCTACTGGATATACTAAATACTGTGATTTGGTATTAAGAGCGGATACTGTGTACTGCTCTTACTGGATATACTAAATACTGTGATATGATGTTAAGAGCGGATACTGTGTACTACTCTTAATGTATATACTAAATATTGGGATATGGAATTAGGAGCTGATAATTTGTACTGCCCTTACTGTGTATACTAAACACTGGGATATGGTATAACAAGCTGGTTCTTTGTACTTCTGTTACTGTATATACTAAATACTGGGATATGGTATTAAGAGCTGATTCTTTGTACTGTTCTTACTGTATGTACTAAATACTGGGATATGTTTATAAAGAGCTGATAATTTGTACTGCTGTTACTGTGTATACTAAGTACTAGGATATGGTATAACAAGCTGGTTCTTTGTACTGCTGTTACTGTATATACTAAATACTAGGATATGGTATAACAAGCTGGTTCTTTGTACTGCTGTTACTGTATATACTAAATACTAGGATATGGTATAACAAGCTGGTTCTTTGTACTGCTGTTACTGTATATACTAAAAACTTGGATATGGTATAACAAGCTGGTTCTTTGTACTGCTGTTACTGTATATACCAGTGGTGGCGAACGTTTTTGGTCCCGAGTGACCAATTTTTGACCGACACATATTTGCAGACCATAAAGTGCCAACACTGCATACTCATACACACACACACGTTCATACTCATACACACACACGTTCATACACATACACACACACGTTCATACACATACACACTTATACTCATACTCACACACACACACACACACACTTATACTCACACACACACACACACACACACACTTATACTCACACACACACACTTATACTCATGCGCACACATTTATACTCACACACACTCATACTTATACTCACACACACTCATACTTATACTCACACACACTCATACACACACATATACCCAAACACACACACACTTATACTCATACAGACACTCATACTCATACACACACACACATACTTATACTTGTACACACACACACACACTTATACTCATACTCATACTCACACACACTTATACTCATCCACACACACTTATACTCATACAGACACTCATACTCATACAGACACTCATACTCATACACACACACACACACTTATACTCACACACACTTATACTCATACACACACTTATACTCACACAGACACACTTATACTCATACACACACTTATACTCACACACACACACACACACACACATACAGGTTCAGCTCTCACCGGTAATCTGCTCCGTTGTCCTGGAGGTGCAGACATCAGTGTAATAGACGGGCGCTGCCGGTCACCTGCTTCTTCTCCAGATGATTGGTGCATGTGCGTAATGTGAAGAAACGTTCAAGTCGGAAAGCAAACAGTTAATTGCTTTCTGACTTGAACGCTTCTTCACAGAAAGCGCATGCGCCAATCATCTGGAGAAGAAGCAGATGACCGGCGCGCCAATCTATTACGCTGATGCCTGCACCTCCAGGGCAACGGAGCAGATAAGTGGTGAGAGCTGAACCTGGCCACGTGCCACAGCTGAGGGCTCGGCGTGCCAGTAGTGGCACGAGTGCCATAGGTTCGCCACCGCTGGTATATACTAAATACTGGGATATGGTATAACAAGCTGGTTCTTTGTACTGCTGTTACTGTATATACTAAATACTGGGATATGGTATAAGAAGCTGGTTCTTTGTACTGCTGTTACTGTATATACAAAATACTGGGATATGGTATTAAGAGCTGATACTTTGTACTGTTCTTACTGTATATACTAAATACTGGGATATGTTATAAAGAGCTGATACTTTGTACTGTTCTTACTGTATATACTAAATACTGGGATATGGTGTTAAGAGCTGATACTTTGTACTGTTCTTACTGTATATACTAAATACTGGGATATGTTATAAAGAGCTGATAATTTGTACTGCTGTTACTGTGTATACTAAATACTGGGATATTGTATACAGAGCTGATTTGTACTGCTCTTACTGTATATACTAAATATTGGAATATGGTATATAGAGCTGATACTTTGTCCTACCGTTACCTTATATACTAAATGTTGTGATATGGTATAACAAGCTGGTTCTTTGTACTTCTCTTACTGTATATACTAAATACTGGGATATGGTATTAAGAGCTGATACTTTGTACTGTTCTTACTGTATATACTATATAGTATGATATGGTATTAAGAGCTGATACTTTGAACTGCTCTTACTGTAAAGAGCTGAAGGTTCTTTGTACTGCTGTTACTGTATATACGAAATACTAGGATATGGTATAACAAGCTGGTTCTTTGTACTGCTGTTACTGTATATACTAAATACTAGGATATGGTATAACAAGCTGGTTCTTTGTACTGCTGTATACTAAATACTAGGATATGGTATAGCAAGCTGGTTCTTTGTACTGCTGTTACTGTATATACTAAATACTGGGATATGGTTTAACAAGCTGGTTCTTTGTACTGCTGTTACTGTATATACTAAATACTAGGATATGGTATAACAAGCTGTTTTTTTGTACTGCTGTTACTGTATATACTAAATACTGGGATATGGTATTAAGAGCTGATACTTTGTACTGTTCTTACTGTATTTACTAAATACTGGGATATGGGATATGGTATTAAGTGCTGATACTTTTTTTTTTTTTTGGCTAGGGCTGCTGACACAGAAAGCTTGATTTCTTATTTAAACACAGGTACTTTCCTTTCTATCTATCTTCATAAATATAACAAATGTTAGACACCAGAGAGTAATTAACCTCTGACAGGCTCTGAGATGGCCGGATGCATGGGATACTGTGTGACACTTACGTTTTGGTACAGCGATAATGATTTTTCTCAGCACTTTCAGACCAGTTATACAGCACCAATAGATGTGCTCTGCAGCTCACAGTTGCCATTACATTAGTGGGGTACTATAAGAGGTAAGCGTACAGACATTTTCACGGGAATACAGTTATAACAGTCTAAATAGGCAGTAGTTGACTTACAATTTTACGGTTGTTTAAATAGATGTTCACTCCTCCAGCAGGTGGTAAGCTAGATAACATGTTTTTAGTGTAGCCACAGACCTTCAACGAAGCTAGTCACTGGTCCAGTTTACTAGTGTCACCTAACCTGTGAGGCATCTTGACATCACCTGTCTATTGTGATGTCATAGAACATGCCGTAACTAGCAGATCACTGCACAGTTTGCTGTGAGCATGTTACTGCCACTTACAAAGATATGGGTAATCTGTATCATCATGCAGGATACAAGAAAACAAGTCACCAGTCCTTGGAGTGTCAGATCACAGCACCTAGTGTAACAATAACATCAGTCCTGTCACAACCATGTCACTCGTTTTGCCAAAATGTAAAAATATTTCAGTACATATGGTAAGTTACGAGGCTACACCTGGCTAATTCATGCTTGTGTCTCTTTGCTGTACTGTTCATGTGTTGCGGAGAAGCTCACAGGAAGCTCTCTGAGTCCCTGAATGAAGGTTTAAGCCACGATGAGCATTCCAATGAGGCACACTGGTTCCGGAAAATAGGTAAGTAATTATCAGGAATTTATTTTGAATATAGTTTACAACTATAATTTCTGCTCAAACTTTTTTTTTTTAAATATGCACCATGACTTCCTATAATGTAATTATCCATCCTGCCCTTTATCTTGCTGTGCCTTAATTTTTCCTTGAACCCTATCCTTTTAGCCTTCCTTCTAACCTGAACCCATTACCTATTTGTATCTAGTGGTTGTTGGAAGTAGGTGTTAGGAACTGTTCCTTGGAAAAGTGTTGTGTGTGCTGCACTACTACCTTCTGCACTATTGTAATCATACCCTACTTTACAGTGTATACTGATCTATACGTTTAGCTGAGCCTTACATGCTAAGGTACACCAACATAGATGGTACATCTTGTGTATGATTCCTTCCTCTTTGTCACTGATATACACCGATTAGCCAAAACATTATGACCACTGACAGGTGGCAAGTTGTTGGAGGCAGTGTGATGCTTTGGGCAATGTTCTACTGGGAAACTTTGGATCCTGCCATTCATGTTGATGTTACTGTGACACGTACCACCTACCTAAGCATTGTTATAGACCATGTACCGGTATTCCCTGATGGCATTGGACTCTTTAAGCAGGATAATGTGCCCTGCCACAAAAATGGTTCAGGAATGGTTTGAGGAACACAACACAGAGTTCAAGGTTTTTACTTGGCCACCAAATTCCCCAGATCTCAATCCAATCAAGAATCTGTGGGATGTGTTGGACGAACAAGTGCGATCCATGGAGGTTCTACCTCACAACTTATAGGAATTAAAGGATATGCTGCTAACGTCTTGGTGCCAGATACAACAGCACACTTCAGTGGGTCAGGGATGTTTTGGCGTCAAAATGGGGCCTACACAATTTTAGCCAGGTGACCATAATGTAATGGCTGATCAGTGCATCGCCTGGTAAAAAATTGAATGTCCTCTTTTGTGCAGATTTGTTCTTGTACTTTAATAAATCCATACATAAACTGATAAAGCTATTTATGATGAATTATTGAAAATCTGCTTAGCAGTTCTGTTGAATGGTTTGACAATCCAGACATGTACTGGCTGTTAACATTGGATGCTGCTTTCTGGCTTCATTAGCGTGGAATGTGGCTGTTCAAGCTGAAGATTTCCCAAAAATGATGAGTAATGCCTTTCTTCTCTCATACAAGGTACAGCCTGGGATGGGTTGGGTTGCTGTGGAAGTAAAATGTTGGGAATTAATTTTCATCTGTTTACAGCTCTCCCTGTTCTGCACTTGTGATAAGCTAATACTAGTGGCACAGAAGTCATGCCTATTGATGGCAGCTGCAGTTGACCTAGAAATGGCCAGGCAAGCTGGAGACCGCTGTGAGCAGGTACCATGGGAAAGGGAAGTTATAACTCAAAAATATTAACCACTCACACTTGAAAATGACCTACCTTTGATGCATATTAAAGGACAACTATTTTTTTTTTTACTCCTTGTTTTCAGTGGTCTCTTTTGGTTTTGTGCTGCCCCAGGCAGACTTCGGGCACCACAAGTGGTAGAAGGTATCAATTATGAGCCTTAGGGTTAGCATTAGGGTAGACGATTAGGGTTGGGGTCAAAAGGTCACTTTAGGAGAAAGTGGTTAGGAAAGAAACCCAGCCAATTTCCGTTATTGCCCTATAACTTATAAAAAAAAAAAACAATAGAAAATGATTAAACATCGGCTATTTCTAAACTTAGAACAAATATTGTAATCTATGTAGCAGGTTTTTTTTATTAGTGTTTGTAGATGTGTAAAAGATTTTTCATGTAAATAGTAAATTATATTAAATGGCATGAAATTAATTGTATCTTAAGAAAAGCCCTATAAAATAATATCTCATTTTTGTGGGCACATTAAATGAGAGGAAAAATACAGCTAAACTCAAACACCGTAAAAGTGTTAAAACAGCCTCTATGTTGAAAGGTATGACTGCTGTTAGGGAAGACATAATAAAACAGTGGAATATTTTTTTTTATCTACTTTTCACATTTGTTTTTAAAGCTTGTGTTAATCCTTTTCGTATCTGAGAAAAATTCCAGATATGGCATACTCCACCTATCTATGACATAGACCATCAGTGATGGCTTTTAGTGCTCAATTTAGCCTTCCACCATAGACAATGCATTGGCGTTGCTTGAACTGCCCTGCACACTTCCCCGGTTGTATTTCCTGAGTAAATGACACATAACGTTCTGAGGTAGGTAAGCAATCTGGCAGCAGTTCTGTATGAAAACGTTGCACACAGTGTTTGTCAGTGGAGCAGGTCAGAATCACAGACAGTTTTTGTTTTTTTGTGTACTCTGTACAGCCAATTAAACTGTATTTTCAAGATGCCCCCACCGGTTTGTTAGGCATCATTTTACACATGTTTATTATTTGAACTTGTGACAAGCTTTGCGCACCATCAATTTTCTTTTCCCTGCTTGCTCATAGTTGAAGTTTTTGGCTCCTCTTTGTTTGGATGATGCTTGCTGTACAGGGGTTAATTGGGAGACGGTTTAATTTCTCCAGCAAAAGCTTTAAGGACAACTAAACTTTGTTGCTCAAGTGAAAAAGTAGTTGTCCCTTGTCTGAGGTTAAATTGCCATGCACTTGTGACAGTACATGCCAGTTTATCCTCTGACCCGCAGCTGTCTGGCTTCTATGCGAAGCAAGCAGCCGTCTGGTTGGAGAGAACCTGGTTTTTGCATGGGATCAGCAGAGGGGACCTTAACCATGCAAACACGCGGGTCTCCCTCTGCCCTAGCAAAGAGAGACCTGCAGACTCTAGAGGAGTGGGGCGAGTCCCAGCTCTGCTTAGCTGTGCGTGGTCAACACTGTTGTTGCGTGCCAGGCTTCCGATCTGCTGTGTCTCAGCTGTGAGACACAGCATGTTATGATATGTCAATTTGCCTTATGACACCAGTGATGTTATATGTTTAAATCCTTAGTGGTCTCTCAGTAGCATATGCAAATACAACACACAGCACAGACTAAACATGCATATGTCTTTTAAGATGCATGTTGGGTTTACTTAGAAGACGTGGGACGTGTATTTTAACCCTTGCTTTCTGCAAACAGATTTTACTATTGCGAACATTTAATTGAACAGTGATGGATATTGTCACGAAGTGAATCATGACAGTCTGCGTGACTGGGGTTCTTGGAAGGCCCTAAGGGCCAAACACCTCCCTGTGGACTATGGACCCTGTCTTTGGATGTGCTATGTTTGGGGGTGCATACTTTGGAGGCATAAGTGACACCCTGCTTCAGTGCAGCTGGACTTCATCACAGGCTCACTCAGGATGTCAGTCAGGATGTGTATCATGAGATCCAAGCCTTTGCTCTATTCACTGTGTTTCCCCCCAGGTTAAGAAATGTTATTATATGTTAGTTTGGAAATGTCCAATCAATAAGTGTTTCTGTCCTGTGAGCAATTGTCCCTTGTAGCCTGGATGTCTGGATCTATAGATGGCATGTTTATTTTATGTAAAGTTATAGTGTGTTTAATTCCCTGTTTCAGATAAGGTTTTCTATTGTTTGAGGCTTAAATGTTATAATTCGTACCCCTGTGCCTCCCCCTAGTTGATGTAACGTTTGTGTGTATATAAGTCTGTGCTTTTTGACAAATAAATGTTGTTCATTCTTGCTGTACCTAACTGCCAGTGGTCCTGTCTGCTATTTGTGTACAAAGAGCAAGGGTCCAGGAAAGACTTGCTGGGTGGACATTGAGCTAAAATTGGGGGCTAAGGAAGTGATTTCCTACATCGGGCAGAGGTGCTACCAAGCCTGGGTAGCCGGCCCGTTACAGATTGTAGCAAGTTCTAGTTATGTTTTGCTAATCAGTGCTGCTCTGTTTTTTGAGACCTGATGCATCATGGAGAGACAGAGGAATTAATATTCATTTTTACTGGACAGGTTGAGTTACTCACAGAGTCAATGAGTCATATTCAACTTTGTCAGGAGATCTGGAGAGTTCTACAGTCAACGGGTAAGCCTTTCCTCAAAGTCCTATGTCCAACATGACACTATGTTAATATAGTTGCACTGCTCATGCTCACTGCTTCCCACTTAACAGGGGACTTTTCGCAAGATCCCACAGAAATTCTTCTGCTTCTTTATGAATTTGAAATCCGAGCCAAACTAAACGATCCAGGGCTGGAAACGGTTTTTCAAACAGTGTGGGAGTCGCCCAGGCTTGAAATTAAAACTTTGGAAACCATTGCATGTAAGTTCCAAGCAAATTAAAATGAGTTTCTGAATGGTGTGTGATGGACGAGCTTTATTCAAGAACTTTTTTTCAAACTTTAAGCCAATTCAGCTGAATTGGATAATTTTTTGAAATGCACATGTCAATTCCTCTGTTCATGAAAAAATACCCTTATTATGTATAGAATTCGTGATGTCACAGCTAGCCAGTGTTGATGTCAGAGCAGCTGACTTATACAGAATCTTTGATGTCACAACAGTCAGTGTGCAAATATATACACCACCAGTGTAATGTATCTTTCAGTTGTGTTTAAAGTTAAACCATAGCGTTATTTTAAGTACCAGAATGACTTAGTTGATGCTTTCATATATATTACTCTTATTTTCCTGAAGATTTATCCATGGAAGCTCCAGCCTACTACCCATCTTTATGCAAGCGTGCATTGCAAGGAGTACTATCCCTACATAAGAAACAGGACCCCCTGGACGTGACCAGACTAAGGTAACTTGCCCAAAGGGGATGATCAAGTAACCCTTGTACCGGCAAGCTCTTATTGCTAAGGATGTATTAGGTTTAGATGTTTCTTCAGTGTCAAAATGTATGGGTTAAAATTAAAGCTAAATTGAAAAATAACCAGAGTTTTACTTAAGACAAATCTTATATCTATATAGCTAAACATTAGTAAATGTACAAGTTATATATGCGAACTATATATATATATATATATATATATATATATATATACACACACAAAAATACATATATCATCTATTTTAGTCTTTCCCTTACTGACTATTACACCCCCTGATTCATGGTATAGCCCAGGTTCCCTTAGTTCCCGTCAGTGGCCATTGTCTCTCCTTCACCCTATTGGCCATTAACTCTGTCTGTCATCCATTGCCCAAATTTTCTTAGCTCCCACCTTTCATTCTATTAGCCTCTCTCCCATTCACTCGGACTACCTTTTCCCTGGATTGGCTGGCTGCCACTTCCCTCCCCTTTAGAACTCGACTACTTGGGCCTTAAGTTTGCAGTTCCCTTCTCAATTCCCTCTTTCATGAATAAAACCCTTAGTATGACTGCACACTGGCAGGGAAATTGTTTTTCATGTGTTTCTGTATAGTCCTGCTGTCATTTATGTTGTGGTCTAATTTAACTTATTGGATATTTTCTTTTTTTTTTGTACATTTGATTATTTTGCCTCTAAAGGGATATTTGCATCAGCTGCCGTTTTATTAGTCTATATACTCTCTTATTAAGGCAATATTACTTTATTTTCATTCTATTTCCTGTTTAAGCTATAAGCTTTTTATTTATTTAATGTATTTTTATTGGCAAATTCACAATAAAAATATGAATGTATGTAGGGCTGGAGCAGAGGGAACGTAACGCAGGGAGCAGAAGACACTTGGAGTTGGTTACAATTCTTTATTGGCTTCACAACAGGAGGGACAATGCAAACAGTGGTCATATAACGGTCCAGAGGGTCGAGGCATGCTGCAAAGGTTCGGCAAAGGGCGGGTAGGCAAATCCAAGTCGGGTACACAGATACGGGAGGTCAGGGTTAAGCAGAATAACCAGCACTTTCTGGAATAAGGAAGGAATGTGACTAAGAACAGGCACCACAGCTCAACAAGTAAGCTTGGTCTAGAGGGCTTGCAGGGGTTTTATAGAGCCATCCGTCAAGGAACCCCTCCCCTGTACACCTGGGATCCGCCCCCATCACATACAGAGTATAGATAGGTGGAGTGGTAAAGATTCCACCCACCGAGACTCCACCAATTACACAGCACTATCCGCGAGGCCGCCACGCCCCTTGAGTCACGCATGAACCATCATTTTACCCGCGATCAGATTCCCTGCTACTGGAGACCGGGGGGGTAACACCAGTAACGTACTGTTGTAGGATCAGAGTGCCATGTTGAGAAAGTCTACAAGAGTCCATCTTGATGTGCTATGTCTGAAACCACAGCTCCAGTCTGACTATTTGGCTGCAGCCAAAACACCATCTTCTGTCGTCCGGCTCTACATAGTCTTACCGGAAAGAAGTCCTCATATAATTGTAGAAAACTCCCAGCATAGGATATTTATTGTAGGTTCCTTGAAGCTTGTAGTATCACCAACTTGTCAACAACGTTATGTAGCTGTAGCATTATGTCATGTGGTGCCAGTTGGGGGGTCTGTCTTGCCTTTCTGACACTATAGCAGTTCACAATGTTTCGCTCTCCAGTTCCAAGGTCAGGCCTCAGCTGCCTAAGTAGTCCTTCCAGGTAGGTGCTGTGCACAGTGGGCCCAATCACCTCTGGCATCGCCCTGAGTCGGATATACAGTTGCCTTGCTCTGATCTCTACACATTAGCACATGACATTGGGGTTGCTGTAACTGAATTGTCTGTTGACTGACCTGATGTCGGGACTCTTCCCGCTCGCGTATCGCAGTGTCTGCATTGGTCTCTAGGGAGGAAACTTTGTAATAGAATACGGTAACTTCTGTCCGCATTGCCGCCATTTCCATCTCTTATACCGCCTTGTAGATCAAGTAATAATTTGGTAATGTCACCTTTTGTTGATAGCATTTTGTCATTTGTGGGGTCTGACTTTCAAGAAGGAAATTGTGCCTGTCTTGATGTAATGTAGCCGTGTGGCGATTTCGTCTGAATCGCTATAGATCTTGTTCAGGATAGGTCTGGTAGGGGCCTATGGAGTATTTATGTATCTCTATCGGAGCTCAGCATGAGCACGTCCATTTCCTTCTATTGCTAGCTCCGGCCCCCAGCTATAAGCTCATTTACGAAAAAGGGGAAAATACCTGTTACTTCTACGGTCGGCTGAATGTAATTACTTCCCTCCGGTGTGTGAGGCAGAATACAGCAGGCTGCTAGACTCCAATCAACGCTGGGCAATCTAAAGGTCCACATAGAAATCAATAAAAAGGAATGAGTGGACGGAGTCAGAAGTTGCAGCAAAATATGCCAAAGTGAAAAATCTTGTTTATTTAAAAATAAAAAGTCAGGTACAAAAAAAAGGAGGAAGAGAGCACGGAAGGTTAGCGCCTTACATGTTTCGTGCCCAGAAGATTAATCATGCCTATGAGTAAGGGCCTTACTACTGCCTGTGACTGGCAGGGGTGGGGGGCGAAGCGGGAGTGGCCTGCACAGGGCGCCTGAACACCTAAGGACAGCCCTGGTACAAGGTCACTTACTTTCTCTAGTGTTACTCCTTGCAGGTCTGTACGATTGACAGCGTGAGAGACCTATAGCATTAGGAAAGGTTTACCAGACAAAAGGATCTGTCAATGATGAGCCATTTAATTGTGGAACTGCACCCTTTTCAATGGCTTGTTCAAGATACACAGAGCTTTATCCATCGAGCAACCAGCTGTATACATCCAGCTGTAATAAATAGGCCTGTCAGTAGTCTGTTTACTACTTGCACACCTCTGTTACAACATACATTAAGGGCTAAAAATGGCTTGCCGGATAGTTTACATGAGTCAGTAATGTGTTGCTAGGCAACTGACACATGGAAGTTCCAGCTTGTGGAGGTACATTCACTGCTTTGGTTTGTTGCTAGGCAATGCTGCTTGTCCAATAGGCATGCTGCCTTTCCTTCTGCAGATGTAGCGGGCATTTAAACCTGTATCAGGTTGCCATCTCTCTCACAATAAAGTGGAGGGGTTGTCTCCACAGTACCTATGGCAAGGTATTTTTGATGCATTTCCCAATTAATCATTGGTTTCAATGGCATCGAATAAAACTCGATGGTGCTCAAACAGCTCTAGGAGGCAGGGGCTTTACTCTCAGTAACTTTTTCTCAGACAGCTCTTGTTAATGCAGGACAGTGGATTTTGTCCTGCTTTATTGGTGGATCATGTGTCAGTCACAGCGAGTTCACCTCTAGCAGACCATACGGCAGAAAAGATGTTTGTAGAAATCATTATATATATATATAATCAAATTTTAGGACATCAATCAGTTATAAAAAGTATACATATTTTACCTTTTGGCAGTAGTTGCTGCTCATGCAAACACTGCCATCTTCACTTGGGTTGGATCTTATTCTCCAACCCAAGCACCATATGCTCATACCTCCCTTTCAAAAGGTCCCGCTCCCCCTCCTGGGTTCCATCCCTCCTCACGTGAGAACGTACTGTGATAGACAAGTGCCCTTAAAGCACTTGTATTCTTGCAACAAGCTGTGCACACTTATCCTAGCGTGAGCTCACGTGACAAGAGGGGGCGGGGCCCAGTGAGGGCGAGGTTTGATCAAAGCTCAGTCAGAGAGTCTGAGATCCGACCCAGGTAAAGATGGCAGCCCTTGCATGAGCCACTTGATGAGGCCAATCTGAGTGGCCTCAGACTGAGAGGAAATATGTAGCCAACGCTCAATGCGATCACTTCCGGGTTCGGGCACCCATCCGTGACATCACAAGTGATGTCGTATGGTCTGATCTTTTTGGCAGGTACCCACAGGGACTATTAAGACCAATCAAGACTATTAAGACCTGGCTTAAGATTGGGGCCAGGAACAAAAAATGATGTCAGGAGTTAGCACTATAATTTGGCTCAAGTGAAGATCGCTCCACTTTGAATGCTATTCCACATTGAACCAACTTGTATGCATGGTAAATATTTCTATAATAATCTCTTATACCTATATGTTTTCACACTATAACATCTCTGGACTGTGGTGTTTCTGAATAGCTGCGGAACAATCATTTTAATTGGTTATAGATCATTTAGTATTGTTTAAGGCAGTAAATTGACCATGTTTAATACTTATTAATAACATTGTTTTTTGTTGTGTTCACCTTGTGGGGACTGGTTTTAATATTTCTCTTATGAATTGTAGGACACACGTGGAAATTAAAATTTTCAGTGTAACTTACCCTGATTTGTTGCTCTGAGGTCATAAGTGTTTACTATGGCATATTTTTCCTCTTGATACTGCCTAATCTAATGTGCAATTGCTCGATATATTTTATACAATCTAAGGATAGCCTGACACTCCACCAGCAGCCATGGCCGAGAATGATGTCATAGAAAAGCAAGCAAACTGGTCAGGTTTCTGCTGCTCACCATTAAAGAGAAAAAGGTTTATACAAGGAAGGAGGAATTGGTTAAAAACTTCCAGCTGTGATTGAAAAATATAAATGGGCCAATTGGCACGGGGCCGCCACACCGACACAATCAAATTCATTTATCATGGTAGGTCCTATGAGATCTCCACCCTGATTAATTAATTGGATTGTGTCTGTGCATGTATCCATCCTACATGCTGCCGGGCTGCACTTTGCATGCTCTTTCTGCAGCATGTGGAACTCTGGAAACATGGCCAATGTATTGTGTTTGAAAAAATTGCAAGCAAATGCCTAAATCAGGAGAAAAATATGTGTCGGTGGAGTCTCCTGCTTATGATATCACCTGTGCCTATGCAAATTACCTGGTTTTCAATAGAAAATGTGGAATTTACATATCAGGCCACAGGTGATGTCACAAGCAGGAGACGCATTTTAAAAAAACACAAAGTATAGATCAGATTTTCTATTTTTTTTTTTATTCACTACATTTGCAGTATAAGAGATATTCCAGTCCCTTCAAAGCATTGTTGTAGATTCGTTATATTTCTCTTCCACTTAATGAACATTTGTTCAACCTATATTTGTATCTATCTAAACTTGTGTTGATGCCAAGTCTGTCTAATATAATTTTAAAAATCCCAATATAGCAGAATTAGCAGGGCACAAAGATGAGTCATTGGGAGCCACAAATAGCCTGTAGGCAGTACTTACATCTATTTACATGCTCTGAATTATACACCGTGAGCCTTACACAAAATGCAATGTAAAGAAAACTCCTGATTGGAAAATGTATAGCCTAAAGAGAGTTTGGACATGGACACAATGTTTACGTAGTCTTGAGTAGCTAACTGCATGATTCATAGGAGCCTCTGTAAATGACTGATTAGGTAGGTGGGCTTCCAAGGAGATTTTAAAGGGTATCGTTGTGGTCTGTTTACTAAAAGGTGTATTACAGGTGAGATGATTTGAGATGAACATTTCATCTCACCAGTTACACATTTGAGGCTATTCACTAAAAGGGTAATTGAGGTGAGTTAAGGTGAATAGCTGCTACTTCCTTAAACTCACCTGCTACTCACCTTTTTAGTGAATAGCCAGGGCCGGCCTTTTAATGGGGCAGACGCCCCAGGGGGCACCCTGGCAGTGTCGGTACTTTGCTGCTCCATGCAGAGGTCTTTTTCTTTTTCCTGAGGGAGCTTGATAGAAGGAGTTCTCAGCCAATCTCTACTCTCCTGATTGACTGAGTTCATAAGCCTCCCGTGATTGGCTCAGTCCCTCCTTCTCAGGAGGAGGAGCTCAAAGCAAAGAGATGCCTGCAACAGGTAAGTTAAAAACTGACAGTGTGTGTGTGTATGTCAGTGTGAGTGAGAGACAGATTGTGTATGTGTGTGAGTGAGTGGATGAAGGGGTTAGCTCCTCTGATACGCCTATATCTGTCTACCCACACAAGGGGTTAACTCCTCTGACACTGACTAGATCTTTCTAGCCACCCAAGGGAGTTAACTCCTCTGACACTGCCTATATATGTCAAGCAATCCAGGGGTTAACTCCTCTGACACTGCCTATATCTATCTGGATTTTGTTATAGGTCACTGGTCACATTATGTGTTAGGGAATTGCTCAGGGTATTATCATAATAATGTTTTACCATTACTCTCTTTTCACCTTATGGGTGAGCTCTTTGAAAAAATATATATTTTATTATGTATATAAGAAGTGCTTTAGTGGGTTCATAAAGATAAAATATTTTTTTCTAAGAGCTCACCCACGAGGTGAAAAGAGAGTAATGGTAAAACAAACATTATTATGAAAATAGGCTGTGCAATTCCCTAAAACATAATGTGACCACTGACCCATAACGTGACTCAAATACTGTACATTAAGTTTAAATGCTCAAACATTTAGGGCACACATTTTAATCATGGCCTGCCAATAATAGCACCATATAATTTTGCATATAGAAAGATGCTCTTGGGTCAGCATTTCCTTTTTCGCTCCAGGCAGCAGAATGTCTTGGTCCGGCCTGTGAATAGCCCCAACTGTTCATGGACAATCTTGGTGAGTTTTCTATCCAGGGGAAACTTACCAGGTTTGTACAAACACACATGTATAGTTAATAAAGGGGAGATGTCCATCTTACTAGCAATTCACATTTTAGTGAATAGACCCCAGAGAGTCGAATGGAATTTTTACTATGTGAGTGGGAAGATGTTCTAGATGAAAAAGTCAGACACAGCTGTCAATGATGTGTTTTGAAACAAGGTTTGTACATGGAGTGGGCTGGGGTGGGTTTTGCAATTTAGTTTACTGTCTTCCAATATCATCATATGGAGCACCACATGACAACAAAAGTTACAGTAGTCAGTCCGAGATATAATGGAGTTGATCAGTATCACTATAGACCTAGGCATCCAGTTGCTGCTGAACAAGAGATACCACAATTTCTGCTTTCTAGAATGGCAGAGAATTATGGTAATTGTAGTCCAGAAACATCTGAAGTGCCACAGTTGGACACAGGCTATTGGAGATAAAGTTGCAGTATTAAATGTAGCCACTAGATGTCTCCGGAAGCTATCTGTAGTCATCCACCAAAAAGAGCAACCTAGCAGGTTATGGCAAGAGGAATATTGACAATTACCTCTCCTGTGAGAATTCTTGGTAAAACAACAAAATGTATATTTAAAGCAAGAGCCGGCTTGTAAGTGATTTGTAATCCAGCTTTCTCACCACCAGTAAATGCTTGCACAGTCTGATCAAGCTGAGCTTACCTGATGGGGCAGTGGAACTGGAAACCTGTGTTCAAGAAGAGGTGTTGAAGTATTACATGGAAGCACTGAATATCATCACCAGTTGTGTGAGTTCTGCATAATCAACATACCTTGCAACAGGCAGGGGAAACGCAAATACACACCAATTAGTGGAAAGTATTTGGCAGAGTGGCAAGGCTCAATACTAAACCATGCTAGCTCGAATTCATGATGCCATGGAAGTGGTTAGACAGGACATGATCATGGAGAGGGGGAAAAATGTGGTGCACTCCGAAACAGCCACTGGATGTAGTCCAATAAAGTGCTTTAATGGTAAATGGCAAACAGTAGGGATACTCCGGACAAGGTGTACAAAACAAAGGGGAGAGACCTAACGCGTTTCGCGTGATAAACCTATGATTAAGCGTGTTTATCACGCGAAACGCGTTAGGTCTCTCCCCTTTGTTTTATACACCTTGTCCGGAGTACCCCTACTGTTTGCCATTTACCATTAAAGCACTTTATTGGACTACATCCAGTGGCTGTTTCGGAGTGCACCAAATTTTTTTCCCCTCTCCATTTCTAATACTCACGCCTGACCCACGTGTGGAGCACCCGATATCAGCGTTATCGGATGGGAGTGGAGCCGGTTTGTGCTAACTCTTACTGAGGACATGATCATGCTTCTACTATATACAGACAGACATGCTTTTCCTTGGCATGAATAACGTGATGCTTTTGTCCCACCAGCTAGCTTTTTTCTTTTTGCATTGACTGTTGTCACTTCTTGTGTCCCTGTCCTTTTAAACCTACCATGCTGTAGCACTCAGTGTGTTGATATGCTGCTCTTTATGTTCAGGAAGACTATCCAGATATGGAAACACTATGGTTAATGACCAGGGCCTGGAACACAGGCATCTTCCAGTATAGCGTGAAGCGATACACAGAGGCAGAGCAATGGTGTGCACTGGCAATGCGCCTCCTGAACTACCTCGGCACCTTGAAGAGCAGCTACGAGACCCAGGTATGGAAAGCAGCACACAAGTCGGTTAAAGACAGAGATGGAACACGGGAAGTTTACTAAGCAATAAAACATCCATCTTGGAGATGAGGCACAACCAAGTCACAATGACACCTTCACTGCTTACACAATACTGTGAATGTAGATATAAATACACACACTTTGTGTTACCAAAATTGGCATCATCTGTGCCTTTTATATGCACATTTTTCAATGAGAAATTTGCATACTAAGACACAGGTGATGTCATAAACAGGAGACACTGTATTTGTTTTAATTTACGCCATTCCATGCATTCCTGCTAACGCAATGTAATAGATAATGTTGCATCTCTTAGCAGAATGAACATGTTTGGGTGACTGATTCCCTTAAGTAACTGGTGTGAGATCTGCACAATTAAGTGAGCTATATACCTAATATGATTTTAGGGTTCAATGGCCAGGAGTATGCAGATTTATTTACTTTGCTAGGCTCCTTTACACATTCTTCATTTCACTGGCCAGCATCCCTACCAGAGAATTTCTCCAATGACTTCCTATACTATAAGTGAGTAATGTTTTAATCCAGTAAATGGACCTAGTGATGGAAGGAAGGCAGTGCAATGTGACCATGCATATACATTAATAGACTGGTTCCCCCTACAGAGTACATGAGGTTAGTAGGTCTTATGATGTGGCAGGTGAGTTAAATCATGGTTTGGCTAATTCATATAACTACAACCTCATTTTGTATACTGTACTTGCAGGATGCTTGGTTTGGAAAGTATCTTATTATACATGTGTAGTATGTGAGCCTGTGACGAGCCTAGCACACCAATCTTGTTCTTCATACAGTGGGGAGTGCATAGGAATTTCCTCACCACCCTTCCTGCATCTTCCATCAAGACATTAACACTGCCCTTCAGCAACTATTGATCCAAACGTTACCTATCAGAGTCTTCCACAGTAGCCAAAAGCAAGAGATCCATGTTTGCACCAGTACCGCTCTCCATATCCCAGTTTCTTTCAAGACCCCATGATAAAGCAAGGGAGCAGTGAGGAGGTCTGTGCTGCTGGATACAAAGATTTAGTGTTTACAATTTGTGCTTTTATACCTTCAAAGGGCAATGTCTTTAACTTCCTGGATTAACGCAGGTAATTTGTTGTGTTTCTTCTTTAAGATGGTTACACTCTACAGTGAGATCCTAGAACATGTGGACAAAGCTACTCGAGCCCTGCCTAAAGAAGAATAATGATGTTCATGTAACATTTGGTATGTTTCACTTACCCGGGTTGTTCAAAATGGGTTATGGTTACTCTGTTCCATTGTGTTCAGTGATTGGTTGCTAGTAATTTCAGGTTGCAAACACCAAAAGCCATTAACATGCAACAGATGTCAAATAATGTACTGTTACTTGGCGCAGTACAGCTGTACACACTACCCTTTCTTGTGGTGTAGTTTACGGACAAGATCATTTATTTATGTTCAGGAAAGATTTGTTTAGTAATAATAAACTGTGAAATCCATGGCTTCATGTGCTTTGTTGAACAGGACATTCTTTCTCTCACAATTTGCATAATTTCTTTAGGTCTGCTAATTCCAGTGCATGGAATTTGCTGTATAAGAGCAATAGGTAACTGTACCTTTGCCTGCGCTCCTTTTGAAGTAATTCTCTCCTGTAGGCAATCCAATATTGTAATCTGTTTCAATACGTGAAAGGGTTTATCCCCTAAACCAGGGGTGGACAACCTTTGGCACTTCATATGTTGTGATCTACATTTTTCCCTTGATGCTTTGCCATTACTGCTGTAAGAGCATTATGGGAGATGTGGTCCACAACATCTGGAGTGCCATTGGTTGCCTACCCGACAAACATTGATTGTATTATGAATATAGAGAAAAGTCTATATGGCCTTAAAGCTACAAAGAAAATTATGATTTATGACTGCACTTTGTGGCATGCAAATTCCCTAATATGCAAATGACAATTCACATTAGGCCTTTAGTGACCAGCCTATGTTAGTTATGTCTCACCCTTGGTGACCAAGGCAAAGTACTTTAAAATGCATGTTTTACATTTCTTAAAATATAAAACTCTTATAGCTAGATGAAATTGTGAAATTACAGCAGGTTGCAGGAAACCATGACTGCCCACACCAGCTAAGTAAAAGTCAATGAGAAAAACTTCATTCAAATAAATGGAATTTCCCATCACTCTAGTGATGTCATCGAACCATGTGTTGCACTGTTAGAGATCCTACTGTGTACAATCTACATTTGATTCACTCTTTGAATTAAATTGCCACTAAACTTCTCCCCCACTTGTTGGGGCTCAGGCTCGCTCTCTACTAGTGCTGAGAGAGACTCCTTTAGAATGCCACCAAAAGAGTGACATTAACAATGTCCCAAAAAAACAAGACCTCGCTCTATGCTAGCACTGTGAACCCCGACAGACCCTGCTCAGACTGCGCCGGGTGGGTGTCAGTGTGCGCCAGCATCCATTTGTAAAGATAGACGTCAAGTTTTCTTGACGAACGGGGACACTTACCCTAAGAAAGCAAGGGTTAAAAAAAAAAGTTTAGTTGTCCTTTGAACAGTAGTCTTTTTTTTACCTACAGTTGCCATTTAAGCCACAAGGTAATATCAAAAAACACAAGACAAATTTCTTAAAAGGGGGCTGTAACACCTGAATATAGAGCATAAAAAATGACTGAAAATGATCTAGACATTGTATTAGCAAAACTGCAAGAAAATACCTAAATTAGGAGACAAAATGTGTTTTAAATGTGTCTGTGGTGTCTCCTGCTTATGACATCACCGGTGGCACGATATGCAAATTAACTACTTGTCAGTGGGAAATGTGTAATGTGCATACCGTGACACCGGTGATGTCATAAACTGGAGACTCCACAGACATTTTTCTCCTAATTTAGGAATTTGTTTGCAGTTTTGCTTACACAATGTATAGATTATTTTCAATCATTTGTTATGCTCTAGATTCACAGTAAAAACAATGTTTAGGTGATACAGTCCCTTTAACTTATGCATTTGCTTCCAATTCCGTGAACACAATGGGCCCTAGGCAAAACATCACCAACTACTGTTTAACTAAAAAATGTCTATGCCTATGGGATTCAATGACATGAGACAAATGAACTCAGGTCTGTGAATACCCCATTATATAGATTGCATGTTTAGGTGATCAAGTATAGAGGATTTATTTATTATTTTTTTTTTTGAAGAGTTCCCACTATTACCCTACTGGACACATTTTGAGCATGTGCGACAGCCTCCGCCAGCATCCAAAATGGCAGCCGTGGCCACTTACCAAAATGGTGAGCACAACAGGACAGTGGAAGATTTTATATATATATTTATATAAAGTATTTCCTCTAATCTTTTATTTAGCTTTTTCTGCACTGTTGTGGTTATAATAATAAAGCTCTTTAAAGAAACATTTTTTTTCTGCACTATAGTTGTCCTTTATGGTTACGTTTCCAATCAATAAACTGAAGAAACATGGCCCTGAAGCACCAATAATCATGACAAATGTAGAGGAAAAATGACCTATAATTTGAACATTGACCAGAAACTGTAGGAAACTTGTAGGAAAATTGCTTAAATTGTTTAGTATTTTTTTAGCTAGAATCCTCCTTTTTATTGATTAGAAATATAGCTTAATTATCACCCAAGGACTAAACACAAGACAATGCAGCGTGAGTTTAGATCCTACTTGTACCATTTTTCTCCACAGGAGAAGATTCAATCTTACAGCAGAGTCTCTAAATGAGTATACATGGCACATTACAAGGTGTAATTATCTACTTGGGAGATAATTCATCTGTACAGATTAGCAGGCCAATGCTACACCTTTCATTTAACAGCAAAGCTTGCTCGGTAAGTTCCAATTCTAGGCAGAGGTGTATGTCATGGAGAACTGGACAGGTATATGTAGTAGTTCCAGTGATGATGCTGTTGAGGCGCACAGTTGCATTGTCACAGGTATGGCCTAAACACACCCTGTTAACACCTCTAGCTTTACATGTCTAAACACCCAGCTTCCCAAAACTATTTGTTACCAAGGAGGAGCTGAGATATTAAACCAGTCACACTTTCTATCACCCTGACATGCACATTCAAAATATATATAAAAATACATTAAAAAAAAGACACTGAGGTTTCAGAGTTAAAATAAGACACATTCCTCACACTCGCAAGCAAATGCATAGAGAGAAATGTGTTTGAAATGGTTCTGTGCGGTCTAGTGTACAACTTCACCTTATGGGATACCATTACGCCTATGATTAATCGCTATGCGTAAGGCTTGGTGCTGCTCTACGCTTGCACTGAATGGAGAATAAACCGTATACTTTCTATGTTCATGATGGAGGAGTGCAGATAATTTTTTTTTTCCTTAAACCTTGCTTTAATTATACTATTCGCTCCTGTACAAAATAAAACAATACACAATTTTTTTTTCTTCAACCTATGCATTTGCTTCCAATAATGCCAATACATTCGCCCTTCACACTGCATGTGACCTTAGAACAAAGAGGCTTGAGAGACTCACCATGGTCAGGTATAAGATACACCTCACATACATTTTAAAAGCTGCAGTATAAACGTTCCACGTCAATGGCCAGTACAGTTAAAGCAGAGGTCTTAACAACAGGAGAGACCATGCAACAAAGCGTTGTCTGAACTCATTGCAACTCCGTTTATTAAAAAATATATGTGCCTCCTGGGTTTACCAGCATTTCTTTAAACAATCAGATTCCATTTCATTTTCTGGTTTGCTGTAAATTACACTTGAGGGAAGGTCTGGGGGACGGGGGAGAAAAAGAGACAGGGATAGAGAATATATATATATAAAAAAGGTTGTACAACCACACATTGGTACCAGCCACCCCGCCTGCCTCAATTCCCAGCACATAATAAATCCTGTACCTTAACGCCATTCTCTGCCCCGTCGCAGCAAATTCCAAGTGGCTGGTCAGGGAGCAATTCGTATTAATCTGGATTTAAACAAGAACAGAGAAGCTTTGCAAATTTCCCCACTATGGCGGCAGTAAATTGCACAAAGAAATTTCACCCAAAGCTTCTTTTTCACCTCATGCATCGGTCGCCCAATCCACTGTGATAAATTCAGCATCATCTTTAGCAAGCAACAAATATATAGCCCTAAAGTGAACGGCCCTACACTTCCACCCTCTGACAGTGCAGGACAAACCAGAAATACCAGCTGGTTCACACAGCGCCAACAGAGTAGGGAGTTTGAACAGTGTTTGTTTTAATTCGTGCAGTATCTATGCCACGTATGTAGGAGAGGTTACACTCCATCACATGGGGAAGGAACCCTGAGCTTTAAGGAAGGTCACTGAGCTTCAAGAGGGTTTATTTTTTCCTTCTCCTCTCTAACATCTGAGCAGCTCTTTAACAGCAAAACTACATAACCAGACACAAAGCCATACTGGGGATAGTCTACTTAAACCAGCTAATTCACAATAACCATCTGTACACACAGGTTCTTTAGCATCCATGATGTATATGGTCATCACGGTTCTATATGTCGGTGACTTGCTCAGTGATACAGGGCACTTGCTCACTTTTGATCTCCTAACATAACCCCGCTGGCTGCACCTAGAAACAGCTTCAAAATAAAATTTAAAAAACAAAAAGGTAGCAAGGATCGTCCTCTACATCTTAAAAATCTGAGCTAGCCAAGTGCTGCCTGCAGCAGATCTATACAACTGCTGTACAGCTCGGTCTACGGCTTCCTCCTGTAGATTATATGAAGCCCTTTAAATTCCATGTCAGTTTTACAATGAATCTTTTCCGTAGACACAGCAGCTTAAACACTGACTAGAAGGGAGGTGGCGAAATAAGAGCCAGCAAGGTTTTCCTTTTCAGATATATAGTGCATGTATAAAGGTTGTAAAGGGAGGGGTTCAGTGTCAATAAAAGGACATATTGTTCCCTAACCGAGGCCTCATTGCTTCCCATTCTCACAAGTATTTAGGTGTGTTCTTAAATGGCAGAATCTTTAATAATTAAAAGAAACTAAGCAAAAAAAAAAAAAAAAAGATTTAAAATAAAAAGTTATAACAATAGATTTCATACCCGTTCAGTTAAAATGGAAGTTACCATGAAAAATGCTCTTACAGCAACACAACATGACTGCTTCAACATAAAAAAAAATGTAGAGAATTAGCTGCTATACTCTTCCTCAACCAGTCCATTTACCTCTTCCCTTACGTCTAACCAGCTTATGTTGTGTAGGGAAGTCGGTCTGTCCTTGGAACAGAGACACCTTCTCTGGTACTGAGGTTCATTAAGTGACCAGCAGAAAGGAATCGTTTCCATGCACCCCTTTTTTTTTTACGAACACGTGCAAAGCCCATAAGGGGGGGAGAGAGGGACTAATCCAAAAAAATACGTAATGCAAAAGACGGTGAAAAGCTCTCCAACCATAAAACAAATGTAGCGCCACATGATTTGGACCTTGTTTTTTCTAAAATAAAAATACTGCAGCAGACATACTGAGAAGCCAATAGCAGCCACAGGGGTACTATCTGATCACAGCTTGTCAAAGCACAGGGTTTTTACCCCCCCCCCCCCCCCCCCCATAATAACTCTGGACAATTAAATCATTTCTTGATCGCACAGGTTCCTTTAAAAAAAAAAAAAAAAAATGTTTCCTTCGGAGTCACATCAGTTTAAAAAGACACTTTTTCCAGCAGATGCACAGCATACAGATGAAGAACTAGCTTGAATCCTCATTATTCACACCTGATTACTTGTACGTTTAAAATCATAGTTGCTAAAAGTAATGCACGTTGTGTCAGATTTCAGTCTTCCATAGAGTTCAGGCCTATAAAGGGCGCGTTAAAGTGAGAACTTCTTGAGACTTGACAAGCAGCAAACAGGCAGTTAGATCCCTGCTCCGCACTCGCCCATAGGTTTGGTGCTGCATGGATCAACCACATTTAAAAACAGATGCAACTTCCCTCGCTTACCCAGAGCGAGAACTTCAGCCATGATGGGCAGGCGGTATCGTACCAGGCAGAGCCTGTAACTCTACCAATCACGGAAAAAAAAAAAAGTTAAAAATAAAATTTAAAAAAAAAAAAAAATATCCCTTACAAAACAATAGAATAGTAGGGACCAATATCCCATCACAGCCAAAATATATATAATATATATATAATCATATATAAATTATATATACATACACACACTCACACACGTTATATATATATTTATATGTATATAAATATGCCTTCTTCCGACCCAGCAGGGGTGAGGGTTTTGTGTGGTAAAAGGGGGTTGGGGGGAGAGTTTTGGAAATGGGAGGACTTTGCCTCTTCTGCGCTTTTCCCTTTTTTGCATTTTTAAAACTAAAAATGTTCAGAGTTTGTTTTTCCCTCCCCTCCTTTCAGGGGAGGAGAGAAGGGATTTCTTGTTACCCCCCAGAACATTCACCATTGGGTCAGTATAGCTTCAAACAAATAGGAGAATCCAGGAGTCAATGGAGTCCTGGGACACCCGAGTTGGATGGAAACTCCCGTGTTCCATGGCAGACAAATGCACACAGGACCCCCCTCTCCGATTCTCTGGGGTACGGGTAGTGGAGGATGGTGGGGGCTTGGTTATCAGGTATCTGTTCGGTAGGAGATTTAGAGTTTTTCAGGGGATGGTACCCAGATGTGATGTCCAGAATGATCCTCAATTATCTGCTTAATCTTATTATAAATTTCTTCAAGCGACTCCCCCTGTACGATGGCTGTGGAAGAAACAAAGATTAACATCATCATTTCTTCAAATATAATCAGCTTTAGCAAAAGATTAAAATAATAAATTCTCTCCCTACTCTTGCTCACAATTCTAGGCAATACGCTGCATGCAATAAACAAAGAACTGCTACGCAGGGCAGAGGATGGTGTGAATACATAGAATACTGCATTTTATTTATACGCCTTAGATGCATGAGATCCGCTCTACATATTTGAATCTGATTTATAATTAAAGTCTGTTAGATTTTCTGAAATTGACTGATTGTGCACATTTACTTAGTGGCATGTTTCTCACCTGTTAATATCACACAAATTTAATGTTTACATTGATGAGCAGACTGTCTCAGGAGACACAAGAACACAGTTGAGTTCTGGTAAATGGAGTATATATTTTATGCCATCTTCCCTGGCGAAGAACGAATACCCCAGGGAAGGAGACTAAGATTAACCTAAATCTACACAGACCACCTGGGAAGCCCAATACAATTGGCTTTCTCTTGCTTGAATAGTTGGAAATCCTTTTGAAAGCTTGCTGTATAGACTCACATCCTAGAATTTAACACACAACCCCTATTTTCTGATTTATGACCTTGGAGTTTGTAATGTGTCCTAATCCTTTTATTTCTAATTTGGGAATAGAGAAACAAAACAATCTTTACATACTAGATAAATATCCAAGATGGTAGGATCTAGTTTTGGCCTCATTCCCTTACTTCCTTTTCTTTACACTATTTAAAAAAACAGCCTTACAACAATAAGACATCACCTGTGAAAAATTCCCCAAACTCCTGCTCCAGCTTGGTGGCTTTATCAAACATTTTGTGGGCCTGCTCGAATGTCTGCCTTCGGTTCATCTCCCTGCAATGTACAGAAAATAAACGGTCAGAAAAAGAAAACCCAAGTCTGTTTTTTTAATATTCCCCAGTACAGTCTACAGATTTCCAAAATAATCTTTAAAAGGATTTGTGAAGTCCCTAAGCAATCAAATACTAGCCATCCACTGTGAAACTCTATACTAATGTAATGATCCATTAAATGCTAGACTGTACATAGACTGAAGACATATGGGCCTAATCCATTGTAGGCCTTAATCTTGTAGTTGTGTCTTCACAGAGAAGCCATATGTATTTTGGCTTCACAGTCTGTTTCATACAAACATAAAGGAGGTAAACTACTAACTGCTTCTTCCTACTTAGAAGATAGTACTAAACGAATTGTCACTATGATCAACTACAGATACTATGGACAACATCTACCCTTAACCAAGTAAGCTCACATAAGCACTGTTGTAAGATGTGGCAGAAGCTTGTGTCTTGGTGCCAAATTTGCTTTACCCCCTAGATATGAAACACACAATATCTTTAAAAGGGAAAATAAAACAACCCCAGAAAAAAAACCGCCCGTGTCACACTTACATAAGCGCTTCTACGGATTTTGGTTTGATAAAAATAGCGATGGGGAATAGTTGTGCTTGTTGCAATCGCTTGATTGCATTTCCAGACACATCAAGAATGCAGTGTTTTCCCTGGAAAAGAGATATCGAGCAGAAATTACAGTGTGATCACACACATCCACCCACCCAGGTTCCGATGAGAGGAAGACGGTGAGCAGATCTCAGTAAGATCTCAAGGCTTTTCCGACAGGCACACAAGAACTCACCCTTTCGGCCACTGCGCGCACAGACTGGACGCTGGTCCCATACAGGTTGTCATTGAATTGTCCAGCTTCTATGAATTTGTTTTCCTGGATGTCCTTCTCCATCTGCTCCCGGGAGGCCACAAAGTGATAGTCTTGCCCATCAAGCTCGGTCTCTCTTCTCGGCCGTGTTGTATCTACCATGTGATGGGGAAAAAGGCGCTTGGGTGTGAGTAAAAGAGAGCCGAATAGGTAAGATTTGATTAACCACAAGAACCATATAGAAAAGCACAATACTTACGGGGAACACAAGAGCCAAATTTGTGTGGGAATTCCGAGATGAGGTCATCGTTAACTCTGTCTTTGAGTGGACCCAAAATGATAACTGGTCGTGTGTAGTGAACTAGGAGATGACGACAAACATATGATTGGTCACTATGCCAAGCAATGAGAGGTCATCAACACAATACACAGACAGTCCATTGAGCAAGTGCAATGGCCAAGCACAACTAGATACAAAATTGTACTTACTCTCTTGTCTGTTCACTGGCTCGTATGATAATATAGTGTCTTCCTGTCCCTCTGTGGAACCAAGAAAAGGACATTAAGTATCTCAATAAAAGGACAGTAAGATGTAGAACTTTGTAACAGAGAAAAACACTTACTGGAGCTGCTTTCACTATCACTTGTGTTTGACGTCACAGCCTCTGCAAAATAAGAGGATGAGGTTATCCTCTTAGGAAATCACACAAACTGGGCCCAGAGGATACACAGCACACACAGCAAAGAGGGGAAGTTCTGTGGAGTGGGGGTCAGACTCACTGCTCTGCGTTTGGCCAATGCGGTGTAGTAATGCTGCATTCTTCCCTTCCTGTACTGCCCATGTGTTTGTGAGAAGGTTACTAGTAACCAATGTGAGTCCATTTTAAAATGATTTAATTAAAACAGAGGAAAGACTAAAAACCTCACATGTAATAACTAACTGGGGAATTAATCAATGGCTTATCATCAAGCACACGTTATTCATATCTTATCAAACATGGCTTAAAAGCGACACCAGATCGCCAAGTGTATGCATTAGTGCACCATTTATACAAGCTGAAATGATCGGTTCAGCCATTAGGACTAAGATACTACACATCAAAAGCTAATCTAGAGCCATACATCGGCATATTAAACATGGAACTATATAGTTTGGTAGCCTTGAAGGATCCAGTCGAATAACTTTCGATCATGATAAAGGGACTGTTGACAGAATTACAAGTGGATGGAAGAACCGAGAGAAAAAGAGGTATTAAATATTTGCTATGTAGGGTTCATGACGTAATCTTGTGTCTTGATTTTCTTTTAAAAAACAATTTTTTCTCTGTTTAAGTGCAGCAAATGTAAAGGCTAACACACTGTAGAGACTAAAATAAAATCATCTAACCTTTACAGTCACAGAACAAAAAAGGCTGTCACCTACTGTTTTTTTGTTAACTCCTATTAGTGGCGGGTCTTTTCCAACCTGGATACTGCACTAAAGGCCATTTTACAATGCACTGCAAATGTCGCAAGATGGGCTCCCAAGCGCATACACTCCAGGAAAAAACATAAAGCCCCTCCCCATCACACGGAGGAACTTACTCAGACTCTTTGATCCATAATAATCGTCACTTAAGCCAGGGAAGTCCTGATTTTACAGAAATAGAAAAGAGGAGAGACAGAGAAAGTGAGAGACATCAGGGGGAAAAAAAGAGCCAGTAAGAGAAGAGAGCAACCACATGTGGAAAATGCCAGGAATCAGATTCACTTCCTCCTTGTGTGACATGCAAGTGTCTCATAGGATGTGGGGTGACATGCTTGTCAGAGAGGAGGTAGGTGCTGCGGATGCCTGGAGAGATGGAAATCCTCATGGAATGGGATAATATTTACATGGACAATGAGGAGGGCGAGAGACAGACACTTGTCCTTGAAAGAAACAGAAAGGCTTCAGTGGTACTATGGAAGGAGGAACCTTGTAGACTGAACTAACCAGACCTAGCCGTACAACACAAGGAGGAACTGAGAGAGCAGAGGGAATCTCACTGTGTGCACACATGCCAGGATCAAATACCAAGTTACCAAGTACAGACGTATCCATGTTTAGTACAGATGCCTGGTATCCAGGATCATGTCATAGCAGAAGAAGCATTGCCATGCAGGGTACTACAGTATGGACACCCAAACACATCAAGGTAAACTGACAAGTATCCTTTTAGCCATAACATGAAACCATCACACCATAAGCACACATCATGCATGCGTTCCAGCTATATATACAGCACGATAAGTACTTTCTACATGCTGCCTGTTTAAAAGGTGATCATACTGAACCTGTAATATGCAAACTTGCCCCTCCAATGTAACAGGCCCTTCTTATACCAATAGCCACATAGGTGGCAACAGATTTTGGGACAGAATTCAACAACAAAAAGGCTATTCTGCCAAATCTAGCTACTAGCAATCTACACACTGATAATCAGCCACAAAGTAGTTCTTCTAATGCCAAATTGTAGTTGTCCATATACGAGCCCCGCACTAGAACAGGGATTGCTAACCACTGACATCCCAGTTGGTGTGAACTACAGTTCACACAAAGCTCACGACTCAATATCTGGAGTACCAAAATGTATAACCATCACTTTATAAAAAGCTCTACTCTGAGCGCCTCTGAAGCTCGACAGCACCTCTATTCCTCTACTGTACATCTACGTACTGTCCAGTAACTTTGGTCTGATTGGCCAAATGATTATTACAATTCGCATCAAACTCACAGCCAGCTCCGTTGCTAGAACTCTGCACAAGCAAGTACTAATTATTTCCTATGGAGGTATTAATCATTCACATAGCAACCATCCTAGGGATAATAACGCACCCTTTCTTCGTACTTACGTGCAGTGCCAGGCTCCTGAACAAGGCTCTTGTAAAACGGAAACTTGCGAGACAGTCGGAAACTCTTTTTACGCTTGGATTTGATGGACTGTGAAGGATGTTGGAGAACACAGAAAATGGAGGTGGCAATCATGGAAACCCGGGGCAAGGGAACACGATGCCAATGGAAGAGGACACAGATGGGAGGATGTAGAATGAGAGGGGGGGAAAAACAAACACAAAAATATGGGTTTACAAGGCATGCAAAAAGAAATTATAGGGGAATAATGTGATGAACTGAAAGGGGGCAGCCATGTTTTGCAAGAGGAGCCCTCTAATAAGAGGGTAGGACTTAATATGCAAAAAACAAGTTCCACACCCCCTTATTTGCATCCGTATCATGTTTTCACAATTGCACATTCATAAACAGCAACAAAAAAACAGGCGGTGAAGGGGTGTGCTCAAACACAGGGTAAAACATTTGAGCAGGTTGACAAATGTATGAATTCCCTTGTTTGTTTGAAGAGGCATGGAAGATGTGCGTCTGTAGCTCTGTACATAAAATACTCAACCCCCCATCATTTTCAGGGGCCATGACTTGGATTTCAAGACATACTTGAAACGGAAAGAAATCTCAATGTATTCTTTCTGGTAAAAGCACTTTATAATAATCTGTCAATTAAAATATACTTTAAAAAAATCTAATTTGGGACGACATGGGGGAAAAACAAGTCTGTTGGAAATATTGGCTTATTTGAAAGAGAGGAAATAAACCATGGATAGACCATGTACAGCAAGTGCACAAAAATAGGTGCACCCTCATTGAACACACAATAGAGAATTGCGATGGGAATTTCAAACTTAAGTCCAAAGTAGCTGAGCTTAAAAAAAATGCTCCCATTCAGCTGCATTGGCCTTACGTTTGAAATTCCCATCTCAATTCCCTGCAGTTCTCTCTTTATTGAGTAGACCCTTTTATTTAGAGTGCAAGAGTTCAAGGTCACAAATCACAATGATAAGAATCTTTAATGATGCACTTGGCCCAGTAACCACCATCATAAAACAATGAATCCATGTCTAACCAGCTGGGCACATCATGGCATGCAGACACTCACCCTGTTGGGCTCCATTCCCGATCGACCGTGAAATTTGACCGTTTTCAGACGTGCTCTCTCCTTTTTCTCAACACTGCAAACAGAATGGTCAACTAAGTAATTGTCACAAAAAGGGCAGGCCTTCACAAATATCTATAGACATTAAGGAGCCATAATGGCCTATTCAGGAGCCAACCTAGTTATTTTTAGGAGCCAGGGAACTGCATCCATAGAGTTTTATGTCAAACTATAAATTTTGGAGCCTTTGCTCACTGGCTCCTGGGATTTGTCAAGCCTTGGTTTAGGGTGAAGAAATGTACAGTGCGAATTCTAAAAGACAGTCATTCATGGCATTTAGGAATATGGAAATTCATATCTCACCGCTTCTTGCTAGGGATAACTCCGATCTGTTCACTCTCCCCGTGTGGTGTGACCAGCCTTGCCTGCCACCACTCATCATCAGAAGCATTGATAACATGAAGGATGTCTCCGTAAGAGAAGCTAAGGCCTTGGCTAGGTAGGCAGCTATCCCGCGATCGGTCATAATCAAACAGAGCTCTGCAAAGAAGAAAAAAGACTTAATAAAAACTCAGTGACTCTAAAATAAAGTGTAGCTGGGGTAGAAGCAAACTGGGTCATTTTAATTCGTTACAAAGTGTTCATTATGTGTGGTAGAATAAAGAGATTTTTACTAGTAATCGTCCTCCCAAGGTGAAGTGACTCAGGAAGAGTCACAGAAACCAGTGGAACCAGTTCAAAGAAATAGAACGAAAACAAAACAAAAGCAACTCTCTTTCCAAAATTCAGCTGTGTCTGGAGAGCAGCCATGACTCCTTAGTAAAACATAGATTTTAAGTTAGATTAAAAGTAACAAAAAAATGTATCTGCAGTGATTGGCATGGTGACGCTCAATCTCTGATACTGAAAAGACACAGGAATGAATACCTTGCTCTGACACATAACTATGTAAATCAGTATTTGTGTGTACCACCTAGCACACATAACATGCATCAGTGTAAAGTGAAGTTGCACAAAACCCATTTACCTGACATAAAGGGACCTCTTCTCACTGGTACGGAGAGATCCGGATCCAGAGCTCATGCTGCTGTTCATCATCTGCTCTCTGAGATCATGGATCTTTGACTCGAATCGACTGTATTCTGTAGTGCAAATGGGAACGAGAGAGTAAATATGCTTTGCAGACTGAATGTAAAATACAGAGTTATAAGGAGAGAGGCCTGTGAGAACCGGGCAAGGGTAGAAATTATTTTACCCAGGAGGAGATCAGTGCTTAGAAAATATTAAACAAGATAACATGTAACAGCTAACCCAAAATACACTGCCCAAGGGCCATAAACGTTTAAATAATCCTACAGGCCGCCCTATAATATATTTATGTACAAAATATGTTTTTTTGTTCTAGAGCAAATGAATGAATTGCAAAGAATGATAATTACAGAAGGGATGCAATATGGATGCAAATTCCCTGTATTCCACATGCAGTGGGTCTAATTAATCATATGCTTAGGAAGTATAGCAAATCTATAGAGGAACATATTCTATTTATTGTCCAGACTGAGGAAATCCTGCTAAAACACTCATGTGGGAACTATGGAAGCGTTTTGCTCCCCGATATCCCAACTTATACAAGGCATCATGGGAACATGACATTATTTTGGACAGAATAACATGTTTGTCCATGTGTTGCCTGGTACGGGCGATACATTGAGGATTTGTTATTCATTTGGCAGGGATCTAAACAAACATTACAAGATTATTTTCATACAACCTAATTATTTGAACCTCACTTTTACTATGGCTGTTTTATTTGCATCTAGTTGTCATTCAAAACAGGTGATAAAAAGATTGTGATAGGTTTGTTAGTTTGAGACGAAATTGCTCAGACATTACCAGGTTTCATATCAAAGTCAAAGAATTAAAGTGTAGGATACTAGAAAGGTCAATTAAAGATATGGACGACTGATAGAGCAATAGACATGGCTAGGAGAAGGGGTAGGCAGCTACTAACTCCTGAACTTCCCCAGTAGTGATGCATGGTCTGATAATAAGGCTACAGACTGGGCATTGGGAACATAAAGTAATACGTATATGTCTCAGTATAATCCTGGAAAGGTTTCTGTTATCACCCCTTTCAGCTTACAATATAATCAAATAATACATATTATATTTTAAAGGCATTTACCCATATTGGCTGCTGATGTGGGTTACAGGGAGTCAAAGATTCCAGGAGTTAGATTTACAGCATGTAGATCACAAACATGGCAAGAATTTTTATATTTTTCCCAGGGTCATTTATACATAAAAACTGCCTTTCTACTATAGGAACATGTCCCTGTGGCCACAAGATAAGTAAAACGTGTAAATACTTTAAAAATCATAAAAGCCTAATGGCAAAAAATGTCGAAGTTAATCAGTAATCAAACTATTGTACAAAATCTGTGATTCACGGCATGAAATACGAATGTAAATATGTTGGACGCACTAGTTACCAATTGAAGAGCTGAGCACGGGAATATCTAGCAGATATTGCCAACAGAGAACATGTAACAGTGGCATGACACTTTGGATATTGTAAGAAAAGTAATCCAAAACATTTCTCTGTATCAGTTACAGAAATTGTTTAAAAAAAATAAAAAATGGCCCTAGGAGGTGGAAGTATCGATAGGCGTCTATAAGCTCATTGGATATTTAACCTTGACAATAGCCGTCCTAAGGGCATAAATATAGAATCTGATATTTCAGATTTTTTGCAATTTATTTTTATTCTTTATGTATTTGCTAGTTTTCACATATTGAATCACTTATTTATCATAAATATATTTTTTATACATTCCATTAGATGTATTATTCTTTTTGATTTACTTAATATGACACGTTATTTGGTTATTATACACTGCACTCTTATTAAGCACTTTATAATTAGAAACCTACAGAAATAGATAAGCAAAATAATGGTTCAAACAGTTTCAACTATGATCGGAACTTATGTTTAGTAATATTTTTGGACTATACACCTATATGTCTTGGTGAAAAACTATTATTATTTAATAGGATTGGGTATATTCCACTAACTCGGTGGTACAGTTGTCGGTAGAACACCTGTAACCATACATTAACTTGGCGAGTGTTGCAGGGATTATTATTGTAGGTTACTTTAATAACACCTTTAGATATAAGTTATTCATGTTGATGAATACAAGGGGTTTATAAAAATCCAATGAAGCGCCTTCTCAGCATCATGTATCCTTCCCCGATGGCTTGTCTCGTACTTAGGCAATCATTTTATAGTACTATTCAGTTTCCAATTCTTTGGTTACTCACATCTGAATTGTGTTTTTTTTTTTTTTTTTTTAGAATAGTGCAGAAGTCTAGATTGTTCAAAATCTTTCTTCCTCTACTAAGACTTGGAAGGAATGTGCTCAGTATTTAAAATAACAAGCAGTTAGTTCATGTGTACAGGTTTTAGAACTATTCGAGTTGACCAATACCAGGGGTTTATAAGAATCGTATTATGTACGTTTTCCCTAATTGCCTGTTCATACGTTATGATTATGCTATTTTAATAACCAGTCGCCAATTCCTTGTCTCATATAAGAATTGTTAGTTTTGTCCGTGACAGTGTAAGAGATTAGATAAGAGACGGAATTCGACTTGTGTTTAAAATAATAAGTATAACTATAGCGTCATCCATGATTAAATACAATTTTTCTTATATCTGGTTGTGCCACAGTCTGAACGTAAGATTTATATGGAACCCAGTTATTTTCTTCATGGTGCTACGCCCCATGGAGTACATGGAGCAAATGCACAGGCTATAAACTCCTGCCAGCCTCCATTTTATAGGTACCTGACAGCTGAATTCTAATTGTCCACCAATTAAATGTATGTGCACTGCCCTGCCCTAGAGCAAGAACTCACATAACTTACAAATGGCACATTGGGAAGAAATGTTACAGTACGGACAAGGGCAGACTACAGAGCCCCTAAATGTATACATTAGAGGCACAGAGGAAGCCGCAAACACCATCTGGGTGTTACAATAGAGAACTGGTAACGCACTTAAAGGGGCAGTGACCCTATTACCTGGTGATTATTGAATGTGGAATAGTAAGCATACCAGGTCACTGAAACAGAAATGAAGACTACACTTATAGAGTATATATGTTTATTGTTAAAGCAGCCATGCACTCGCAGTGTAATTGGACAAACATTTCTGTAGATTAAGACTCCCACCAAATATTAGGCTAGCTTAATATGTCAGTGCATACACACACGTCAGGTGTAAGGCAGAATATAATGTATTGTGAGGGAGCTCCTTACTAAACAGTTTAACATCATGGTTATTATTTCCCTTCATGGCAGAACACAATGGGTTTTGTATTACCCTATTTATCTGATAGTCACATTTCATCAATCTGGAACTCTAGGAATGAGATTTTCCTGACTTTAGATTTATTTACTGTCCATAGGAGCCAATTCATATCTTGTCTGACTGACTGCTGTGAACTTACCACCAAGACTTTTGACCAAACATTAAATTAGTCTCTGACTCAGACAGCAGTTTTAAACCTTTGTTGGATGAACCCCATAACACAACTTATAAGTCTTAAGCATTTTATGAGGTGTTCCAAGAGTCAAATTAGCTCAAGCAAACAAAATACACAAGCTTGACATAATGCTAAAATAATAATAATTGGGGGGTGGTGTTTTGTACCAGAGCAATGTTTCCGGGTATTCAGCCATAGCATCTCTATCCTTGTGCCATGGAATTCTATAATGTTTAGTACTCAATCACCCAGATCACAGAACTATCGTATGATATAGGTGAATTCAGCATCAAACCCTTATCCACCTATGTATGCCTGGCAAGAGGATTAGCCTCTTAGCACAGTGTTATCCTGGAACATGTGTGACACATGCAATCATGATATACAGGTGTTAAAGCACATGGTGAACTTGACATGTCTACCAATGCCCTCATTTTACAGGGGACCAAAAATGATAGTCATGGGAGAACTTTTTGGGCAGTTTGGTCAGAAGATGCAGGCTCCCAAATTAACATCATTTTCACTGTGAATGGCTCAGTTGGAGGCATCTTGCAGAGCAGTGTATACAAATATTTACTGGTGTGTGATCAAGTCTGCAGCTTGACTCAGATATTGAATGTGACGAAATAAAAACAGATGAGAGAAAAAAATCTAAACCACAAGTTTCCATATCATGTTATCCAGTTACCACCTTACATACAAGGAAAAGTATACCAACATACGTCCTCTAAAATAAAACTATCATCTATACATTTTCACGGTGTATGCAAAAAAATACAGAGAATACAAAAATGAATATATTGTATGAGCAGAACTGCATACATAGTAAGGGAAAAGTCTGTGTTAAAGGGACTATATCTCCTAAGCATTGCTTATACTGTGAACGTAGAGAAAATAAATTAGCTATACATTGTGTTAGTAAAATTGCATTCAAATGCAGAAAAATCTGTTTTTACCATCTCCTGTTTATGACATCACCATGTGCCTGGATAGGCAAGTTACACATTTTCAGTTAAAAGCTGTACTTGTTAGGATAGCAGATAATACAAAATAGAGATCTTTTTTAATAGTGTGTGCCCCCCCCCCCCCAATCACAGTATAAACAATGTTCCCTTTGAACCATAGCCACACAGATCAAGGTAACGGCACGTGTTGAGTTCATCCAAATACTGGACTTTGACACTTCCCAGTGCCCCCCTCTCCACGCAGGAGGATCAGATTATGGGATCATTTCTTACTTTTCCAATAAAATCTATGGAACTTATTCTTACATTTCAATCAGGACTGCAAGGCACCTATAGATTTGTAACAGTGTTTGTGAAAACACACCTAATGATAGCAGAAATCAGGTTCCTGCTGCTCTATTAGAAATGTCTGGAATGTGTGAAATTCAGCTCATTAACCCTTTGCCAGCAGCAGACGTGGAGCAACAGGTAAATATGGCACCAGCACACACCTTTTTGATTCGGCTGTCCTGCCTGTGAGTGAATTGGAGTGGCTACCATTTGGTAAACATTGCCAATCAATAAACAGCATTCGAGGAATGATTACATTAAACCAAAAACAGGAGCAGTTTCTAAATCTTAACTGCTATCTGGATAACAAAGAGGTCAAAGTGCAAGGGCCACAGACAACAATCTAATCTCTCCTTAACCTCTTCACCCGGAGATGAAAGAATCCTGTCCATGAACTTGTAGGACAAAGAGAAACTAGCGAGACTGCACCATTCCCTGGTATAGTCATTTATGGCCCTCAAGGGCCACCATCATTTCAGTTAAAGGCTACTAAAAAGCTTTCTGGCATAGTTATATACGTTAGAAAAATAACTCTACACTTCCTGGTTTGTATTACAGTAGGCCACGGCCTGACAACCTTTGAAAGCCAAACAAATTTAGAATGTAAAGTATTCCATCCTTAGGTTTCAAAGTAAATGAATGAAAATGGTTAGAAGCCAACAGCAGAGATTTCCGAAATCAAGGCTCGTTTAACATCACTTTGGGCCTGTTCGAGTGGTAACCTCATACAGATGTTCTAAAAACATTAGCCACAAACCCTCTATACACTCAACCATGACAGCATCAGTAATTCCATATAAACAACTTGTAAATTCCCTTCTTATTGGAATCCCCTTCTGCAAACTCTCCAGAGCTCAAGAAAGCATTCCATGCCCATATGCAATGATACGTCTAGGACGGGAACTGTACTTAGTGAATAGCAAGCGTTGAAGACAGAGTCAAATATTTGTACATAAAATATAGTATAAAATGTACTCCATATTTAATATGTATTAAAATGCAATAAAATCATCCATATAATAAAGGGCAATACAATCAGTAGAAGTATAAATATAATAAAACATTGCTCTTTAAAAACTTGGTTAAATTCAAGTCCAACACGTTTCGCCCAAGATAAAACTAATGGCTTGCATTCTGTCCAATATGCAATCCAAAATATAAGTTTCTCTCTGCGCAGACATTGCTTGTACTGTATACTCAACATTTGCATTATTAGGCTTGAATTGCCCCAAATTTCTAAAAGGCAACATCTGATGGTCAATTTCTTATTTTTTCTGGCAGTATGACGTTTTATTAGATGTATTTTTTATTGTATGATTTTACTGCACTTCAATACATATTAAATATAGAGAACATTTATACTTTATTTTAGTGTAAACCGTTTCCTCAGTCTTAAAGGTGCTTGCACCTATAGACAACTATTTTTAGTTCAACAGGCTCAATCATTTAAGTTGTGCCTCTGAGGTGGGTAAAAAATTGCTGTGAACCGCACATATCAACCTCTAAGGATGATGGGAGTTGTGGGTCTGCAACAGTTGAATGAATCCATAATTGCTCACTGTAATCTGGTATTGCACCCTTTGGCGCCAGTGAGAAACTATATCCGAGCAAACCTATTACAGCAAGATCCTAGCATGTTTATCAACCATACAACACACTCCTATTCAATAGGTCTATATAGTCCATGGCAACTCTAGTCCTCAACGGTACCATAGGTAAACCTCACATACATTGGGCTCCACTCCAGGTCCGACTCCTGTCCCATTACTCTACAGCACCCAGGTCGGACGCCTACACCATTAATCTACAGCACCCAGGTCGGACGCCTACGGCATTAATCTACAGCACCCAGGTCGGACGCCTACACCATTAATCTACAGAACCCAGGTAGGACGCCTACAACATTAATCTACAGCACCCAGGTCGGACGCCTACAACATTAATCTACAGAACCCAGGTCTGACGCCTACACCATTAATCTACAGAACCCATATTGGACACCTGCCCTTTTCATCTTTATCAAGAATTAATAAAATACAGACAGTCGAGGTGGTTCTCGGGAAACACATGGAATTTGATGCAGTAAATAGGTCTTCAATGTAATTATACCTGTGAACATGAAAGAGCTGGAATATTACCGTATTATTTTTTTTTTTTTTTTTTTTTACTATATAGTGTGTAGGTCATTTTGCATATTAAGCATAAAGGAAATTGTAATGAATTAAACTTCACTGAGTCATACGTATCTATGAATTGTGATGATTTTTATAATTATCATTTACATTAATTTGATGAGCAGAACAATCCCCTATAGTCTCTGTACATTACTCAGAGATGTTCCCAGACACAAATAAATGGAGAATCACTGATCTATTATAGTACTGCACTAGTCATTATAGTAATGAAGCTTAGATTAAGCAGCCCGGCCACATTTCCCACGACTCGCAGCCAGACACTTGTCTGCGCATCATGGGAAAGGCTGTCCGCAACAGCTGGAGTGCCAAAGGTTAACCATCACTCGTACTCTCCAGGCTGCACCTATCCAGCGTGATAACGTCCACACCTAATGGGCAAACCGCCCCTCCTCGCATTATAGTCACCAACAAAGCCTAACCTCTGCACTTACACGGAATGCAATCCTCTCACACCCGCCGCCGGACTATGGACCCGAACAGTACAATGCCTCCCGCAACCTAGCGCCCGGTGCCGCAGCCGTTGCAGTCGCCCGAAAGTCCCGCCCCTTCCGGTGAAACTCTTAGGCCCCGCCCGCCTATTTCTTTTCGCACCAATCGGCGCTCGTGCAGTCTCAGCCTCCCCGTCAGAATCTTTCCTTCAGCCCGTCCCCACATCTCACCTCAGAGCGAAGCGCGGTTTACTAGCGCACTGTGCACAGTCTCTTGGTTATAAAGCAGCCGGATACAAGCTGCTCACTAACACGTATAAAAACACTGAATGCAAGACTTACCCTACTGCCACCATGCAATACTTTATAGCATGTAAAGAGCAGGATACTACTCCCTTGTCATAGGAATAATTGAAAATGAGTCAAAAAATGAATACAAATTTGAGTTTAACTTAAAAAATAGTTGTACCAGTGCCATCACACACACACCCTCTCTCTACATGTTTTATTCTCTACATGCATAGTAAAACAATGATTAAAAATGAAATGATATATACATTGTGTTGGCAAAATGGCAAGCAAAAGCCTAAATTAGGAGGAAAATGTGCTGTAAGGGTGTCTGGAGTCCCCTGCTTCTGACATCACCTGTGGCCTGATATGCAAATGAACTGCTATTCAATGGGAAATGTGTAATTTGCATATCAAGCTATAGGTAATATAAACAGGAGACTCCACAGATATATTTTTCGCCTAATTTAGACATTTATTTTTGCCAACACAATGTATGGATAATTTTCAATCACTTTCTATTTTCTACATTCAAAGTAAAAACAATGTTTAGGTGATACAGTCCGTTTAACCTATACATTGCACCAAGTATAGGTCGAAATATTTGATCTAATTGTTTTCATGTTTGTGCCAAGTATGCTATTGAGTGTCACAGGAGCATACAAAGCAGTTATATATACACACACACACACACACACACATTTAGATAATGGTCGGTGGCACAATGTATAGATAATTGTTTTCTGTTAATTAAAGTGCATCATTAACTAGTTTGCCTGGATTAGTTCCTAAAGCTATGGGTAAGACTCTCAAATTGCTGTTTAGAGAGCAAAGAAAGATTGTGCAGGTAAATCCAAAAGGGATTTTTTTTTTTTTAAAGATGGAGTATTGAAAAGTCAAATCCATGGTATTTGATCCTTAAGTGTACAAATCTTGGTAAATATATCATTTTGATGATTAAAAGGGTGTATAAACATTTAAAAGGAGTAAACATTTTTTTAAAAAAGCTTAAAAACATAAGTTGCAAAAAATAAAAAAGGAGCTTCCACACTAACTTATCATTTAGAGCAGCCATTATGGGGCCTGCACAAGGTAATACAAATATGGAGTACAGTTATGGCCACACTACAGTTCAGTAGAACAATGTAAATTCAATGCAAAACATGCAAATTATAACTGGCATCTATTTGGAGTAGAAGGAATGAAAAATGGTCAAGGTGAGATGAACATGAAAAAGTATTCACTGCTGACATCAAATGTAGGATACAGTACCCAAGTCTACAACGATTGATACCAAATCTGCTAGAGACAATGTCTGAGACAACAGGTGATAGAAGAGGGTCATATATATATAGATAAGCTCTAATGTGTAAGATAAGATACTTGATCTTGTTTTTGCCCTTTGAAGGGCTGCTCTCTAACCTGACTTACTGGGCTGGGGTTGCACCACTTTTCACAAAGTGGCATCATTTCTATCCATTTGTCTTATATCCATCAGTAGATCTGTCTTTGTCTGTCTATCTGAGTCTATCTAAAATAGGTTGGCTAATGTAGTTGCACCATGGGCCACAAAACTGTTTCTTATTGTAAATATGCCTGTTGTGTCTCCTGTTTATGACATCAATTGTGGCGTTGTGGCTTCATATTTAAATTAGATTTTCCATTGAAAGTAGTTAATTTGCATATAAAGCCACACAGTCAGGTCTAAAAAAAAAAAAAAAAGAGACCAGAACAGATAAGATTTGCCGTTTCTACTTGGCAAATCCTATATCCTCTTTTAGAGACCTATCTGTGCCAAATGAAGCCCTGGTCTAAGTCTCATGAGCAGAGGGCTTTATCATACCTCTGATTCTATAAACAGCTGCTGGATAATACATTTTATTATCCATACTCAACTCGTCTCCATCTTTAAAAAAAAAAAAAAATGTAGAGTGTATTATAAGCAAATATTTACACCTGATCCTTTCACTGTACTGAATACCCAGGGTCATCCAGCTGACTTACCCAAACACACACCCTTTCAGGTCTGCTAAGTGCTGAGCAATTTACTAAACCCACTACTTATGTGGCTGGACACACAGTCCCTTCACCCAGAGATTAACCAACCAAAATAACTATGGGCTTTATTCACGAATGAGAGCGCTGCAGGGAATTGAGAAGAGAATTTCAAACCTAAGGCCAAAGTAGCCGAGTTGGATATATTCTCTCATTCTCCTGAATGGGAGAATTTTTTCAAAGTCGGCTACTTTGGCTGCAAGTAAAAAAAAAAAATTCCCTCCTTAATTGCCTTTTTCAGGAATAAAGCTCTTTATCTTTTTGTGATCCATTACCTAGATCAATCCTCAAGGATCATTTGTACAAAGACATATATTGTCCAGGCGTAATCCATTCTAAACATTCACTAGTCTGGCTATGCATTGAGCCCTGTTAATATTACCTATTTGTTTTAGAACAATGGCTTGCAATCAGATTGCACCAAAGGGCCTTAAAGGGCCAGTGCCACCTAGTTTCCATCCCACCCCCCCACCCCCTCCTCAGATAGGTAATGCTTCATGTAAAGACTACAAACAGACCTGTCTGTCAGTTTTTTCCTGAACACTTCCCCCATCTCCTTAAAACGGCAAATAAAGTGTAGTAGATCCATACTGCCCAACTTTTTACAAAGGTAAAAATCGGGACACCGGGAGCAGAGCTTGGGAGGTAGCATGTCAGCTCTACCTCGCATGTGTGGTCACACTGGCAGTGCAACTGCGAAAGAGCATAATCCCAGATGTCTGAGACTTCAATTTTTACTGCTGGTTTGCAGTTTTAAATCCCGTAGAGCTCTAACTCTGTCATAAGCAGCGGATCAGAAGAAGAGCTTGGCGACAGAGGGATTGCCACCAAAATGGGCACAAAGTGGGACAGTTGGGAGACATGCAGTTGTAGTGCTGTTGCTATAGTAATGGTCCTTCCTATCTCCTGAAGCCCTCAGTACTGGATATCATTGGATATAGAGACCCCTGTGAAATTATTTCCAAAGATCTGTATATCGCTTTAAAGTAAAATGAAGTGCATTTGACATATATTAACACACATATACAACATCTGCTACATTTTATCGGTATTTATATGAACTATATTTCCTGAGTGTTGCTAAATTTATATACAGGAGCGCCCCATCGACAGGTACAGTTCATTGGCTCCTGGCCCACTGACTGGGTTATTGGGTTATAAGGGCCACAGCCTCAGGCGACACCAGAGAGGGAGTAAATTTATTGCAGACCTTCGGTAACTGGATCTGAACTTCTTATGTTGGACTGGGGAACGTTCCCTGAAAAGGGCTGGGGGCTTTTTCTGCTATCAGGATGTCATTTGGAAAGCTTACCAAAACTATGGAAGTTTAATTATGTAGATATATGATGAGCAGTTTAGGCATTGGGGGGGCTTCGGTTAACTATAATGATGAGCCCCACAGCTTTGAAGGGGGTAAGTTATTTGACCTTTCTAGTGGAGAATGGATGCCAGCCCAGAGCCATTTCAGATATTGGCTACACCTGGGAGGTTTGGATTACGGTGGCAGTTTAACGCCAATGTAAGTGGCAAAATAAGGATTAGGACACAATCGCTCTGGGTCCGGGGGTTGCAGACCCCATAACCATTGTTTATGGCTACCACGAGGCACTATGGCATTGTGTATTTCTACAATTCTTGTAGATGTTGATGTATTTGGAAAATTAGTCTCAACATCATTCTCAATTATTAAACTTTATACGTTATGTACATTACACTGGCACATCACTTAGCTAGGCCTCATCTCATCTGTATCCATTTTGCTTACGAGCATTTCCGACGTTTGTTATGGATAAATGACGTGACCGGAATACCCACAGATACGATATGTAGAACACCACAAGCTGGCACGCCACCAAACAGATGAGAGAATGGAAAGATGTAATTACGTTGAGAACAAAAAATGAAGGTTATAAGTAAGCATGGACTGAATTTTTGCATTCCAGATATTAAAATCTGTCAACCTAAACACTGCTTATACTGTGAATGAAGAGAAAAAAATATCCATATATTCGGTTAGCAAACCAGCATGCAAATACATCAAATTAAAATATCTTTTAAATGTGTCTGTGGTGTCTCCTGTTTATGACATCACCTGTGACCTCATATGCAAGTTAACCAACTGAAAAATGTGTTATCTGTATATCAAGCCACAAGGTGATGTCATAGGCATATAAAAAGAAAAAATGATGACTGCACTACCGATTCCAGTAGTAAATGAGATAAGTGCTATATTGTAATTCAAATATTGATCCGAAAAATAAGGTGACACAAATCAAAACACAGCACGGAAAAACTGCAAAAAGGAAAAGGGCAAGGACTGGCCTTACGCGTTTCGCGTGTACTCACGCTTAATCATAGAGCCTGATTTGTGTCACCTTATTTTTCGGATCCATATTTGCATTACAATAAAGAACTTCTCTCAGGTGACTCCCTTCTTTTTGTTTTGATGTCATAGGCACCAGAGACATTTAAAACATATGTTTCTTTTACTTTATGCATGTGCTTGCAATTCTGCTAACCCAACATACCGATCATTTGTACATACACAGTATAAATAATGCTTTGGTTGACAGAGTCCGTTTAACCCCTTTGTGACGTTAGGACGTTCGATGCCGTCCTGATCTTAGTGTACCTAAAAGAAGCTAGGACAGCATAGAACGTCCCCGCGATGAGCTGTGCTCGGATCCTGCTGCAGTTACTTGCAGTGGGATCCTACCAGTCAGATAAGGCCACTATGAGTGGCCTCAGTCAGACAGGGAAAATATAGCCGATGCTCAAATCGATCACCAGCTACATTTTTGTTAATCGTGCTGTGCCCGAAATTCTGGGTTCAGGCACGCCTCCGTACCGTCACGTGACATCTGGAGGTCTCGTGATCTTTTGGCAGGGACGCATCGATTCTATTAAGACCCTGATCAGGTCTTTGCCATACTGTTCCTGGCTACCGATCGCCTTGTGATCAGTGGCCAGGAACGAAAAGTGTCATTTTGGTGCTTGCGTCGTTTGGGGCGACGTGACTAAGGGGTGACGAACGGGTTAATGTGGCTGGTTGAAATGTGGCTGGCTCCATTTGAATCTAGTTTTTACTTTTATTACAAAATGGCGTACTTGACAAACAAGGCATTTTATGTAACAGAAAAAAGTGTAGAATAAAACCAGCGCCTTTACTATATACCAGCAGCATAATGAGTGTTTCCCTTAATCACACAAAAACAATAATAATGATAAATAATAATACGTATATGAATAACAACCTGAATATGTATAATATTTTATGTAACGCCTCCCACCTATATCTGTACTAGTATTGTATTGACACCTGCACTGACCTTCAAAAAGGGCCAAATCCATTCCCCCCCCCGATATTTATATTCGGAAAACACAGCCCACTGGGGGTTGAGTCAATATAAGCGTTGCTTGCCTCAGTCTATAGAGGGCGCCTTTACATAAGATACAGGCAAGGAGAGATGCATTTTTTTAAGATCTTTTCTCTTCACTCTCTCTCTGGAAAGATACAGGCAAATCACCTCTGCATTCATCTGTGGCTCTGTCAGCCCTGCAGCCAATGTCAGTGATGCTTTTTGTCACGTGATATAAGAGATTAGAGATCTTATAAGAGTTAGCTTAGAGGATACAAGGAAATATTAACTACAAAACAGAAAAACCTCTGTCTGTTTGCTTGTCTGAAGCAGGAAAAACTCTCAAAATTCTGAACTCTGGAATCATGACATTTGTACAGTGTATTCATGCTGGAATTTCTAGGTCAACACAACTATTTACAGTTCTGTACATGGTTCCTTTCCCGAGTTATGAGTTAATTAAGTTTTAAGTAGGAACGCGACTTGCAGAACAATAACTGCAAAATGCTACAAGACTGCTGAAGTCACGAGAGAGCAGTCAACGGCCGATCGTCTACGAACTTCAGACTAGAGAGTTACTGAAAGTGAGGAGCAGCGACAAGCATCTAAATACTGGGCGAAGCCAGGTAGTAAAGCTAGTACATAATACAAGCCAAAGAGGCCCTAGGCAAACATTTAGTCTGCCCCCCCTTTTGAAATTACAGTTATGTTTGTCCACCAATAAAACACTGAATTCTCATTTCATTATGAACCTTGATTGCCATGTATGTAGTGACTGAGTGCAGGAAATGTTCCTAAATGTGCACAATTCTGATTTCTACCCTGGAGTGGAAATCAAATACACCCCCAGGCACAACGAAAATAGATCTGTAAGTTGATATTACTTGCACTGTGTTTTGGGTCCTTGGGTGGAAGTATCCCGAAGATCAGGGTAAGCTGGTTATCCACCAGGGAGACTGCAGATTCCTGTCCAGGTTTTCTGTAATGCAGTCTGTTAGTGTAATCAGGTGATAAGTCACCTGTAGCATTTTAAGGGCTGCTATTGAGTGGAATGCAAGGGGGGAGTGGGAGAAAAAGACTGTGTGACTGGATATGAGACTGCCGGTTATGATTCTGGGATTGGAGACAAGCTGCCTTACAATACTCAAAACCCAAAGCATTTATTTTGTGCTAACTCTCTAGGATTATAAACAGGCTGCAGGTATTTGTAACAGTGAGCCTGTAGCTGGAGAGATCCTTGACAAATCTATATTAGTGGGCAGGTTTAAGTACTGTATGAATTAATAGACCATGTACACCCCGTTCATATAGGGTTAAAATTATCCCATTTATTGGCTAACAGAGTTTGGTTGCAAGCTTTCAAGACCAAGTTGCTAAGTCCCTTCCTCAGGCCTAAATGAGGCTAAAACAAAATTCCTAATTACAAAACATAGTTAACAGCTTTAAAAAAAAGGGCAAGAAAAACATAGGGTACTGGAGAAAATCCTCAGCAGTGAATCAGTCAGTTCTACAGAGATCCGACAGATATAATCAGTTCGGTCAGAGCATCTCTGATCCCTCCACTCCCTGGTTAGGGGGGCCATAAAATCATTAAACACATGCCAGCTCAATGAAGGTGTCAAATGTTTGTAGTATGAGATAAGTCCACTGCAGCAATCCAGGGCTTGTACAAAGATTATTAATTAGTTGGGTTATATCTGGAGATTAATTCACTGTCTCTATTAAGGCCAGTCATTAAGGCCTTAAACTGGCATATTCATTTGACTTCCCATATTTTTCTCTCCCTCTCTCTCTCCCTGTGTGGGAAAAAACCCCATCAGTACCAAAAGCTTTACATCCTTGATACTGTGTCCTTATGGACAGAAATGTTCTCCAAAATGTCTGTGGTACTATTAAATCAGAAAAAAAAACAGATACACCTGTTGGAGAACATTTCTGTGGGGAGTATATTTATTCGGGTATTTGTACTCTCAGCGCTTACACTGCCGCGTTGCCATTCACCAATGACCGTGCTGCACTGCCAGCGGTGAAATGGATGAGATGAACTGTCCTAGACGCCTGTGGGATGTGCTGGACAAACAAGTCCAATTCACATCGCAACATACAGGACTTAAAGGATCTGCTGCTAATATCTTGGTGCAGAAACCACAGCATACCTACAGAAGTCTAGTGAAGTCCATGCCAAGACAGGTCAGGGCTGTTTTGGCGTCAAAAGGGGGCCTATACAATATTACACAGTGTATGTATACACTGATACTGCATTCATGCAATACTGAGTATATGATTAGAAGTAGGCACTCAGTGTGCGAAATGCGTCACGCGTCTAGTCTGTTACCCGTGAATCTGTTTGACTTCTATTCCGATTATTTGATGTCTAAGGACTTACAATAAATATTTTTTACTTTGGACTACGAAAGATCTTCATTTATATATTTGTTCTGGAGTCTGCTGGTGCATACAATTTTGTGTACTGCCTGTTGAGGATGGGAGTTGGAGTCCTGCTGCATCCCAGCACACGGTAAAGATTATAGAAAGATTGTATAGCAGTATTAGTGGAGGGATCGAGCTTGCAAATCTGTTTAAATACTGAGTATATGGCCTATTTGAATAGACATAAAGTCAATAAAATAGTCACAATCTATGTCTGACTCCAAGATGAAGGCAACATCAGGTAATTCTATCTCCATTACAAGTAGCACTGCCATCTTAACCACATATAACATTTACATGATGCCTTGCAGTGTGATTCTGTTGGATCCACTCTTTGATTAATTCATTTCCTTCTGCCTAATGTAAGCATTATATGTGGCTAAGATGGCAATCCTACTTGTAATGGAGATGCTTCTATTCATAATACAGGAAGCCCTGATTGGAGAATCCAGATCCCTGAGTATGAATCTGCTCCCCTGTTTGTTCTCACTCAGGAATGGTTTAACATTACAGAAAAAAAGATGTTCTTGAGGGACCACGTCAAAATCCTCATTCCAAATCGCCAGAAGACTAATTGGTCTACACGATAAAGAGACAACTGCAGGCAATTGAGACAGGAATGTCAAACTTTAGGCCAATGTAGACGCGTTGGAAAAATTGTCCATTGAAGCTACTCTGGCCTTAAATTTGAATTCCTGTCTCAATTCCCTGCAGTTCTCTCTTTATTGAGTAGACCTTCATATAACAATCACCAAGAAATATCTCAGTATTGTGTACCACCAACAAAGGGCAAACCACCTATACAAAACCAGCACAGACTAAACTTCCTTTAATAAAATGCTAAATACTTCTAGAAGCGTCTTCACGTTATTGTGTTCATTTCCTCCCATATTCTGCAGCAAAAAATGGCCACAGGCACTTTAAATTGGAAGGCGTGTCTTTAAACACAGAGCCGGTCAGCAGGCAGTGTGAGCGATGTAAAGACCTGTTTAGAGGACTTCTTAAGATGCTCAAATATCTCGCTCTGCATCCTAAGCACTTAGAGCTCTTCTGCTTAGTAAGAAGGAGCTCTGATTGGTTGCAACATTAGACAGAGCACGAAGACTACCCAGAAGGCACCGGGGCTTATTTGTTGGCGGCAACACCCATGTACCAATCATTGAGGTTACTCAAGACCAGAGGTCACCAACATATGTTCTGTGGACCACAAGACTTGCCACAGAGACTGGTGTCCTCGTATGAACACTATGCTCAGGACCGTGCCTTCTAATGATGGCCCCCGCAGGACCCCAACAGGATTCTGCACCGTGGCTGCTTCTCCAGATCTTCCATCAATGTTTAAGGCTTTGTATCCAGCATACCAAGTGGAGAATCTGCCAGCTGTCTTAGTCACCCTGTAAATTTTTCGAGATCCCTTTTTACAGAAAGGGGGGCATTGCTTATGGGAAGTAAGATGGCGGAATACACGCATCTTACCTCTCTAAATGCATGCCTGGACTGTTATCTGGCTTTCTGCGGAAGTCGCCATTGTCCGGCTTTTATTGGAAGGCCAAGACAGTGGATGGTAGTTAGGAGACAGCAAAGTTCTGCCAACATGGTTTTTGATCTGTCCTATACTCTCAGATGGGTTTTTTCTTTCTGCCAGCTAACTGCATAATATATACCCTGGAATCTAGAAAAATCCAGATCATCAACTTCAGGGCACAGATATCATAGGCAAAGAAGTGATAGGTCATTTATGTGATGCTTAACTTTCGCAGTGTAGCTGTATCACTTTCTGTAAAGGCCCTTTAAAGAAAGCGTTAACGGACAAGGAAAATGCAAACTGAAAGTCAAAGTAGCAGAGTTGGAAAAATTCACTCTTTTGCAAATAAAATCTCTTTCTCTCCTGTGTGTGGACTTTCCCAAAAGTCACCCCTGCAGCTAGTCAGCTGGGAATAATTTATTGTGACATGGCTAAGTAATGAGTATGTAGGGTTAAGGAATAAGTGACAAAGGGTCAGGACTGGCAAGGCTTGTCCTTTCTCCTTTAGGGTATATTCACAGCTCCAGACATGCAGAGTACTGCTTATTAGAGCCTGGCTTTCACTATTCCACTAAAAGATCAGCATACTGAAGAACAACATACATTAGAAAAAACATGGTGTTATCAGCCCCCTTTCTGCCAGCTAGGATCATATGAAAAAAATACCATTTTCCAAAAGGAGTAATAGATACATGGAATAGCCTTCCAGTGAATATAGCAAAAGATAACATCATAAAAGAATCTGAGAATGCCTGCTATATACATATCACTACATGAAAGAACACAGTAAAGTATCCTCATTCATTACAAAGTACTGTATGTTGCTATGTTTTTAGTGTTACCGTGGAAACAGCTGTATTTGGAACTAGTATTCCTTTTATGCTATGACAATTTTATATAACGCATACGTCCTATTCACTTAAATGTAAATTGCAGATAATATGCAGATCACGGACAACTATATATTAGACCAACCTGACGGATTTCTCTGGCAAGGAGGACAGAGTTGGCCCTGCATAATAGATTGTTAAAAAATTAAGTTTTTAAAGATTTAACTATCATTCTCAGTGGCCAGCTGAGCTTTTCAATGTATAATTGAGCTGGTGGGATTTCACCTCAGAAACCTAAATTTCCCTTTTTTAATAAGTTTAAAATATTTGGTGTTAATAAATATATAGCAGCATATACATATATAAACATATCACATATACTTAGCACACCCAACCTGTCTAACTACATACTGATGGGGTCTCTACTGTGTCTGGCTAACTATTTATTCATGGGAGTTAAAATGCATCACCATCAGTAGCTGGCTAACTATATGCCCTCATGAGAGGTTTATTTCAGTCAGGGTTACAAGTATAGTAGTTCAAGATGGCAGCTAAGTAGACCATAGTGTCCAAGAACTTACCTTCTGGTCGATATTGTGCTACGATAGTCACCGTCTGCCCTGCGCGTTTCAGTGCCGCCGCTGCCTGTTCATGTGTTGCACTGCGTAGATTCACTCCATTAACCTGCGTTGGGGAAGGAGGGAAGATATCCATCTTTTTTAGCACACCAGAAATATTCGAAGGAGCAAGACTTAACCAATAAAGAACATACAGATTGTTAAAAAAAAAACTAAATAATCATGACTGCTTGCAGTCTACTAATGCCTGTTCAGAGTGGACATGTTCTGACAAGTGAATTGTTCTAACAGCAAAACCTAAACCACTGTTAAAATACTTTAAAAGAAAATACAGGAAAAGAATTCGGAAATTCAGTGGAAAAATAAAACCAGCAAGACCATACAATGTCATGCAGAGATCTATAGAAAAAGAAAATTGGGGGTTATGTAGAAAGAACCATTGTGGGGCAAACATACAAAATCAGTAGAAATATGCCAATGTTTTCCATGATAAAAGGACAACTGTTGGCAGAAGATAAATGTATGTTTCATGTAAAGGTTGCATCAAATGTAGGCATTTTAAATATAAATGTTTGACAGAAAGACTGCAAATAAAGTACCTTATTAAGCCTTCTTTTTTTTTTAGTAAAGCTCTCTCAGGGAGCATGGGTCAGATATTCCTTCATCTGACCCAAGATTCTAAACAACATGGCCGCCCCCTCACAGAACTATACAGAGGGCTCAGTAAGGACCTTTTTGTTGTATTCTTTTATTAAATCATTTCTATTTAATATACCTAGGCAAGATGGAATAATTCAATTAAAAAAACTTTTTTTTTTTTTTTGCCAACTTTAATTGTTCTACTTTTACAATGTTGCCCAATAATTTGAAGACCAGAATAAAGGTAAGCAAACACATAGAAAATAAAAAATATGGGTTTTCACCCTTTTTAATGCTTTCAGAATAAAATAAACAAAGAGGCAGATTTTGGCATACTACTCTACAGGCTCTATTTTCTACTAATAAGTTGTGAGTGCATAAAAGGATCTTTTTATTTTGCCAGAAAAATATTATTGTTTATTTTCTATGTGTTTGTGAACCTTATTCTTGTCTTCCATATTTTGTTCATCATCCAAGTTGCAGCATTGCTTTGGAGGGGAGTATTATGTCACCATTTGTTCATGTGTTTGTGGTCTCACATGCACACTTGTGTTTTTCTATTTATATAAAACATCCATTTTTATACAGTTTGGGATTTTTTTTTTCTTTACAATAATGAGGATTTGTAGAGAAGGAAATCCTGGAGATTAAGGGTAGATCAGAGCTGGCATCAGACAGCACTCTAGCTGTTAAACTACATTATCTACAATTCCGGCATTAGGCTGGGAGAATTTTGAGGATAATAAAAGACATCCTTAGAGGGATTATTTGTGTACGTTAATTCCGGGGCAAATCTCCATGGCAACCTATAGTATGTCCCCAATGCTTCTCTTTTAGAAAGTTGCCTCCCGAGTTCACTTCTATATAAAACTCCCAACATTTACGAAGAGTTAGAGAGCTGGGACTATTCAGTACACAAACATAAAAAAGATAGCTACTATTAAGCATGTCAAAGACTGGAGCAAGATTCTGGATGGAGATACATACTATGTGCATTGGTATCTGTTTCTGATTGAATGGTAGCACATCAATTTATTAGGGTACCAGTGTTCTGACAATAGGGATCCATTATATTTTATTTGTATAAATTCCTGCTCACTAAGCTTTGCTCCAACAAAGAATGTAAATATGTTAGTGCTAAAACAGCAGACTGGCTTCAATAGAAAGTTTGGCATTTATATAATTACAATATGCTATGGCATCACAGTGCAAAGTCCAGCTTTGATAATAAACAGGTAATAAACCACAGGCTCTGTCTTATGATAAAAGATAACTGGGAAAGAAGATCAAAAGCAAAACAAACACTCACAGAAAGGATGCGGTCTCCGCGTCGCAATTCCCCACTCAGGTCCGCCGGTCCTCCGGCCAGTATAAAGGACACAAAGATGCCCTCTCCATCCTCTCCACCTACAATGTTGAAGCCCAGTCCTGTGGAGCCTTTGTGTAGGATGATCTTCCGAGGTTCCCTGGAGATACGACGAAAAGACATGTCTAGCACTCAGAGCCAGGCGGGTGATGGGGTTGAGTGTGGTGTACAGGATAAAGAGGGAAGGGAGAAAGACACCGCGCGGACCAAGTAAAGGAAGAAGTGACCAGCAAAGACAAATATGAAAGGAAACAAGCCAAGGATGGGGAATCACAACACAATATTCAGAACTGCCCCTAATCAGGAGGAAATGAGTTCATAGTAGTGCTGAAAAATCTCAGAGTTCTCTAGAAAAACTAGCATCAGGATAATGTTGGAGAGAAGAATGTTCTGTATCAGCAGCTGGGAGCTGAATCTGCTGCACGGCCGGTCTGACTGGTGTTATCAAAGGAAATCACAGTCTAATGAAACCCTCTGATGAGTTTCTGGGCAGGTACAGCTATGGATTGCAACATCGTGTGAAGAGCTTGAGCTTGCAATCCTAATGGATCACAGTGCTCCCTGGAAAATCTTCTCTGCTCACCCTCAACATTGCAACTGCATTATACTCCGACTAACAATGGGACTAAGGAGAGGTGGGGACATTAGCTCCCTCTCCACCACTTTCAGACCCTTCGTACAGAGAACGAGGCTATAGAAAATACCTTCTCCACCCATTCTAAATTTGCCATTCCCTCCTACCTCTCTCGGTTTGTCCTCTGTGCAGACACCTGCCTCTTGGGATGCACAGTGAGAGGGGGTCTCCGATAAGACATGGACGAGGAGACATTCACAGTGAACATAAGTGCAGCCCCCAGTATTCTCAGAACAGGAGTCCTCTCTAACCCAATGGGGGTTTTTATATTCCCTATGGTGTACTAACTTCTCCCTGCTAGTTTCTGCTTTCTTCTCTCCCCTGCACTTATCATTTCTCACCCTCTCCTTTCTTCCTGCATCCCTCTCTCCCTTGCCCCCCTCCCCCCCTTATCTCCCTTTGCTTTGATCTTTAAACTCAATCTTTCCCCCGCTTCTCGGTGCCTGCTGCCCCCTTTATTTCTAGCTCCTCTCCCCAGAAACGTGCAGGGTTCGATATCCAGCTGCTGTCTGTTGTCTTGATCTGCTGTTCCAACACTTACATACACTCTCTCTCACACATTGACACATTTTTCTCACAAAAAACACATAGCCTGTTGTTAACACCTCTCTCTGGCACTGTGAATTTAACTATTTAATGGAAGGTTATTTAGAATTCAGCATATGTAGAATACGTGACAGCACCTAGAGAGAGAGAGAGAGAGAGGTCTCCTTTGCGGGACATGTTAAACCTGTTTGCATTTCTCTGATGGTCTGGGTGTGTAAGACTGACAGACTGGGGTTGTTCTCATGTTTATGTGACGCAGGCACATGGTGGGTATTCTGAGGATACCACTTTTCTGTGTGACACCGAGTGATGCTCTCAGATGTGTGTCACGAAGTGTTAGTGTCACACACTCCCTGTGTGTGTTTAAAGGTGTCAGACTGTGAGTGTCACAGAGCAGCTCTGTTCAAAGAGATAGTTCACATTCCATTCATGACAAGCCAGGTTACGTCACCTGGTCACCGGTTGGTGGTGATGTCATAATGGACATGCTCGCATGACTACTTTATGTCCGTCCAAAGGCGCTGTTAACCGTTTTGTACAGTGTGACTCACCAAGGTGCTTTGTATCTCCCTGTATTAACCCATCGCTCTCATTAATCTCCTTTCAGTTTCACAGGTAGGATTTTATCTTCAGCACCCTATTTTTTTTTTGCCCACCCATAATCTAGTATCCCCTTCCCTGCCTTCTTATCTAGCTCCCCCTCATCCAAATTCCTGTTGCACCTCCAATTTGGCATGTCTGTCTCCTCCCTCCCCCGTTCATTTGTACAATGAGTCACACTGCAGATATTTCCATTTATCTATCCCTGGGAACAAGCTTGATATTGCATATAAAAAAAAAAAAAAAAACTAACATACATTCTGATTTTAATTATTGGGTTATCGGTGTTAGAAAAGCTTGGTTTGTGCAGAAAATGTAGACTTTTTTTTTTTTTTTTAAATCAAGCTTTGTAAAACAAATAAAAAACAATTAGGTGGGAGTAGCATTGCTTTGGGAAAATTAAACATTACATTTTCTTCCAGGTTACATAACCCTCTGCTCCTATGTCTAATAGCACAAGGAGTTAATGTAATAGTCACTACAACTGAAGAGAAGGCAGATGTTTTTAATACTTGCATATTATTCATATGCAATGTAGCCCTTCTCCGTACATACAAACATAACCCAGAGCATGCCTTAGAGGGGTTTCCAAATATCTGGAATTCATTGGGATCTCTTGTTTCATCTACCAGGATGTCTAACTTTGTTTAAAGCTCCAAGGTGTGTGTTTGTGGTGATTTATTATAGACAGGGAGCTGTTTAAAGGTTGCATTGTACGGTGGCTATTTCAAATTAAATGGGGGAGGAAAGCATTGATTTCAATACTGCCCTTATAGCATCTTCTGTAATGGATACTTCCTTCACCTTCTATACAATTTCTAAAAAGGAAAAAAAGTCTTATTTTCCAAAGGATTTAAAATTCAACACAATTCAAGGTTTAGTGACTAAATCCCCCCCCACGTAGGATGTTGGATTTGTGAAGAAAAAAAAAAACCTCAACACAGCATACCTATGTGAACAGGTGATGTCTCTACAATGAGGTTTGTTTATTAGGAAGATCTTCAATGTTCCACTAAATAATGTAGCTTAATGCAGACTACCTGGGGTGGACCCAGGATGTGTGGACTTAGGGTTGCTAGATGGCTCTTACTAAAATGTTGGATTCCTGTAAAAAATCACTACACAATCATCTCAGCATCCTCCCGTAGGAAGCAATGACAAATGTCCAATATTAAAAAAAAAGAAAAGAAAAAAAAATCTAATTTCCTGAAGATGATGATGAAAAATTATAAAACATGAAATAAAATATAAGAATGTGTATTTATGTATGAAAGATCACATCTGGATATATCCTCCCCAGTGGAGATAAACTCATATTATAGAGCCACAAATCCTTGGCTCTGGTTAAAAATCCCTTAGGCGTAATAAGAAGAGGTCTCCCCCAAATGGAATTTTGTTCTGGTATTACACTTGCTGATATGTATATCCAGAGAGGAAAAGACTTATAGGAGATAGAGGTGCAAAATTGTGATCTGGCCTGTTGCAACTGACGTACTGTGGAGTTCTGACAAGGAAAGTTCACCATTCAGGCAGCGATTGGCGAAACGCGTCTACATGGGGAGAGGTGGATACCAACGGGAGAATCAGGAAGTACCTGCAACCACATAAAGTTCGGAGTCTTCGGAGAGTGCCCTGGGACTTTACCGCTGACAGAGCTAATGAGATTCTTCTTACATGCATATTTTTTTTCATTCAAGTACGCGTCTATGGAAAAGGGGGGCAAATAAATCTGTTGGTTATACAGTATTACGCTATTTTGAAGCTCCTTTCCAGGTGGGGCTGCACAGCATGTCAGTTGCAACAGGCCATATCGTTATTGACAGAGGTAAACACAGTGAAGGATTTTAAGCATGTGTGGCAAGGCTATCCTAGATATAAGATGGGGAACTGGGGACTAATATTATTATTATTATTATTAGTATTTAGAAAATTGGGCAGACTAGATGGACCGAATGGTTCTTATCTGCCGACACACTGTATGTTTCTATGTTGTACCTCTGTCGTCTCCTATATGTCTTTTCCTCTATGTATATAAATATCGTCCAGAACGAAATGTAATTTGGTGGAGACCTCTTCTTACTAGTGATTCTAACCAGAGCCAAGGATTTGTGGCTCTATAATATGTGAGTTTATCTCCATTGGGCAGGATATATCCAGATGTGATCTTTCATACATATATACACATTGTTGCTGTTTTTTTTCTTCTTATGTTTTACTTCATGTTTTATAATTTTTCCTGAGGGAATCTTCAGGAGTTATGTTACGACTTTTACTATTCTTTTTTTTCACGGTTTATTTTGTGCTATACGGAAAGCACTATTTATTTTACTCGGTATCTTAAAGTGCCTAATTGTTCCAAATGTCCAATATTACCTTATTTATTTCTCCTGGACAGAGTGCCTGAATCCTGGACTGTACTGTTCAAAACCCAGGTGGACCGTAGACAGTTTTGAGCTAATCTACCTGTATTTGAGAAACAATACCCTCAAATACTAATGTTACTTATGTGGACTTTAGTGTGTTCTGTGGACCTCTTGAAAGACAACTCCTCTGCACTGAGGATGCAATGTATTCCAGTGTGGTTATATATGGGACTAAACAGTAAAAACGTGTCCTGGACTCCTATCTACGGAAGCCCAGAGAGGTCATGTATTTTTAATATTTTTGTGACTTTTTTTCCCGAGATAACTTTTTTTTTTTTTGGTCAGAAAAATATTAAAAATACATGGCCTCTCTGAGCTTCTGTAACTGTTACACACCTCTAAAATAGGAGGTTTTAGTCTTCTTATTTGATTCGAGACCATACAGGTTATAACAAAAATGTATTTAAGGTTTACATCTCTCATGATTCTCTAGAAGGGATTTGAACAGCTGGATGAGGATCATGGGTGTTTAAGTCAAACTGATGTAGCACTTCCTTCTATTTAACCCTGGTTTTTGGATCTCAGCAAAATAGCTCAACAAGGCCACCTCATCTACCCCTCCCATGGAAAGGGAGTTTTAAGGCCAAATTTTGACAAACTTGCTTTCAAAGATGCAGTAGTATATCAAGTTAAGTTATGTTTGTGTTTTATAGTCCTTAATTCATTGTCGGTGCGAAAAGATGCACTAATATATTTACTTATCAGCCCCCACACTCCGGAAAAAATATCTGATTGATTACCAATCTTAGCATAAAAAGCAAATAAAAAAAAAACAAAACCATAATAAAATAGTCAACAAAACATGCAGGATTCCTTGTTTGTGCAAATACAAATGGCTTATAACGGTTTTTGAAAATGTCTTATTGGCCATTGACCAAACATACAATAAACTGTATCATAAAGTAGTAGACAGAATATTTTGCAATTTCCAAGGAGGAGCATCAGTCCTGGAGTCTGGATTAGCGTCCCACAAGCTTACCTCCAGAGTTCCATGGATATATAGGCCACGGTTTCCTAAACCAGTGCTTCTCAACTTGTCCTCAAGGACCCCCAACGCTCTAGGATTTAGGGATTACCCAGTTGTGTTTAAATAAGAATATGTAAACATATTATTATACATAAATTATACATATTCTTATTAGGGAACCACACCAGGTGTTTTACCTATTTGTAAACTGCTTATTTAAAGGGTACAGGTAAAAAGTGTACTAAAGAAGCCAGGACTAAAAGAACAATTACTTCACTTCTAGAATAAAACATTGGAGGAATTATGTACGTATGTGGAAGGCTAGGTTAGTCAACAATATTAGTAGAATAGCTTATAACCTTCACAGAGCTCACACCAACATTTGTGTCCTATATTATTTGTACATTATAGTATTAATTGTAACAAAAAACAATAATACTGCTGGGCTTCCAGTAGTAACATTCAAGCTTCTGCAATGCTCTCGCAGTTTGTATCTCTTTAAATGAGGTGTAGGTTTAACCATTAAGAACTATTTCTAGATTAGTCACATAGTAAATTCCCAGCGTGCACCTCTCCTGCTTTAACTCAAGGTCCTGCAAACTGGTTTAACCAGTCAACAGATTTGCAAAAGGATATTAAAATCCTCAACGAAGAATTGCAAGGTTAAACCTTTTATAAAAAGCGCACTTTATGCTTAGCGAGAGTCAGAGTTCTAGGCAAGGTATATCAAATTGGTGTTCAACTTTTTATATGTTCTTTTAAAGGACAACTGTAGCAAAAAATGACCTCATGTTTAATTAAAAGCTTGTATCAAGTGTTGATGATTTATAAAGAAATTCTTTAATGAAATAATACAAATGAAGGGCTTTATTACGCTTCCTAGTTCTCTCAGGGGGCAGACATGTTTTAGAATCTTGGGTCAGATCTTCACTCACCTTGGTTCACATGAACAAAGATCTGACCAAAGATTCTAAACAAAATGGCTGCCTCATGGTAGCGCTTTATGGAGTAAAGATGGTTCAATAAGGCACTGTATTTCATTCTTGCATTAAATCTTTTCTACATAAAATGCTGGCACTTGATGCCATCTTTCAATTAAACAGAACTACATTTTTTTGCTACAGTTGTCCTTTAAGCCAAGTATTACCAAGAAGATCTCTATAGAACATGGCATTCTCAGCAGTACAACACTAATTTGGGGTTATTACAGCCAGCCATTGTTTGTCAAAAACATTTATAATGAAGGCCTGGTAAGGTAACCATTATACAGTGCTAAGAACGTATGCCAAGCATCACAGTAGTCAACAACATTTTTTTTATGTAGGCTGGCATGTATGTGAAAAACACAATTACATATTATGTTATAGAGGACAATTTCAGTGTAATTAATAATAAATTCTCCTTTGATCCTGAGCTAAAAAACAGGTTGGCTAAGCGAGTTTTATAGCAGATTACATATTCTACATACATTTCGCAGACTTTGCACAAAAAGGATTCCTTTTAATTGTCAGCCAACCTGTGGAGTAATGGTGTTTCCATGCAGTATTTTTACAGGTAGAAGGACAATACCCATGATGTCATCATTTGAAGGAACATACAAAGATAAATAAGTGGGGGGTTGGTAGATTTCTTAGTTAGCAGAGGAGGAACTTAGAGAACAAGGATCAAGTGTGAGAAGAGGGGAGCAGTTATCGTAGGCTTTAGGATTCTGTGGGGTGAGATGGGAAATTGTTTGGAACCAGTAGAAGGTCGCCAAACAAACCACTGATTGCAGTGACTACCTGAGAGGGACAGGTGCCAGAGAGATTTACATAGAAAATCAGTCTGGTTCCCACTCATATGAGTAGTCAAAATGAGAGCAGCCAAATGCTAGCTACAAATGGAAGGGGCAGATTTGTACCTAGTTAAAGCTAAACAGCCTTTAACTAGGTTTACACAGCTCAAATTTGGAAAGGACAATAAGGAATCCAGCTTCCACACTTATGTGTGTTTCAAAACAATAATTTATAATTGGATTCTGCATTAGCCCCAAACATGCACTTTTTAGGTTTCCCTTATTTCATGACAGGTAGGTCAGTCAGTGGCTTTGCCATTTTGACAGATAGAGCTGTAGTAATAGAAGTGCCACCAGAAGCCATTCGGGCCAAGCTGGTTTTGCATCCCATAATATAAACTATCATGTTATCCAAAACTAAAAATGCATTAACAGAAAATAAAAAGGCTAGCATACTAATGAGAAAAAAGGCAGTGCTATGAGCAGGAGTGGACACCCTTGCCTTGTTCCTCCATAGACTTCGCAATGGCATCTCAATCTTACAATTGAGATCTCATGTGAGCCTGGTATGATCCTATTCCATATTAGCTTGAACACCTTTCAACAAGACCATAGAGCACTTCTGATCCAGATCTTACTGGCTGCAAAAATAGTCATAGCTAGAACATGGAAAAAAGGCGGGACCAATACATATGGAGTCCGTACATGAACAAATGGACTATTAAGCCAGTATGGAAAAGGGTCACCTCCTGAATATACATAAAAAAGTTCCAATGGGGTATGCATGCTGATTGAGTGAATGGGGATTGAATGCTTGTGAAGTAACTAGGACTAGACGTGTTATGTTAATGGTGGGAAAAACTGTACTTCTTATGACTAGATGTGTTGTATTTATTGCAGGAGGAAAAAAAACAAAAAAAAACAGAAAATTGTATTCTTTATGATATATTTGTCTTTTTGTACGGACAATATATTTGATACTTTGCAATGGCCTCAAGTTTTTTTTTTTTTTTTTTTTACTGCCCTGCCGGTAAAATACTGGTTGGGTGGTATTCTTAATACAGATCATAGATAATCTGACCTCAGTGTCTGGAACCTTAACAATATACTCAACATTTACTGGAAGTTTACTTCTGTTAGAAAAGCGTTTTAAAAATGAGCAAACAGGGGATAATTATGAAACTCATAGTATATGATCTGTAGAAGGAATGTAAATATATCTTGAAAATAGGTCCTCAGCTGTGTCCAATATACCCGACTGGAGTAGATAGTTTGTGTACACTTCCCAAGACTTGTGTTATTATAAAGAATGAAAGTTCCATGGCTCCCAAGTGTCTATCTCGAAAGGTAAGGTCCTGTCCTCTAACCCGTCCCCTTTGCTCAACCCAAATCCCTTTGTTCCGCTTACCTACTCCATTATTCCGATTGTGTGGCATGTCTAGGTATTTAACAGAGTTTCACAGTAATAAAACTCTCTATAATGTGGGTTGAAATGTGTTTATAATTTAGTTACTGTAAATAAAATCGAATGTCCATGATTACATTAACTTCCCTAACTACATATATATCTACAGCCATGTCTGGTAGATACGAACACTCGCAGTAAAGTAATACTGTTTATGTTTTGTTTAGACCTCTCAATCTCTAATTTAAGACTAAGTCCTCTTGTTATGGTAGCTTTCCTCCTTTTTAAACGTACTCTCCTCCATTACATTGTACATTTTCTTTGTCCATCTAAATGTAACCCCTCTCAAGCTATACGTGTTACAATTTTTCGTGATAATTTGTATCTTGTAAACCAGGAACCATTGTAGAAGCCTCTTGTTCCAGGAGATGCCGTCTCCAGTACTGTACACAATACTACAAGTGAGGGCTCACTAGTGCTCGATATAGAGCTGAACGAACACTGCTCTCTTTCTACTACCAATGCCTCTCCCTATACAACAGTGCCGGTTTATTCACGGACGGTTATGAAAAATGCATGTGTCAGGGCTGACTAGGCCAACATGAAGAACATTCTACATTACCTGAAGCATGAATTTATTATAACTCTCCCAGAATAAAATGACCAATATAACAAGGCATTTCTTGTTGCTCTGCTAATTGTTTACTTTTACATCATCCAACATAATTACCCCAAGTCCCTTTCTTCACATGTTGTGATATTTACACACCTAGTGGATCCCTTCTATTTATCAATATTAAACTGCAGCTGGCATATTTTTTCTAATTGAAATTTGCTAATTGGCTAATTCCCCCCCCCCCCCCCCCGGAACATCTTCCTTGTTACAAATCCTTACGTCATCAGGAAAAAGGCATACGTTTCCCTGGACCTCCAACGTCTCCAAATATACTCCACTGACTACTTTGCTCAGTTGTCTGTCACTTAGACACTGCTGCCTAATCTATTCAACAAATCTATCCTTTAAAATGTTTTCCATTAATTTCCCCGATGTTAGACTTACTGGTCTGTGGTTACCTGACTCCTTCCTGCTACCTTTTCTTGTGAATGGGTAAAAACATGTGCTAAATTCTAATCTTGTGGAACTAATCTCGTCAACAACTGATTCAATAAATCTGTTAACGGTTTTGTTAGTATACTACCACTAAGATCTTTCATTAACTTTGGGTGTAACCCATCAGGCCTCATTGACTTGAATTTTTCTTTATCTCTGGACTGCCACCTTGTAAACCACCTAAAAAGCCACTGGTCTCCCCTCTATTCACTCCCCTAAAACCATTTGAAATGCTGGGAGATATGAAGAGCTGACAAACATTTCCTATTGGAATTTTGTCCCATCCAAGTGCCTCTCTCAAAACAAAGAACTCACCTTGCCTTGCACTCAGATTTTGCACACTCTCCAATGTTGCAGCTTCTGTGTTAGACAGCAGGACACACCCCTCTTTCCACCACTGGATTATGACATCACAGTTGGCATTCTATCAGCTACAGTATGATGTCAGTGCTCAGCTGTAAACAGGCTGAAGCTTGAATGCGAGCAAGATAGTCCACACCTCACATTTTTGACCAAGATATGAGGAGAAGTGAGAAGAATTCATTATTTTCTTGCCCCCCCCATCTCTCACACACTGAATATGTGATAATATTCAGCGTGTGTTACTTTTATAACCTGGCAGTGGGAGTCTACAATAACGTTTTTGCTCTAGGTCCCAGCATGAAATTGGATACGAGGTGAACTCTGAACAGAAACAATATGTCGCCTACATAAAGCAGGTGGAATCATGAAACGAAGATCTTTTTACAAGAAATTGTCTAGCTAGCAGAGCTACACCCCGCAGTGGGAGGACCAAGTCAATATTTACTCTATTAAAAAGGATTACAACACACCCCGTTTCTTTGTTAAACTATCATCTGTTTACACTGGTAATCGTTTTTTTTGGAATAGCCTTTTATACTCTCCCCCCCCCTATTCATTTTGAAAAAAATGATTAACACTTCTCTGTATAAAACTTTATGGTGTCCTGGGAGGGGCTGATCAGTCTAATAATGCAATAATAAATGTAGATAGGGGGAAGTGTTAAAGGGACTGGATCACCTAAACATTGTTTTTGCTGTACATGTAGAGCATAAAAAATTATTGAAAATGACACATTATATTAGCAAAACTGCAAGCAAATGCCTAAATTAGGAGAAAAATGTGTTTAAATGTGTCTGTATGCAAATTCACATATCCCAACGCATTCCATTTGCATACCAAATGATGTCATAAACAGGAGACTGCACAGACGCATTTAACCACATTTTCCTCCTAATTCAGGCATTTGCTTGCAGTTTTGCTAATACAATGCACAGATCATTTTCAATCATTTTTTATGCTCTACATTGACAGTAAAAACAATGTTCATCAGTGACAAAGGGGAGGGGAGGTGTGGCTAGGGGCAGGGCATTTTTAGGGTGACTATGGCCAACTGAGAGCTAATTATCTAATTTGAATTAGAATAATTCATTTTATTTACAAAAACATATCTAAAAAACACATTTACTTCAATTTAAACACTATATGATGAGTTTTATTGCTTTGGAGCTATGTGATGTCATACACACAGCTAAAATTCCAAGCTCCCAGAGGAGGAAAGAGGGACAGAGGTATCTGGCGCAAAAATAGGGACTGCTCCTCCTAAATACGAACAATTGGGACGTTATTGAGATCTCTTTGCTCCATATAGCTCACCAGGGAGCGGAAATGTTGTTCAGAATCTTGGGTCAGATATTTCTGTGACCCAAAATAAAAGGAGATCTGACCCAAGATTCTAAACATGTCCGCCCACTGCTAGAATTATATGGAGAAAAAAGGGTTCAATAAGTTACTTTATTTGTATTCTTTCATTTAAGAGTGAGTTTCTATCCAAAATGCCTGCTCTTAATATGTTGACTACAGTTGTCCTTTTAATCCTTTCTTATTGACTCGCAGGTATATGCTGCCCTCTAGTGCTCAAAATAGTTTGTAACAACAGTGGTCAATTTCATTATTTTCCAGTTACCATTAACCACCCATAATAAAATAATGAATCCATATTAAAGCCAACACATCAAGATTATGCATTCATTATTTTATTTTACATCTTTTAGTTCCTGCTATAGCACTTTTGTATCTGGTGAGGGCTGGTAATGCACCAAATTTCATATCTAAATTCCCCAGTGAAGAGCAATTATCTGGTCTGTCTAGTAAAAGATCTGATTTGCCTGGGTATTTATGTCTATTTTTGATGATAAAGGATGGACTGGTGAAATTGCACAATGGGTCACCAAATTGTTTTCCTCCCCTCCCTCCCAGCCCTGGGCCACAAGTTGCCAGCCCTCCCCTACTTGCTATATCCCCCAGTGGGAGAAAAATGGTAGTCCCCAGAATCTTACTGGAGCCAGCCAGAGGTCTCTCTCAGAAATGAATAGGGATGCCCAAAGAGCATGTGCCCTACATTAGCATCCCACACATGTACATTATGACTTTCCATGCATTTCTGTTGGGAGCTACAGCGTATAGGTGCACTGCACATGAATGTATCGTCACCAGCAGGGGTTGGTATATGTTTTGGTCATGGTGGATATTTACTGGGGTCATAGAAATATAGAATGTGTCGGCAGATAAGAACCATTTGGCCAATCTTGTCCGCCCAATTTTCTAAATACTTTTATTAATCCCTGGCCCTATCTTATATCTAGGATATAATCCTATCCCATACATGCTTACACTCCTTCACCGTGTTAACCTCTGCCACTTCCGCTGGAAGGCTATTCCATACATCCACTACCGTCTCAGTAAAGTAATACTTCCTTATGTTAAATTAGACAGGCAAAGGTTTAAAAGTAAGACTATGTCCTCCTGTGGTAGTTTTCCTTCTTTTACATACACTCTCCTCTTTACTTAGTGGCTTCCCTTGATGTATTTAAATACTTCTATCATATTGGTGGTGGACAATTTAATGGAGTTCTATGGACCTTCACAGACTGTGCCACGGACACTGCCACCTTTGTATGGACACTTTTTCTATCCCTGGTCAGCAGCATGCATGCCCACTGATACCCCCATTATCTTCAATGGAGACCATCACTGGGTACAGTTCTGAAATTTCATATGAAAGTTTAGCACTCCAAGGCAGCGGAGCAAGCTCCAATATGAATATGTATAGATTTTTGTTCTGCTTATGGCAGAGCATGCTGCATAAACCAATATGCAGCATGCTCTGCCATAAGCAGAAAACAAAATCTGCTTGGTGTATACCTTTAAAAGAACAGTCTCCAAGCCACAAACCATCTCACTCCTGGGAAAGAGAAAAAAAAGAAAACAGATGGTACAAAGAAATTCAATAAATGGGAGGATAGTGAAATCTGTACTCATTCCCCAGACTCCCAAATATTGATTTTATTTTCACCATCTGTATCCTCCACTTTATTCATTACTTATTTATTTCTTTATAAAGTGTTTTACCAGGAAGCTTACATTGAGACCCCTCTTGTATTCAGTCCTGTCCTAGAGAGAGAGTGTATACAGTGCACTGAGTGATGTAAAGCTATATTATATCTCTGCGTCTCAAACGGTCTTTGAAAGAAAAGTCAATTCTATTTTTGTATTATGGCAAAGAAAATCTGACATTCTTATTCATCCGGCCATTCAGTTCCAGATGCAATATATCAGTGATGGTTAAGGTCTGTGATCCTTTTAAATCCAAATTAAGGATCCCCTCTCCCTAGCTTATCATTGCTACCCCTCCCCCTCTTAGTGCATTGCAGTCCCACCCTCCCTCTCTGCTTCCCATCTTCTCACGGATGTTTCTTACTCTCCTCCCTTCATATCATCTAGATCTGTCTATTTGAACTCAGGCCCTCTATGCTACACATCAGTGCCCTTCTCCACCCTCAATATAACACCCTCTTGGTTTAAACTCATTTGTCCCTGTTCAATGTCCGTCTATTTTACCCACCGTCCGTATCACTCCCCATTTAACTCTGGCCATGTGAAATTTCCATGCATCCACTACCCTCTCAGTAATGTAATACTTCCTGATATTACATTTAAACCTTCGCCCCACTAATTTAAGACTAAATCTTCTTGTTGTGGTAGTTTTTCTTCTTTTAAATATACTCTCTTACTTTACGGTGTTGATTCCCTTTATGTATTTAAAAGTTTCTATCATATCCCCCCTGCCCCGTCTTTCTTCCAAGTTATACATGTTACAAATAGAGTTGAGCGGACACCTGGATGTTCGGGTTAGGCAGATTCGGCCGAACTTCGGAAAAAAGTCCGGGTTCGGGGTCGAACTTGACCCCGAACCCGATTGAAGTCAATGGGGACACAAACTTTTGGCCACTAAAATGCCTCTTAAAAAAGTCCTGGAAAGGGCTAGAGGGCTGCAAAAGGAATTAAAATGTGGGTAAGAGTAGGACAAGTGCCCTGCAAACAAATATGGATAGGGAAATAACTGCAAAAAACATAAAATACACCTGAGCCATAAAATAGCACTAGATGGAATCTTTGATTTTAGCTTTGGAAGAACATAAATCTAAATCTAAAGCATGGCTGCCAGGTGGATCAACAGAATTATCCATTTGAGAGAGGATTGGAGTGCAGGGTATTCTCTTTCAATTTATACTAAGTGACCCATAGGTTGAGGAGGCGGTGACCGTGTAGGTGGAAGCAGCGCTGGAGGAGGAGGAGGAGGAGGTAGCCAGAATTTTTCAAAGTGCGCTGTAAGCACAGTATTGGACTGTTCTATTTGACTCTCAGATATGAAGTGCACCGCAAGATGCAAATGTACTATTTAGCACCCAAAACTATTAGAATGTTTCAAAGTGCGCTGTAAGCACAGTATTTGATGGTTCTATTTGATGGTCAATTGACCTATTCTTATGAATGGGGACTCTATTTCGGTGTATAGAATAGCAATAGCATTACATGTATTCCATAAACCGAAAGTCTATAAACCGAAAGACATTCGGTTTATAGACTTTCGTTTTATAGAATACATTTAATGCTATTGCTATTCTATAAAAAGAAAGTCTATAAATAGAATGTCTTTCGGTTTATTATTGGCTATTCTATAAACCGAAATAGAGTCCCCATTCATACCAATAGGTCAATTGACCTATTCGTATGAATGGGGACTCTATTTCGATGTATAGAATAGCAATAGCATTACATGTATTCTATAAACCGAAAGTCTTTTGGTTTATAGCCGAACCTCGAACTCCAACCCGAACATACAGTGAAATACCGAAACCCGAACGAACAGTGCGGTTCGGGTTCGCTCAACACTAGTTACAAACTTATGTTTCACTGAAAGAGTGAATTACGTGTAGACGATTTTTATGGAAAAATTTTAATAAAAGAATACAAATGAAGCATTTTATTGGAATATCTCCAACAGGGGGCAGACATGTTCAGATTCTTTGGTCAGATCTTCCTTCATCAGACCAAAGCTGATTAAAGAACTGACCCAAGATTCTAAACAGGTCAGCACTCTGACAGAGATATATGGAGCAAAGAGGACTCAATAAAACACTTTATTTGTATTCTTTCATTAAAACATTTCTGTTTAAAACATCTACTCTTACATTGATCCTTTCATGATAGTTCTAACTGTTCTAGCTTGGCAAAGGTCTTGTGTTTCTACCTCTTGAGATCTTTTTTGTGCTCCACAGAGAAAAATTATAGTGATCCACCATCAGTCTCAATAATGCATAATGTTACTGTGATAGATCTCTACAGAGTTACACTCACAGCCCCATCACATCACAGGACTGGATGTATCTGCTAAACAGGAGCAACAAGATCCCTCAGAATATGTTTATTGCATATAGAATAACAATTATTACATTTTTTTTTTTTTTTTTAGCAATGCACAACTCCTTTTTTTAATCCTTATACTGACCGGAAACCGGTTATACTATGCATTTTGAACAATTTAGTGTTTTGAGTCACCTATTTGTGCAGCCTTGTAATGGAGAACAATCACTATTAATATAATTGTTCCACCATCCATGAAGTCATTGTACAGATTTTAGATTAAGAATGTCAGTGTTATAGGTAAACGAATGAAACGATATCTGACACATATATTACTTCTTGCATTATCTGCGTCATAGTTTAACAAACTCTTTTGAATGTCATGAATTTTCCGTCATCTGCCTTTGTCTCTGAACTACGGATTATTCGGATGCTGTCACAGTCTTCCCATTCATGAATGTTGCTGTTGGTACCCTGTATGAGATGGATACACTTGCCTGCTTTTGATTGAGCACTGCCTGTCTTGCTCCTTACCCATGGTATGCTATGGGTAAGGAGCATTGCAATTTGCTATTGGAATAGAAGATAAAAACCAACTTTATCAAAAGACCTGAGTTTGATTTTTTTTTTATTGAACTGCATAGATATCATGTTTTACTTGCTGACAAATACTAATTTCTTACTTAATCAGAAACCGGCAACGTCTCAATCCAACTGCTGTGATCTACTTGTTTGAAATGGTGTCCACACAGTATATACTCTATGGCAATGCGTCTCAAACCGGTCCTCAAGGACCCTCAATGGTCCAGGATTTAGAGATTACCCAGTTGTGGTTAAATAAGGAAATGTAAAACATCTGGTGTGGTTCCCTAGTGATTAGGGAACCACACCAGATGTTTTACATTTTCTTATTTAACCACAACTGGGCAATTTCTAAATCCTGGAACATTGAGGGTCCTTGAGGACCGGTTTGAGAAACACTGTTCTATGGCAACTGATCCATTAAAGATGACCTGTCCCTAGAGAATGCTTTACCACTGTAGTAGCCAGAATGCGCCATGACTACAGAATTCTTATCATGAAGGCACAGCACAGATACACCCAGTACCCTCGACATTCCATGATTTGCCCCTCCCCCATGTTCTGTATTGATTATCATTGTACAGCTTTCCATTACTAATGCACAAAGCAAACCAAACCATCTCCATGTTTCACAGAGGTCCATGAAATCAATTTTAAAAAAAATGACCTAGTAAATCTAAGAACATTATCTTTATTTGTCCGCCATATCTATTTTGATATAGGTGGTTAAATAACATTTCCAAAACAGATACACAGTGATTGCACAACTTTTCTAACACACGCACTATAATTTCCATTCTCAAGCAGCCATTACTTACCTGGTAAAGTCTTCTTCTCCCAACATGTGTCGTGGAACAGGTGAGAATCTGGATGGGGTAACTTGGGGAGGTGGATATGGGGACTTGCTTTCCACGCTGCTTAGGTATCCCCCAAGAGTAGAGTTATGGCTTATGTGATTATCAACTGTGAAAGCTGAAAATATTAAATAAGAAATATATGAAGGAGGTGAGGGTGGAGAAACACAGGGAGGACAATAAGAGCACTTCAATTGGGGGAAAAGAAAATTTCACCTACAAGGCTTTTTTTTGGCTTGCCTAGTGAGGTTGTGCTAGCAAACACAATGCTACTTTCTACTGCAAATACCTCTCACATGTGTATGTATGGAAATAAAACTACTTAAGATGTGACAAGTTCTTTAATGTGAACAGATCTTTATAAATAAGAAGCCGTGTCAGCAGGACCTCTCCCTCATTCTCCAACAGGCAGTGCTGGCATTTCGGGTGAGTTTGTCATTAAAGGCCTGTGCCAGTTTCTAGGAAGGATAGACTGGGCAGAAGTTATAAATGAAATCTTTAATGTGGGCAGCAGGGAGAGCCCTTCTTAAAATCCGTGGACATGACCCACCAGTGCCACATGTAGGGTTGCCACCTTTTCTTCAAAAACATACTGCCCATGGTACGGTCTCCATAGACTTGCCAGATAAAGTCAACAGGTAGTACAGCTTTTAAAGAACAAGCTAATACCACACAACATTTCAAATGGCCAAAGAGGGACTCTTATTATGTGGGAATAGCTGAAGGTGTGGCTATGGGTGGGACATTTTTGGAACATTTTCAGGGACTTTATGGCCAATCATTAACTATTTATGTAAGTTTGGAAAGTCATTTGGAATTAGAATAAAGGCATATTATTTACTCAAATTAATCTAACCACACATTAAATGCCATCTTAACACCCTTTTATAGTTAGTTTTATTGCTATGGAGCTATGTGATACACTCATACAAGCCAAGAATTCCGAGCTTTTTTTTTACAATTGGGAGTAAATATTTATAGCCAACAATAATTATTATTACTAAAAGACAACCGGTAATGGGGACCCACCGCTCGGAGTGGAGAGAATTAATATTCTCGGAATGCTCTTGCTATCAATGCTTGAACATACTAAGCATTTTAAGCAGAGCACTCCGAGCTCTGGAGGTAGTGAGGTCCGGATTCCATTGGGATAGCATTACAAGACGGACTGCTCAAGGTAAGATGTACCAGTGCGGACTCATGGAGGTAAAATATTTCTGTAATAATTATTGGGTGGGGGTGGGGGCTACTGTTTATTTGAATACCCATGTAACAGACTTATTAGTAGATTTTACTGTGTAGATTGTGTGTGTCGTCTGGTTAGGACAGCTAGTGAGTGTGTGAGATCTCAGGTGCTGTAGAGACTCTTTAACATATATTTGCATTGCTTGTCTACTATTTGGGGTCCACAGCTACTGCTGTATTCTTACGTGGTTCTGCAGCAGCAACTATATAATACCACTGTTTGGGGACAGAGATGGTGCTGACAAGCTGTTGGGGGAGGAGGGGGGGGATATATTAGAAAAAGTAGGCACGAGAGGGGGCCCACTGCTAAAGACTTTGCCCCGGGCCCACTCAGGCCTTTAAGCGTCCCTGCATTAGGCTCATATTCCCTAATTAAAACAAATTACTAGATGAACTAATTAAAAGCCGAGTAAATTAGAGGTTCCCTCTAAATGAAGGAGATGCTACAAAAAGGGTAATGAATAGGAGGTTTTTTAGATAAAAGGGAGGAGGCCCCACCCCGCCATAAGGAGGCGTTTCGGCCATGCCACAAAAGGAGAGTGGTACTTCTTACCAGGTGCATACAATTAAATGCAGATCCAGGTGGGTGAATAATAGGCATTTACTCCCATCATTTTAAAGCTTCTGACACATAATAGCAGGAATCTACCAATATCTGCTGGTAGAAAAAATAGCATCTGAGCCTGGGAGAGGAAAATGGATCTCTGGGAACTCTCCAGACATCTCCCCTATTTCAGTTTCAATCCTGTGTGGCCACAAAGTTAAGTTGGGTGGTCTATGTCCAATTTAAAGTGGCAGTGAGGCAACTATTAAAATCAGACAGAAGCTCTCTTCTGTCTGCCTAAAACAACTTTTGAGCAATGCTTCTGACAACCTGTTCACAATTCAAGTGGTCTTCTGCCTAATTAAAGACTGATCCCTCTTTCATTATTTAGTCCCTGTAAATTGTTTGTATGGCACCACTGTTCACTGCCATGGAGTGTCTGTAGCTTTAAATTACCCAGCACAACTCACTCTGCAAATAAATTGATAAAAGGTTTTCGAAAGGTCTTCAAAACAAAATGATGTTACAGAGAATATAAGCAGAGGTGTCAATGTGCAGTAGTTGTAACTTATGATTAGGAAATACATTTAAAAAAAAAAAAAAAAAAGAGACACAGGAAGGACCCATGCGGATTGACATGTCCTCTTAATAACCCTCCCCGGTTCACCACCTGTGTGACATGTTACATCAACAGGGTCGGTCAAGGGGGGGGATCTAGGACTATTCTTTGCAGCTGTTTCAGCGTGGCAGATGCCCTCACCTTAACCCCAATCTGACCCCTTATTCTAACCCAGCCAGCGTGCCTTGATGAAATGGCCACGCTGAACTGGCGGCTCTGGAAGGCCAACGCTAAGGCGTCCGCGCTGAAATGGTGGCGAAGAAAGGTCCCCATTGCGCTCAAAATTGTACGATTTAGGAGGTATTTTAACTAAGTCACCTAAACACTTGACGAGTAATGTACAGCATAAATGAGATAACTAAATCATACACGGGAATGTTTCTTTTAATTTGAACCCCCACTGTACTTTTTTTACTTAGTATAGGCTGACCAGGCTTCCCATACATAAATGAGACGCATCAAAATCATCAAAGTCTTTTCCCTAAACCAGGTGTGTTAAATTGAGAATCTCCAGCTGCTGGTGGCATACATCTCCCATAATGCCCTGTCTGCTCAGAGGCTGGCAGGAGAGTACGGGAGATGTATTTCACGCATTTTGGACTTAACAGTGAAACGATAACCAAATAGCCCAAATCGGGCCTTAAAAGGGACACTAAACGTTTTTTTTTTTTATAAGCACAAGTGAAAAGTTAGTTGTCCCTAGTATGAGAATGAACTGGTGTGTACTTTTGATGGTACACGCCAGTTTATCCTCTGACCGACAGCAGCCATGTTTCCATAGGAAGCAGGCAGCTGTCTGGTCGGCGACTGGCTCTCGCTGCTAGCACAGAGAGAGACCCTAGTTTTTGTATGAGATCAGCAGGGGGGGACACTAACTAGGTCCCTCCTGCTGATTCTATGAAAAAACGAGGGTCTCTCGTTGTGCTAGCAGCGAGAGACCCTCGCATTTGGCTGTCAGAGCAGGGCGAGCCCCCACTCTGATTGGCTGTGCAGCACGAGACACAGCAGATATTAAACCCGCGTGTATCTATTAAGATACACGTGGGGCTTACTTAATTCTACTGGCACATATATTGTTTAACCTTTAAGGAGCAAGGGTTTAACAACGTTTAATTTTCCTTAAATAGCCAAGGTGGAAAGATGGTCCAGATCTGGACCTACTGTAAGGGTTGAAAAGGATACTTACTGCTGGCATAGTCAGGAGGTGCGTAAATCTCGTTGAGGTGAACAGGGCCTGGCTTGGCTACTTTGAGATAAACCATGTCGGAGGTGTTTTTCAGAGCAGCCACCGCCTCTTCATGTCGTACGTCCTGCAGGTTGGTGTTGTTCACCTGCAGAGAACATAGAATCAAATCACACAATGGATAGAAAAGACACACTGTCCATAGTTTGTACTATTCTAAGAGATCTACAGACCACATGACACAAGTCGTCCAATCTGCACCCTCAAGAGGCAAGGTTACATATTTTACAACCTAGTTATACTATTAGCTTAGCTATGAGTATTAACTGTAATCAGTCATTTTTGAGGCCCACTACTCACACTATAATTTAATATAGGAGGGAATGAAATAAAGCGGAGAATGGTTTTTTTCGACAACATGTCAAACTCCAACGAAGAGGTTCTGGGTATCCCTGCGCTGTTTGGATTTTTACAGCTTGACCAACCTGCAATGCCACATGTGCTCATAAGGGGAGTCTATGATAACATGGTGAGAGGTTTGTAGGCAGACTTTCTTTCCTTTTATGCAGCCCATTGCGATGAACAGGACTGATTACAGTGAATGGTTAGTTGGTACGATGCATGTTAAATATCTTAGGGACTATTTATCGGTAATCAACCAGACATTAAAACTATTACATACAAGAAAAGTATCCATTGGAGTCAACTAGAATGTGTGACCTTGAGAATCTGCCCTGGAGACTGGAGTAAAGTGAAAAAAGCCAACTAAAAAAATGCAAACCACCAACAAAAAGCAATACAAACAAAAACAACCAGTAATAGCAGTAGAAAAGGGAGGACAAAACAGAGAGATGGGGAAGAAAGGGGCTTAAATAGAACACAGAAGACAGGAAGGGACATAGAGATGTGAGGATGTAGGGGTTATGTAAGAGAGAAGCAGGGACAGAATAATTAACAGACTCCCTCAACCAGTAAATTAGGTTGATCTTACATTTAGGAACATGCTCTTAACTCACCGCCAAAAGCCGGTCTCCGATTTGCAGTCTCCCATCTTTCTGTGCAGCTCCTCCTTCAATGATCTTGGTGATGTAGATGCTGTTGTCACCTGGGATGTGCTGGTTACCGATTCCTCCAGCAATACTGAACCCCAGCCCTGAGAAAGATTTGAAGACGAAGGCTGTTTAACTATAGTGACAGCAGAAATGTACACAGGGTTGGGATTCAATAAAAAGGCCAGGTCTTGTAAAGTGACTTTTAACACCATCAAAATGGAATCCTCTTTTCAGACCATGGCTTTCTCACTTACTCAGGCATTATAGGAGGATTTCCCAATACAGCTGATTTGTACACTCAATGAAGTTACAATCTTCTTGTTCAACGCTTTGTTCGGGGTAACTATAAGGGGGGGTTTGTGTTTGTAAGGGCTGACAGTTCAGCACTGAACTGTCAGCGTTCAAACTGCCGTGATGAAGCGTCAGTGGTGAAACGGCCGGGCTGAACTGTCCTAGACACTCCCTCTGCGTCAAAATTTTAACGGGATCCCATCACTCCAAGTCCCAACAGTGTCTACTGTTTGGGACATCACCTTGTGACTTGGTAGGCAAATTAGACATTTGCCACTGAAAGTAGCTCATTTGTATATCAAGCCACATGCGGTGTCATAAACAGGATGCACCACAAACACAACATGGAGGTCATTTTCATACTGTGTAGGGAATGTAATACAATGTTTAGAAAGTCCCTTTAACAAGACACTTTACAGATACAGCATATGTGAGGAGGAAGGGAACATTACCTTGCATTATAAATTGTCACAACATACTGTATTATGACAGTGTGCACAAAGTCTACTTTGCTACCCGCTCTTACAACTAACCTTTAGGTCCTTTAAGAAGGTTGACCTCCACAATGGTCTCTGGAGGACTCTGCCTTCGTCGTACCAGCAGCCTCACCACAGGCCCAGCCTCCTTTAGAGCCTCCACTGCCTTACTGTGCACGACTTCAGTCACATCCACCTCATTCACACGTAGTACACAGTCAGTCACCCTAGACAAGAAGTGGTGGATGGTTCAATTTAGTTACAGTGTTCCACAAGAAGACAGCAACAACAAAAGAGGACATCAAAACAGAGATTAGAACTTGTTTCCACGGCAACCATTGGTCAATGGCTCTCCACTAAACCAAAGAAGCTTTCATCTTACCCCAGCCTCCCATCCATTGCGGCAGCTCCTCCTGGAATAATTTTGGTGATAAATATTCCAGGATCGTCGGGAACATGCGGATTATCAATGCCACCAGCAATGCTAAACCCTAGGCCCGAGTTTCCCTGCAATACACAAAAAAAAAAAAAAATGTTTGTGGGATAGGGGTAACAATCAGGAGTTCTGATCTTCAGGAGAGGAGGTCTTCATCAAAGTTTTTAAAGCTGGGATTACAGAAGAGGCAACGTAGCAGGAGAGCAAGAGGAAGAAAGTTGTTAATACAACACAAAGACCTATATGTTAATTTTTACACTTACCCTCTCCAAAATAATTTCTTCATATTTGTATAAGGCATCACTGCCATTCACCTAAAAAGAATAAAAAAACAAAAAAAATAAAAAAACAAACATGAATTTAAAGTGTTCAGCAAAATAGAATGTCCATAAGTATAAAAAAAAAAAATTAAAAAAAAAAAACATATTAAGGAAATCAGAAACTCTAAAAATGTTCCACATAAGTCAGCAATTTATTTGACTTTCAATAGGACCTTCAAACTAGTATCATAACCAGCTTCATGATAATATCAACATGGTACAAAAAAAGTAGGTCATAACCATACTGTGTAGGGACAACATGGAACCAGGTCCGGCAATGTCATTCACCATTTCACACATTTGTTGTACGTTTAAGAGACTTTAATAATTGGCACAAAGAGATCTAACTTTGTCTAAAGGGGCAGTACTCAAAACAAACCTCTAGGCCAGTGACGGCGAACCTGTGACACTCAAGAGCCGGTGAGGTGGCATTGTCACCATCATCATACATGGAGGTAAGTGGAGCAGACGGGGGACGACGACACTGAAATGGGGCAACAAAAGGAAAGGGAACAATATCAGAGAGAGGGGGAAACTAAAACAGCAGAGTCTGCAATGGAAATGGGAGAGGGAACATAATCTTAGGGAAAATGGCACTTTGAGATGTACAGCTACGAATAAGTCAATTTTGACGAAATGCGTCAGGTGTTGTATCTGCATTTTACCAGTGCTAACCAAGGTGGTGGAGACAATTCTTCATTCTCCGGTGAGCAGCTTTTTGTTTAACTTGGCAAACGTCTTTAAGCCCGAGTGCCTAGAGTGATGGGATCCTGCAGAACGCAGGATCCCATCACTCTAGGCAGATACGTTCATTGACATCACACATATAGACAGATTCCACAGATAAGCAGAATCATTTGTGAGACAATCATAAAAGTTGGTAGCCATAGGGTCCTGGGATAAGCCCTTTAATGACAATTATATAGTAGAAGGAAGGCATGGTAGGGTTAGAATAGTCAGTGGAAGTGATAAGGAGTAAATGGCAAGGGGTACATGGCAAGGAACAAGAACAGTTACTCAAGCAAAGCTTAAATGCACTGCATCACCTAAACATTGCTTTTACTGTGTATGTAGAGAATTTAAAAAAAAGATTATGCGTTGTTCTAGCAAAACTGCAAATAAATGCCTAAATTAGCACAAAAAAGGTGTCTAGGGAGTCTCCTGCTTATGACATCACCTGTGGCTTGATTTGCAAATGAACTGGCTTTCAATGAGAGATGTGGAATTTGCATATCAAACCAAAGGTGATGTCTGAAACAGGACACTCCACAGACACATTGCAAAGACTTTTTTTTTATTCTTATTTAGGCATTTGTTTGTATAGCTTATTTTCAATATTTTTTTTAATTCTCTACAGGCACAGTAAAAAGAATGGTTTAGATGATATAGCCCTTTAAACACGCTTTAAAACAATCTTAAAAGAAAAATTCATTATTTATCCCGGCCAACTGAGGGTAAATAATTTCTGATACTTAGATGAAATATTCTGGAATCCATTACATTGAATAAAATCTAATAGCACACTTCTTAGGTAGGTTTGGATAAAATAATTTGAAGGCGCTAAAAGTTGTAGGGCTAAATATTTTTTTTTTAAAAAAAACGAAGATTAGTGCCGTGTTAATTTCCAGGACCACTGGCAGAACATTCAGCTCCAGGATACCTGCCTTTTATAGAACATACTTTACAAGGCCCAAAGGACAAGAACATGTACTTTTGAAAGGTAGTTCATTAACAGGGAGAAGATCTCATTAAACCAGTCCCAGCTCATTAAAAAGGTTGGAAATAATTACGTGTTGTAGAACACAAGGAAACTTCCTTTATCAGCCATTTAGACACTGTCACTTGTGCATATGCCAGTAACGTATACTTATGCCAGCCATCTTTGTATAGTACAAATCGTGGAGCCATAGACTCCCAAGAGAAATATTAAATGGGATCTGCCATCTGAGTATTGTTTAGGAATAAATAAATAAATAAATAAAAAAGATCTATACATAGGGGGGCATGTATAAAAAAACTCCGGCACTGCAAAGTGTCTGGTGTTTTATAAAATAAAAAAAATTAAAAAGCACAATCGCCGTTTTTTTGCTCCTGGCCCTGATCGCAGAGTGATCGGGAGCCAGGAACACATAGGCAGACAGAGACCCGATAAGGGTGTTTATAGACCACGTGGATATCTGTTGAAATATCGCAAGACTTTTCGATGTCCCATGTGACCTTGGAGAGCCATGCCCAAGCGCTATGCGTCACCTACAGTTTACATGTCAGACTGAGGCCACTCAAAGCGGCCTCATTTGACAAAGGGGATCCCGCTTCAGGGGGGCTGGGATGAACTCTTAAAATCAGGACGTTCTATTCTGTCCTACAAGCTCCTGTGATATTTCTTTTACTTACTGAAGAACCTGGATCGAGACAGTCCGCATTCACCAACAGAGGTGGAGCCCCAGCCTGCGGAGACAAAAAAGGTATTTTACATTAAGAAATGTTATCAATCAACAACAGATCTACTAAACAGAAAAAGTAACTCAGCAGCAGGAGGCATTGGTCTGATATACATCAGTGTATCTACTCAATACAGAGAAAATTGCAGGGAATTGACATGGGAATTTCAAACTTAAGGCCAAAGAAACCGAGTTGGAAAAGTAAGTACCACTCAACGACATTGGCCTAATGTTTTTAATTCCCGCTTCAATTCCCTGCAAATATCTTTTTATTGAGTAGACCCTTAAGAGAAATAAAAAACTTAAAGGAACACTCCCACCAAAAAATGCATTGTTGATTTCAGATATGTCTTGTTTTTGTTATGCGAGTTTATTTTATGATATATTTTACTAAGCAAGTGTGACTGGGCGCCAGCATTTTGTGAAATATTGTGTTTTTTGGATGCCACCCCCAGTGACTTTACAGCACTAGCATCTCACTTTGAGGCTGGGGACACAGAATGCAGTCTATAAGTCAGAATGGGAGGATAATGTAACTATTACATCACATGGGGTGGAGTTATGATCCTGTTTGATCAGGCCAATCTCCTCTCTTTGTGTTGTACACAGCCATCTAGTCCTCCCTACTATGAAACACAGGAGCCAGTAAGAGAGCAGGGGTGTATCTTATGACATCATCATGCAGGCTCTGGCCACCGTTGTAAAGTGAGACTTTCTGGAAGAGAATGTTGCATCATGGGTAAAATTCTCAAAATGGATGCTGGAAACAGACGCCTCATTTTATTTTTACTTTTATATGCAAACAGAGAAAAAAAAAAAAAACCAGTGGCATATGCAACTTAATAATTTCCTCCACCTCCAAGTTGCTCTCTTTATGCTTTCTTACCAACTCCTACATGTAAAAATGACATCAAGCATGTGGGCTGTTGTGTAGCTTATACAGAATAAAGGCAACATTGTAATAATGATGCATCATGCCCCAAGGTAATCTTGCCTATTGTTGGATGTGTGGTTGATTCTGCAAGACAGATTTTTTATACAGTGCAGACATAATGTAAACATGTACGGATGTCTATCCTAGGCCAACGCGTGCCTCATTAAAAGTGTAATTCAATTGGTGCACAGACTAGTGGTAGCATAGCAAGGGTCTTTCCCATTCGCTGCACACGCATTCATTATGGATGAGATCATTATCTCCTCCCCAGTTGGAGGTGTGTTCGGGGTCATTGACCAGTCAGAACCATCACGTCATTGATAATCATCTCTGTGACATGGCAGCCTGGAAGTCAATGGCCACTTCCAAATCAAAAGAGAACATCGCAGGGGCATTGTTCTAAAGTCTTTATAATCAGACAGAAGACACCTTCTGTAAGATTAAAAAGATCATCAGGAGGTTTTTAGTATAATTTAACAGTAAAAGCTTTACATTTATTTTTCTCCCGTCATCAATGCCCCAACTCCAGCTACCTCCATAAACAAAATGGCTCCCTACTTGGCCATTTAAAAATGGAGAGAGATCCGGAATTATTGTGTGAAAAGCTGAGCGGGACTCAGTAAAGTGAATGTGTGTTAAAATTTGGTACACAAGGAAAGAGAGACGGGTATATAGAGTAGGTGGTGAGCAAATACAGAAATGTAGGCCCTCTCATTTTTTAAAGTAATAGTGGTTAATGAAAGTCTATTACCGTAAGAATGTACTGTGAATGTAGAGAATAATATATCTGTGAGGTCTCCTGCTTATGACATAATCAGTGGTCCGGTATGCAAATTCGCTAGTTTCAATGGGAAATGTACATGTCAAGCCACAAGGCGATGTCATAAACAGCAGACAACACATTTTTATCTTACTTTACCCAGTTACTTGCAATTCAGCTAATGCAATGTATAGATCATTTTTGATATTTGTTTTTTCTCTGCATTCTCAGTAAGAACAACTTGTAGGAGGTTCTCCGACACTAATTCAGACACTTCGCAGAATCTGGTACTTTCTACATGGACTGTGTCGGCGCCCTGCGAGTGGCGCAGACTCCTGACGTCTGTCTATACATTTGGCGTGTGCGCCATGTTTACAAAGCACTCCCATTGTTCTCTTGATCTTAACATTTGCTAGCAATTCTGCCTGTAAAGGGGGGGGGGGGGGGGGGGGAGACAGCTTGTTATTGTTTTAATTTTCTATATTGACAGTAAAAAGAAAACACAGTTGAGGTGTTTAAGTCCCTTTATTTATACTAGCTGGAGTAACTGCAAGGAATGCTGCCTAGTTTGGTTACACGCAAGTAAAGGGGGGGGGGGGGGGGGAGATCTAATATGAATTGTGCAGGAGATGGAGAGTGATAGAGCGATGAAGTCAGGTTAATAAGTGCATGTGTGTAATACACAGGCAGCTCTGGCAGGCCTTGAACAGATCTAGAAAACAATTAAAGTTACTTGGTGACACTAATTAAACATCAGGATCCCATTACATTGAATAATCATATCACACCCACATTCTGCTGATGTAGCCATGTTTTTGTAGAAGGAGCGGAGGAGAAGCTGCACAGCAGGAGGAAGGACTTGGATGGGGTTTTTTTTTTTTTTTGTAAATGTGGAATTAATTAGTTGCTGTGACCTCGGAAGAGACCTGCTGTACTGGAGGGGGTTACAACAACCCTGGATATCAGTTCTGTTCTTCATCATGTCTAGCAAAAGATCTATTGAACAAGACCAAATGGCCTCCAAGCTTCCAGTGTACATACAATAGGTGACCTAATTGCATTATCTCCCTGCAGAAGCCAGAAAGCGATGATGACTGTGCTCTGGAAATTATTTATATCATGTGACAGAAGACACTGCCCACTATGAGTAGTCCCATAGGGATACACTCATTTTCCCCATTTACAGCTCCCCACTCGCCTTAAAGGGACACTAAACGTTCCCCCCCCACTTGTGCTTCTAATATAGTATGAGGATGAACTGGCGTGTCCTTTGGATAGGTCACGCCAGTTTATTCTCTGACCGAAATCTGCCATGCTTCCATAGGAAGCAGGCATCCTTCTGGTCGGTGACTCTACCTTAACTAGGTAGCATGTGGTTATTTAAAGATGGTGACAGGACAAAGAGTTTGATTTTTGATGCGTTGCTTTTTGGGTTAAGGGAGGACTTCTAAGATGAAACTGCATGGGGGAGGGTCAACGCTATACAAAGCCATTAGTGCCTGAACTTAACAGCATCTTATAGTCCCTAGGGTAAGTCAGTACATTATTAGTTTATGTATGAACACAGCAGCCGAATGACAATTACCAGGCACCTGTCAGACTCTGATCCCACCACCGAAAAGCAGGCCATCATTAGGTAGTGTGGGAGGAACTCAAGTAAGCCCCCGTCATTTGAACCCGTTCCATATCTATAATTTAATATACTATTCCAGAGATCCAGACCCTACTAGTAGTGAAAACCTTACATTAGCTTTTAACTGATTAGAACCGACTCCTTGCAAGGAACCATTACTTCATAATAATAATAATAATAAAAAAAAAAAAAAATTATATATAAACACACAAGACAGAGGTATCTCAGAGAAGTCAAACCATTATGTGACGAATCGGACAGCTAAAATAGAGATACATTACTGGTTAACGCTTAACAATTATCAAAACACAGACTTAGATCGTTGATAGGTAGGTGTAAACTAGGGTGACCTTACTGCTGTTTTATTCAGTGGTGCCTATGAAAAATGCATACTCCAGTATGAGTAGCATAAAGACTGCAAATAGGTCTACACTGTACTCATTAAAGCCCTGGACCTGCATCTATTTTTCATGAGTGTCCCTGAGCAGACCACCAATGTTGTCACCATAGTGTGAACTGGTAAACTCAATAGATAGGTAGTATCCATTGGAAATTCAGCAGTGCAGAAATACATTCTAGGCCTTTTGTTTTTGCATAGAGATATAAGAGGCAGCATGCTAAAATTCACTGCCAACTTCTCCTCCCACCTGACACTATGGTTAATAGTACATCTCCTACCTACCACGGAGTGGTTACCATGGAAACCTGTAGGTGTGGGGGTAGACAGTCTCTCATGCTGAACCATAAAGATGAATGTGCAGACCAGCTTGGTTGAATCATCTTAGGTGACATTACCAAATAAGTGAAAATGTATAACTTTCAGCAGGGAAAATATAAGGGTTTCGAGATCCAAGCTCCAACATTTTAATGTTCTGACCTGTTCCTTAAATCCTTCATAAAAGATGGTCTTTGCGTTCCCAAGGCCATGCTCGTGGTGGATTGCCACCATGTTAAAGCACAGTAAGACGATGTACAAATTGAAAATAAGAGGTTAGGACCTAAAAGCAGAATCGGAGGTCCCAGATATGGCAGATATTATTTAGAAATATGGCCTACTCCTTCCCAGCTCACTTCATAGTGGTTCGGTACCGGCAGGCTGGTAAACAACAGGTAAAGAGTATAGAGTATACAAAAATAAAGGATTTATTTTGTATTTAGAGGGAAATCAATTAATCCAGGGATCCACAGTCCTTAATTAATTAATTGGCCAATGAAATTATAATTTTTGCTTCTACCAAAAGGTAGACTTTTTTTAAAGCTCATTTTAAATTCAAAAACACACTATACAGGGAATAAAAATTGCTTAATTACATTGTAATTTTACCCCATAGAAATTACTTAAAAAGGAGGAGTGTAGAGATAACAGAAGAAGGTTGCTTTGCTTATTGAAGGCCACTAAAGGGATTATTATTTGCTTAGGATTGCTACCCATTCTTAGAGATAATTGTACGAGATGGAAAAATAACCTTCAATGAATTCATTATTTTTCAAAGGGAAATACAAAAGGATCAGATTTAAGAATAGCTTTTGCCTCTACTGCTGGGAGCAGCTCATCACAAAACTGTCCTCAAATAACCTTAAAATGTGTCCCGAAGATAATAGAGGAAGCTATCCTAGCAAGGGAAAGCATAACCTCCTTGTTTTAACCAGTCATGGAATAATCCACATGGATTATAATAAAAAAAAATAAAATACATGTCATGGTCAATTCACTGAAGCAGTGATTCCTTTAAGGAAAGCCCAAATGTCCAATATTTCAGAAATACCCCATGGTGTTTAATTGGGGACAATTATAAAAACCTTGTACACTGAGGTTGCTCGAGGTCTGGTTAGGGAATCGCTGCACTAAATGGTTAAGCGTTCACCTCTGTTCGTAGACATGTTTCCCCTGTTTGGCTAGCTCGGATTCGCACTTTGCATAAGTAATACAATGATAGGTGGCAAAGCAAAAACGAAAAAAAACACTTTCAGTGGGGTGAATATAGTACGAAGTGTTCAGTATACCAATCTCCCAAACAGTTCCTGGAGCTGTCCAACACCTGCTGATCAAGAGTTTTTTCCCCCGCAGGTTTCTGTGAATATACCTATCCCCAGAATGGTAAGAACTAGGGAGGATCCGGTAACCTCATACCTCTTCTCCCAAGAAATCCATAGGGGTTGGATTAAAAATCCCAGCTCCCAAAATACAAGCAAGCAGGTGCCACAGTCCTTACCTCACTGATATGTGGTTACATATATACACACACACACATATGATGTTTTGGTTATATCAAAAGGCCAAAGCACCATGTCAAGGCACCTTCACCAACACATTAAAACAGTTTTGGTAGCAGTATAGACTGCATAGCCCACCAGAGTGTGCCTTGATGTGGTGGGTAAGCTTAATTATACTTTGGCCAATTCATATAACAAAAAAAATCTCATGTATATTATGTTTATATATTTGTTGACTTTATTAGGGTGAGAAGTACAACGTTTTGTATATCCCCCACCCCACACAAAAAATAGATTTAAAACATTTTGCACATAATTATCTCCTGATAGCAAATGCTCCTTGTATTTTATATATGTTAATTGTTACTGTATTTTACCATTGTGTATAAAATATGACTTATTAAAAAGTGTTCTCTTTATCACATGGTCTTACTAGATGTTCTTTCTAAACTACTCTAGGAACTGGTTTTGTATATTGTTGCAAGAATTGAAACATGTTGTGTAGGCATGAAAATGTGAATAGAATAATTCTGAATTAACAGGGGGGGGGACTGAAAATTCCAGCGGAAACGTGAGAAGCAGAATTGACCAGAGAATATGTAATACATATTAAAATACGATATAAAAGGTTTGGTCTGTGTGGACGCTCAGGATTGTCCCCCTAAATATCATGGTTTTAAATTCTATAATATCAGCGCAAGTTAGCCAACTTTACATTGTTCTAAACAGTGCAAAATATAATAATTCAGAATAATTAAAGTTTATCATTGTTATCTATGCCAACAACATAATATAATGCTTTAGGAAACCATGCTGAATTATCACATTGGTAAAACAAAAAAAATTACCTGTATCATGCCCTTAACAAACACACAAAACCAAATGGGTAAATTCAATAACAGGCCTTGATTAGATACACCTGAGAGTAAGCAGCAAGACTTCCTCTCCAAAGACTGTTTACTCAGTGGCTACCAAACCTTCATCATTTAAAGGGCCTCTGTCTGCTAAATAGTGTAGTGTGTGGATATTATCTAGTTATTAAGCTACAGGGGTGCCCCAAATTTCTTTTTAAGTGGGCCGCATGTTCATAAATGTGTTTTAGATCACATTAATTCGTACTTGCATCTAGGATCCCACGGAACCACGTTAATTAGGTAATTGATTTCCATCTGATCCCAAATAACTTTTATATACTGCAAAGGCAGCCTGCAAAAGTTATATGTGGCCAGTAAAAGAGGTGGCAATCTGACTTGCAGCATGAATAAAGAATAGCAGGTTAGCCAAAGAAAAATATTTGTTTTGTTTTTTTAGTAGTAATACAAACACAGTTCAAAACTGTTTCAAAGAAAATTAAATATTTCTGGGGCTAATGAGATTATGGGTAGTTAAATCAGGTGGGCTGCAAGTTGGATGCCCCCCAATTCTAGTACATAAGATTTTGCAAACATATCTTTTAGATTTACTTGTGCTGTCTCCTGCTTATGATGTCATCTATTGGTACCATAATCTAATCTTCACAGTCTACTCAATAAAGAGAGAGAATTGCAGGGAACTGAGATGGGATTTTCAAGATTTAAGGCCAAAGTAGCAGAGTTGGGACAAAATTTCCATTCTCCATATCAGTTCCCTGCAATTCTCTCTTTATTGAGTAGACTCCCAAGTTAATTGGATAAGTAAATGAATAAATAAATTTTAAAAAATGGCATTTACTATTATACAACAGGCACAGAGGTAAAGCTCTGTGGAGTGGACAGAACCAGGGATGTTTATATGTGAAACTGATACCTGGCAGTGAGGCCTACACTGCATCTCTCCAAAACTCTATACATTTATACAACACAAACACATATTTACTGGCACACAGCATGTAAGTATAATAGCACTTGCTGAGGTTGTACATGTGCAGGTGAATGTCAGTGCAGGATTAGAATATTACTCCACACAGAGGGCTTCTGCAATTACACATTTGTAATTGTTTGGAACTTGGAGTGTTAGATGCCTGGAGCAGAAGGTGGCAATATAATTTGACTTAAAGGGACACTAAACGTTATTTTTCACTTGTGCTTCTAATATAGAAGCACAAGTGAAAAGTTAGTTGTCCCTAGTATGAGGATGAACTGGTGTGTACTTTTGATAGTACACGCCAGTTTATCGTCTGACTGACGGCTGCCATAGGAAGCAGGTAGCCGTCTGGTCGGCGACTGGCTCTCTCTGGTAGTGCAGAGAGAGATCCTCGTTTTTGCATGGGATCTGCAGGGGGACCTTAAATTTCCCCCTGCTGATCCCATGCAAAAACAAGGGTCTCTCGCATGTGAGACACAGTAGTTAGTAAACACATCGGGTTTACTTAATTCTACCGGGACATGTATTGTTTAACCCTTCAAGGAAGCGAGGATTAAACAACATTTAGTTTTCCTTTAAACAGGCTCAGTGTTTGGAGGAGGGAGTTAAAAGGGAACGAGGGGAGAACTGTGAATTAAAAGGAGATTATTTAACTAGAGATTTCAGCACACGAACCTTGAGCATCAGATTTAAGGAAAAGATAAACTGATAAAAAGATAATCTGAATTTAGTAAAATTTTCAAGTCCTTATTCATTAGGGATTCATACATACAGTCCTTTCCTTTAGAGTATTTTACCGGCTTGGGGCCAATGTTCAGTCTATGGATGTAATGCCATGGCCGGTATTCTTTTTTTTTGAAGAGGCTTCTTCAGCATTTATGACTCTTCTTCAGGCACGACAATGATGCGGTTGGTAACCTCATGGTATTAACATGTCAAACAGCCTAGGCATCATAGGATCTATTAGCCCTCCATCTTTCCCAGTGATTTCCTGTGGAGTAAGGTCTACATCCCTGTTATATTACACCACCATGCTATGTCTATTGTAGGCTACCAGCCACTAGCAGTAATGGCATAGTTTCCAACATCGGCCATGTTTCCAGGGTCACATATGTGTTCCACATGCTGCAGAAAGACCATGCAAAGTGCAGCCAGGCAGTATGCAGGATGCATATACCGCACATACACAATCCAATTAATTAATCATAGTAGGATCCATGAGATCTCCACCTTGATTAATTAATTGGATTGTGTCTGTGTGTGTATATCCATCCTACATACTGTCAAGCTGCACTTTGCATGGTCTTTCTGCAGCATGTGGAACACATATGTGACCCTGGAAACATGGCCGATGTTGGAAACTATGTAACGGTTTGGAGCATGCCATTGCCACAGGAGCTCCACACACAGTGTGGTAATGTCATGTAGTAGGCTATTGCAAGTAGAAGTGGCTGTCGCACAGGAGAGCGCTGGCAACATTTGGCCCCGGCATAAAAATACAGACAAGACACATAGACAGACAGACAGAGCTGTAGTTGGGCTGAATGCATTTGTACCCAGTTTACCTGTCCTTTTCTACATTAGGTCCCAAAATGTGTAAAAAATGTGGGGGGGGGGGGGGGGGGGGCTGTGGAGACAGTAGAGACAGGGAGAGTCTCTCACACAAGTGTATGTCTATGAGGTGTGTATGGAAGCCAAACTATGCAGCATCCCTGACCTTGGTGCTTTCTATCCCAGTCTATTGATCGCAGGAAGAGCCTCATCTGAGGAAGATACGCATCATAACATTTAGAAATGAAACGTAGTGCAGCCCAGCCCATTGAGTTGGGTTAGAGAGCAGCCCTGGGTCAATTTCCTCTTTGCCCCCCCTTGCCAGCCCTCCCCTCCTATCACAAATGAACGTCAACATTGCTGAAGGGGTTTTTATTTGTTTTCTTTTGGATCAACAGAGGAAAAGGGTTGAACTTGATGGACGCAAATCTTTTTTCAACCTAAACTACTATGTAACTATATAACTATGTAACTTGCTGCCAAATGAACTCTTCTCATAATCTATACTTGCTGTATGCATAGTTATACAGAATCTGTTGGCGCTGCGCAAATATATGATAATAATAGTAATTTGCCATAAGAGCAGGCTGTATAAATGTACAATGGGATCAGTGTGCAATATATGGAAAGACAATGAGCAGTAAATATTAGAAACGCACCTACAGTATGTATTTAAGGGTGCCGGTGGGTTCATTCTAACTGTATCTTGCACTGCACATCAATTTAATCAACAACACTTCTGTCATTTCCAGCCTCAGGCTGTTGTATGAATTGGACAGTTTTCTGCTTCGCTTGGTCAATCTCCTATGAACAATCAATCAATATTCAGATACTGAGCTCCACGCTGGGCGTGGAGTCCCAATTCAAATGCACCGCCTACACTATTGCAATTATACAAGCACAGCCAGTCAATTGCCGTCATCCGTTGCAACCAAGACCCCCAAATACCAACCAAACCCTACGATGACCTATGCACAGCGAGCGACCAGAGCAAGGGAAACCAGGAGACACAAGCAGGAAGAAAAGATAAGAAAGAACAAGCAGCAGTAACTTATTCTCTGTACACCTTGTGTATAATATATTCAAGAACTATAAATTATATTGATATATAAACTTGGACCTGTCATCAGGAATTTTATTTACACTTTACACATTATATGGCATTTAAAAAACTGCTTTGTGATCATATTTAAATTTGTTTATTATTTTTTACTAAATATAATTTTGTAAAATATTCTAATATACCTCCATTCTCCATTTCTTTGGGCATAGCGGACATATTGCATCTTATCTTTGAATACTGAAATGCTGGGAGCATGTAGCACAGCTCAAGAAATCATGGGCCATCACTAGCTGCTCGCATCAGATTTTTTTGCAGGAGGATTTCAAGTTGTGATGCAATTCAAAGATGGCCAAACCCACACTTAAAGGGACAGTATCACCTAAACATTGTTTATTCTCTACATGCGCAGTGAAAACAATGATTGAAAATGATCTATACATTGTATTAGCAAAACTGCAAGCAAATGCCTGAAATAGGAGAAAGATTTGTTTTTTTGGAGTCTCCTGCTTATGACATCACCTGTATGGTATGCAAATTATACATTTCCCATTGAAAAGCAGTTCATTTGCACACCATGCCACAGGTGATGTCATAAGCAGGAGACTCCACAGACACATTTTTCTCCTAATTTAGGCATTTACTTGCAGTTTTGCTAATACAATGTATAGATCATTTTTAATAATTTATTTATGATCTACATGCACATAAAAAACAATGTTCAGGTGATACAGTCCCTTTAAAGCACATAGTAATTACGGCTAAATTTAATGTAGCTTTGTTGAATATGACTAATACATAAATATATTAATCTATCGGTAGTTTTGTTTTAACCCCTTCCTGACACTAGGACGTACCATACTGTCCTGGTTTTAGAGTACTTAAAAGACGCTAGGACGGCATAGTATCTCCAGTGTTAAACAGCTCGTCACGGCTCCCCGTGATGAGCTGTGCTCGGATCCCGCTGCAAGGACTTGCAGCAGGATCCTACCTGTCAAATGAGGCCACCTTGAGTGGCCTCAGTCTGACAGGGACAATTAGGACATTTTCCCTTAATCGTACTGTGGCCGAACTTCCGTGTCCAGGCATGCCTCTGTGAAGTCACAAGTAACGTCTGGAGGTATCGCGATCTGTTGGCAGTGATCCCCAGGGTCTAATAAGGGTGTCTCCCATAGTGATCCTGGCTACTTATAACCTTGTGATCGGTGGCCAGGAACAAAACGTCACGTTTTGGTGCTTGCATCATCTGGGACACAAGCACCATGCGTCACGAAGGGTTTAAAGGGACTCCGTCAATCTAAATATTGTTTATATTGTCAATTTAGATGATAAAAAAATGATCTATGTATTGTGAATTGCAAGCAAATGCATAAAATACGAGAAAATATATTATACATTTGTCTGTGGCGTCTACTGTTTATGGCATCACCTTGTGGCTGGGGGTGCAAAGTACACATTTTCCACTGAAAGCAAGTTAATTTCAAGCTACAGGTGATGTCATAAACAGACAGACATGTGTAACACGCACCTTATCAAACTTGATTTTTTGATTCTCTCATAGTATTAATAATATTTAGGGGACAGAGTCCCTTTAAATGTATTCATATAAGGGTTTCTTTTAAGGTGACACTAGACTCTATTTATAACTTTTTTTGTATTTAGCATGGTATAACATTTTATGTATTTTAGGTTTTTTGTAGACTTGGAACATTCCACATTTTAAAGCTTACAGTCTGCTCTAGTCCTCTGCTGTCACTTACTATTCCAGATGAAAATTATAAAGGGGGGCTATAAAATAGCCATAAATAAAACACTGACATGATGTCCCCCCGCTGGCAGAACTGCTGTTGAGTGGTGCAGTGGAGAAGCACAATATATATCATAACGCTTCTCACTATGACAAGTAAATATATCATTCACCCATGAACCTTATAACACCAGCGTCCACTTATATTTCTGCCAACAAGGAGACTATTAAAATATACAGCTCTATCCTGTTACAACAAAAATCTCTCTCTTTATTTACAATAATAGTGAAGAATAACGAAATGGTTTGTTTATTTAGCAGTCATACAAAAGCTGTCAGAAAATAGCTTAAATAGACTTTATATAACTAAAGAGCATATGGGTAGTTAAGTCAGTTATGCCGCAGGGCTGCATGCTGGATGCCCTGTGCTAAGATATTAGTTTCTGATACATTTTCACAAAATATTTGACAAGTCTTTTATTCATTTTATTTCCCAATATGGCTCAGAATTAAATATTTCCAAGTTATGAGCAAATATTCTGATATATTTTCTTTCATAATTATTTGTCATATGGTACATAAACTGACAGGACTGTCTTTAGAAGCCTTACATGTAGTAATTATGTCTTTGAGAAGGATGGCATCTGAATAATAACCATGCTCTATTGCTAGGAAATCTTCCTTCAACCTCAATATCATTGTTATTCAACTGGAGTCCCAGGGGCTGGATGTGAACTGAAGGATAGATGTATGGTGTTTGGCCTGCCCAACCAAGCTTTCCTAATGATGAGGGCCCGTAGGTTTCACATTGCCCCATATAAATTAAATCAGAAGTTCATATCTGGCCTCTATCATTCCAAAATGGATCACTTGTCTCAGTGATGTAGACAACCATTGGCTAGACTTTATCAAGTTCATACCTGGGCGCTATCATTCCAAAATGGATCACTTGTCTCAGGGATGTAGACAACCATTGGCTAGACTTTATCAAGTTCATACCTGGGCGCTATCATTCCAAAATGGATCACTTGTCTCAGGGATGTAGACAACCATTGGCTAGACTTTATCAAGTTCATACCTGGGTGCTATCATTCCAAAATGGATCACTTGTCTCAGGGATGTAGACAACCATTGGCTAGACATTATCAAGTTCATACCTGAGCGCTATCATTCCAAAACTTATCTCAGTGATGTAGACAACCACTGGCTAGACATTATCAAGTTCATACTTGTTGCTGACAGATGCTGTCAGGATACTTGGCCCTCTCACCCACTACCTAGGGGGCACTTACCATCACCAGGGTCCTCCAAGCGATCTCGCCGTCGCGTGGTAGGCCGCATCCCCGGCATCGTGTTACATGCGAGCCGCAGGTAACGCGAACTTCCGCGTTGCACTTGGAGGGGGGTTATGTCTTGGTGCTCGATGGCATCTCTGCATTAGTGGATGCAGGGGAAGGGACTGACACTTCTCCAAAGAGCTCCATAGAGACAAATGGAGAGTGGAGTGTGCCACCTGAGCTAGAGGAGGAGCTTGTACAGCCCTATAAAAACCCCTCACACGCTTCATTCCTTGCTTGAATACTGAGCTGCTAAGTTTGGTTCTCTCTGCTTAGTTCCCAATTCCCTCCAAAGTTTCTTAGACCTCAGTGTTTGTCCTTTTTGTTCCCTGACCTCGGTTTGTTCCTGGACTGCTCTGAACTCTCCATTCCTGACCCGGCTAGTTTACCGTTTTGACCCTGTGCTGCCTGCCCTAACTTTAGCTTGTTCACGATTTTGCATCTCCACTGCCTACATTGACTTCTTGCCTTTCTGTACCATTCTTGTGGCCCTTTGCGTTCACCCTGCTCTACGCTCCCAAATACAATTTCCCCCCTAGGAGGCAAAATTCAAAATAGTTTCTTTAGGGGTTTTTTTGCCTTCTTTTGGATCAAAAGCTGGAATGATAGGTAGAAGGGTTGAACTTGATGGACGTGTGTCTTTTTTCAACCTAAATTACTATGTTACTATGTTACAAGCCTGCAGATGCTCTCCTTTCCCAATTCTCCATGCATCACCAGTCCTAACATCACTACAGACGTTAGCAGCCATAAGTGACTCTAAGCTGGAAAACGCCCATTATGAGCTTTTATCCACATGCTTCAGGTCTATGCACATGAGATGTGTTATCTTGAACTAAAGAATTATTATAATCCTGTCACAGTTAAGGGATGGAGAGAGGGCAGATTAGCTACAAATAAGTAATTGCTATGCAAGTGGTAAGTGTTGTCTGAGAGATGACTTGTAATTAATGTGTGAGTGGTAAAAGCTCTGTAAATGGGCAGTTACTGATGTTGTGTGAATGTTATATGCTGCCTGATCAGTGTTGTGTGAGTGTTGTAGGCTATGTGACCTATGAATGTTGTATGAGTGATGTATGCTGTGTGACTAAGTCATGCATGAGGGATGTAGGCATACCTCAAAATGTTCAGAATGGCTGATGGTGGGAGATCAGGGGGCGTGTAAAGAAACAAATGAAGTAAAGTGACTAGTAGAAGATGTCTGTGTAAAGAGAGGGAGAGATCAAATGATGAAGCAAGTATCTAGTTATGATTATACGGCTTTGAAACTGAAATTTTAAGAACCATCCATGGCATATTTATTAGTGCGGGAAACGCTAATGAAGAAAACTTCATACATGCTGAGATGAGAGAAAGGATTAATAAATGTGCAAGAACCTATGTCATTTTTACAAATAATCTTCAATAATCCACAGATGGAATAATCCATTATCACAGACATGTCTGTCATCTTAAAGTAGCAAACTATGAACATATGTATAATTGAAAGATTACATTACTTATGTATAAATTAACAAAGGAATATAAATAATATGCCTTATTTAGCTATCTTTTTGCTCCAACAGGGAGCAGACATGTTGTTTAGAAGCTTGCGTTCAGTGGGTCAGATCTTCTTTCTTCATCTGACCCACGGTGAATGAAGACTCAAGATTCGAAACAACATGTCAGCCCCCTTATAGTTATATACGGAGCAAACGGGGCTCAAAAACATACTTTACTTGTATTTTTACATTAAAGCATGATGCTTGTCATCTTCTCCACATATTGGAGAAAATGGTCTTACAACCCCTTCACGAAAATTGGATGGCCATAGAAGCTGAAGAACTTGTTCTCCGTCTTCATCTTCTTTCATGGCTACAAGCCCAACACACCAAATCCATGACTGAAGCACACCCTCGGCTACACTTTCAGTTTTACATTCCACCCACAGGAAAAATCAACTCACCACCAGCCCTCTCACGCCTCTACGGCATAACCCTGAATTTCCTCCAGGATGGCACAAGGGTGAGTTTCTCCTCACCTTTAATCTTCTAATTGATTACTGGCAATCTGATTGGATGCTTGCATAGCGAATAATCTATCAGTTAAAGGGACAGGTATTTTAATCTTTCAGGACAGGTCAGGTCACCTTTACAAAGACTTCTTGGTGGAAAGTTTCTCAGCACTCGTCCCAGCATAATATGATAATATTACAGTCACAATTAATCTGATATTATTATAGTCAGAATCTGATATTATTACAGTAGTCCCAAACCGATCTTTCTCCACTGCACCCCACATTATGTAACCCCTGGTAGCAAGGGCAGGCCTCCAATCTCCCACCATGATTAATTTCCCAATTAATATGTATTGTTTTATTAAAACCCCAAGCGTTGTTATTTCATGGCTTCTATAACAGGCTTATCATATATATCCCGATTAGATATCATCTCAGTATTTTTTAGGGCCCTCACTACTTTGGTGTGCAAATTACTTTTAAATGTGTCATGTGTTTAAATCTTTTATTATTATTTGCCACCTTGTAAAAAATTACCAAGCTGTAAATATCTCTTGGTTTGTAGTCTTGTTTCTAAAATAATTTTAGAAAAAACTTGTGAAATAAAAAATCATATGGCATTTTGGCCTCATTGATATCAAAGGATGCGCAGCAGACTGCAGAGGATACAGTCAATCCATGTGAAGGCCTCATAATGTAATGTACTGCCATTGACCCCTCTCTACATATCCACATACTGTTAAGAGCCCTGGCGCCCAATCCATTTCTGGCCCCCTCAATAGGCCAATATTTTTTTTTTTAAAATCTCATTCTATCTTAAAGGGACAGTCCTGGGAGCACTGCACTTACTTCACCCCCTATCCTCATATATTTCTTACTGAATTCAGTTTCTAATGCTATAAAATACACTGTTCAACTTCTAGGCTATGAATGCTAATTCTCAGTGTCTAAAGTAAAATTTTATAAATTTGTTAGATTTTATACACATGGAAGACAAAATGTATCTCTGTCTCTCTCAAACATCTGTCCCTCTCTTTCCATGCAAGTATGTCTCTTCCTAGCAGGCCATCTCTCTCAGCAACATGATTTTGATCTTTTTTTTCTAGTACATCTTCTCTCTCCAGGAATATCTCTTTACCAGACACATTTTCACTCTTCCAGGCAGACCTTCTTTCTTCCACACAACCTGCATTTCCAATGTACTAGAATTATAATATGTGTCATTTATCACATATTTGTTAACATGGTAATATGTGAAATTATTATTGTTTCTCCACAATGTAAGGTCTGTAATGTTAAAGAATATAAAAATATTCTCATATAAAATTAGCCCCTCCACAGCATGAAAAGGCAGTCTATTTAAAATGGACACCACATTCCTTGCACTGAAAAATCCCATTTTAGTCTTTAAGGTTGATTCATCACACAGCAGAGTGGATAATTAAAGGACAAATGTTGGCAAAAAAAATTTGTTCTGTTCGATTGAAAGATTACATCTAGTGTAGGCATTTTAAATAGAACTGCTTTAATGAAAGACTATAAAGTACCTTTTATTGAGCCCTCTTTGCTTCGTATAACTTTATCAGGGGGCAGACATCTTGGATCAGAGCTTCATGCATTTGACCCATCTGACCCAAGATTGTAAACAAGATGTCAGCCCACTGATAGTGCTGCACAGGTTGAGTATCCCTTATCTGGAATGCTTTTATTTTGTTTAATTAATATTTTTAGAATTTTTGCCAGCAACAGTGCCCTTACCTCTACCTTGATAACTCACAAGAGGGCTGTTATGTCAGCCAGTATAAGGTCCAGAGATGTAACTGGTGTGTTGTTTCCTGAAGGATTAGTTGGCAGCCAGTGTGGTACGCAGGAGCCAGAGGCAGGAAATGGCATCACTGGGGGAACTACGGAGTCCTCTCTGCGCAGTATGCTGTCTGGACACTCTGAAATAAGGTTCCCATATGGTCCTCATGCTGGTGACATCACTAGCTGAGTATCCCCTATATGAAATGCATTTGCTAAAAACCTATTTTTATTCCTTCATGTATTGGATCTATGGAAAAGGGGCACTCAAACTGTTAAAGCAAATTAGGTACTTTATTTGTATTCTTTCATTAAAACATTTCGATATAAAATGCCTACTTGATGCAATCTTTCAACAACATATAATTTAATATTTTGCAGCATTTGTCTTATTTGATTCTGTATAATTGTTTTTGGTATATAAAGGTACAAGTACAGCCCAAACTCACCAACAGAAGTAGTATTCTAAACTTTCAAGAGGGCATGTGAGAAGTAATATAATCTACGTCAGTATTATACTGATGCCTTAAAAAACATTAAAAAAAAAGCTGGGTTCTGTGGAAAAACCTGAAAATCTCATATCCCAAGGTTTCATGAGCTCTCCTCCATGCCCAAGGAAAATATCCAATATAGTGGGAATAAAAGTCGTGCAAAGCCTGTGACAGATATTCAAGATGGCTGTTCTCACCTACACACAGATATGTCCGCTCTCGTATATTTACATTTTGACCTATGACCACCACGATCAAGGTTTATTCAATATATGCAACGCTAAAATGTAGGATTTGGGAAAGCTGCCATTCCTCTCTCAAGGACATCTCCTCTCTCCTCTACTACAGGACAGTCAATCATGTGAACACTGGATGATGCAAAATGTCTCCCTCTTTTATGGACTGTTTGTGCTGCATCACTGCTACGTAGCATCTTGATTGCATTGATTTATTGACCGATATTGGTGTTTCCCCCCCCAACATGTTAAAGATTTTATTTTGCGTTATAATATTTTATTTTATTAGCCAGAGTATAAAATATGGAAACTTTTATAGGGATTGCCGTATGAGTTGCCCACATTCCCAGATATTTGTTTTGTGTGGATGTTCTTTGTATTGCTCTTTCTGCAATACATTAAAATAAATCAACAAAAGGGTGTCAAGTTTGTGAAAGATTGTGTTTTCTTTTTTCTCACACATTTGAAGTTTGTAATTATTTGAAGGCATTCTCTCATATCTGAGCACACTCCATTTTAGTGGAAAGCATACATACATTAGGACACGGCACTCGTGGATTTAATGCAGGTACTTTGTATTGTACAATATTACAACCTCTGTCAAAAGAAGACATACTCTTTATGTGCCAAGGATAAAAAAAGAGAAATAAAAGAGAGTGATAGAGACTGAGCAAAGGAGAGAGAGAGAGAGAGAGAGAGAGAGAGAGAGAGAGAGAGAGAGAGAATTAAATGGAGAGAGTGAGAGAAGCCATGGTGGAGCGGTGGGAGTGTGCAAATTCTGGTACATGGTGATCTGTGCAGGAGGAGGAGGTTTCCATGGTAACTGGATTCCTACTCCTTCTTCCCCACCTCAAGATATTTAACCCCTCTTCTGCCAGGGACCTGCCTCAGGGGAGTCACCAGCTGTCACTTACCACATGTATACACTGCGTGCTAGAAGCCTGTTATCGGTATGCATGAATCAAACATTCAAAAAAAAAAAAAACCACCACACAGATATACAGCATGTCAGCTACACAGATGCATTGTCTTATATGGTGACACAAACAATTATTTGTAAATATGCATACAGCCTGTGCCTGCATGAGTGTGCATAGATTTATTTATATATATATATATATATATATATATATATATATATATATATATTATGTTATGATATATATAACCTATCTATAAAAGGTACCGATATAAATATACCTGTGGAGCAATCAGACCTGATTTACTGCATCCTTATATAGGCCCCGATTGTTGCAACAGTAGCATTATTTACAGAGATAGCCTCTTATAAGTATTATAAGAAGACATTTTACATTTTGTCATGTTCCATGACAATATTGCATCACTGCTGTACATTGACAATGGGCCTGGTTCAATAACCTGCATTTATGTTACATACCATTTGGAATTCAGCTTCATCAATCTCCCAGCCCTAACTGAACCTTATATGCTATTACCCCTGACTCACTAGGGCCTGTGAACGTCAGTTTGTACTTATATATATATATATATATATATATATACCGTACATCAGTCACACTCTAATATACCCTGAGTATATCAATAACTTATACGCTGTCAATAAGCTAGACATGCTCATGACCAAATCATTTCTATAGCTGTGCACATCATAAAGTTATCTGACAATGAACACATATATGTTCATACTTAACAATATGTGTACACAAGCCTACACTTGAGGTAAGTTTTAGGGAATAATATAGATGTTTTTTTTATATGAAGAGGAGAATTAGCTATACATTTTTATGGTTGTCTGCCTGGGTTTCCATCTCTCCACACAGCCTCCATTTTGCAGCAGTCTCCTTATTTCTCCGTCCATTTTCTGTGCTGACTGAAATTGTGACACAGGGAAACTCTAGCTTACCACCCCCACATGGAAAATAATATGTGTATATTATATAAAATATAGGCATGCTTATATCCAAAATGATGGACTTATAATACCTAGATGTATGCCTACTCATACCGGCGCTCAGCATATAGACATAATGGTTTGGAAAGTGTGCAAGGAAGCAGGATAGAGTAATGTGCTGACCAAAATAACAGAATACATACATAATGATAAAGATATGTCTTTACTGCTGGGAAAAGACTGATGGTACCGTCAAAGAGGGACAGACATTGCATGAAAGAGAAATAAGATGAGGTAGGGTGGGGTGAGGGGGGCAGTTACACTTGTCACATTCACTGAGAGACTCTATCTTATTAGAGGACAGTCTCACTCATTCAATGTTAGGGTAGACATGTTGCCCAAAGGACGGTATTGGCATATCTTATTTGGAAATTGATGTTTGACCCATTGCAGAGTGAACCCATGAGTATGATCAAAAAATATTACTCAGTTGAGAATTCTAACGGATCAGAATGTCCATATCATTTATTGGAAATGGATAAAGTCTTGTTGGTCTTTTGGAGGTATAGCTAGCCCACTGTATCCTTCTAGACAACACAAGTCATCCCAGACAAGTTACCTACCACACAATATACCCTTTGTGATTAAAAAAATGTATTCTACCATACCTACCACACACTCAGCACACAACCTCAAGAGACATTATGATTCCCATTAAAAAAGGTAATACCACATAATCAATAGCTGAACTTCCACCACAATCTGACTGGCAACCATAGGCCTTTTAAGCAAACAACCAGACAAATGCAATAATGTATATATCTCCATCTTTAATGCTGGTTAACAAACATGACTGCACATCCACCTGTACTGTAGCCTATAGAAAACTCTGTGAACGCGCATATGTATATCTACCCACACACTGAGCAAACAGTCATGTACATAGACACACACTCCACATATATCTCATGAATATAGGTGCCAAGTGGATTTAAAAAAGATGCAATACACTTAAGTACAAGACACAGTATGTATACCCACACTGCAACATAGCCCACAGTCACATTTTAAAGGCAGTAACCATTCAAATATTAAGGATTCCCATTTATTACCTTACCCCATCCACTCACATTCATGCATGTTACATAATTGCACAGGTTATATTTTATTAACATATACATTATATTATAATTTGATGTATGTGTACGTGTATATATAGCTATATACATGTCTACCTATAAAACATTCATTTTTATGGAGGTTTATGCATCACATATTAAATATGGAGGACGTGTCCTGTTTGTGTAAGGGACATTTGGGTTACAGGGCTATAGGGGTAGCTGTGGGGTGCATATTGGATTTTCGTCGGTCAGACTTACCTGCTCATACCAGTCTCGGTTGGTACAGGTACACTCCGGCCACCAATTCGCACTGTTGCCATTCATTTTGGGGGTGGCGCTCTTGGGGGGCCCTTTGAGGGTAGGGGTTAGGTTTTCACGTGGGGCAGGGGCCATTTTGGCTTTCCCCCGGGCCGTAGGGGTGACCGCAGGCTGTGATGGGAGGGTCTGAGAACTGTAACCTCCATAGCCGCCCCCATACTGTTCGTGCTGCCATTCGCCATAAGTGGGGGGCTCCATCCTGCGCAGGGCAGACATGCGAGACGCCTCGTAACACTCCGGGCACTTGCAGCAGTGATGGTGTTTGTGCATGGTAAGATCCCCAGCTCACAAATCCGCCTCTTCACCTCCACCCCCCAAAAAATGCACACCCAAAAACAAAACAGGCTGTACCCTTAAAAAAAAAAAAATCTACCTCTTTGGAGGCAGGTACACAGATACCCTCCACAGGAGTGTGATCAGAGGGCTAGACAAAATGTCCCCCCACTTGACTGAGCATCAAGACAGTCCAGAAAATCGACCAAAAATAAATAAATAATAATTATTACAAAACAGACCCACAAAAAGGCAATTTGGAAGGGATTGGGATCAGCTGGTGGGGAGGGGGTGATACCGGGGCAGAGAAACGCTGATATAAAATCCAGTGATCATGAAAAAATACAAAAAATCTGCCCTGATTTCCTTTAAACCCCCAGTATTTTTTTTTTTTCCTGAGCTTGATATCTGCAGGTCTCCACTCCCCCTCTTTTTTGACGTGGGGGCCTCGGTTGAGAGGGAGGGGGTAGACGAGATGTAAGCTTGGATGCTTCCCCTTGGATCCTTTGATGAAAAAGATGGTGGAGATACCTCCCTTTTTGCTTCCTCAGCAGTGGGTGCCTTAGATGGGGGGCTACTTGCTCTGTCAGGCCCAGCTGTTGGGGTGCTCCTGGATGGTGTGCAGAGGAGACTGTGCTGCTGGTCCCTGATGGAGATGCTGCCTCCTCTCTGCCTCTGGATGCAGCATCTCCTGGCTCCAGCCAATCAGAAGCCAGCAGCAGCATCAGCACCACCGGCTGTAACCCTGCCTGTTCCAGAATAAGGCCTGCAGTGCATTAAGCTGCTATTGTCGAGCTACAGCTTAACCAGGATGTAATGGGTTAACCAAAATAGGCTTAACGGAACCGGGATCTGCAGCTGAGTGGGGGGGGGGGGGGGGGGGGGGGCGGCAGTGGCAAGAGGGAGGGACACTGACATTTTATCCAGGGTTCCAAAATCAGAGCAAATGCTACTGAAGTTTCATTGCCTTATTTTGAAGCTGACAAAAGCAACAGAGTATCACCACTGTGCTCCAGCAATGTCCTCCATGCAACACACGCTGTGTAAGACATAGCGTGTGTACATCATTTCCATGCTACTATTATAGAAGTAATAGCCAATGTGTCACTGTGCGATTGCACAGAATCAACTATAATCTTAGTGTGTGAGTGCACATCACAGAGCAGTCGTGTAGTGTATAGGGGAATGTGAGTATGCAATGTGCTTAGCTTTGAGTGTACATTATCAGAGCAGTATGTGTATATATGGGAATCCGGGAATGTGAGGCTGTAGATTAGCAGAGCAGTATGTGTATATATGGGAATCCGGGAATGTGAGGCTGTAGATTAGCAGAGCAGTATGTGTATATATGGGAGTCCGGGAATGTGAGGCTGTAGATTAGCAGAGCAGTATGTGTATATATGGGAATCCGGGAATGTGAGGCTGTAGATTAGCAGAGCAGTATGTGTATATATGGGAGTCCGGGAATGTGAGGCTGTAGATTAGCAGAGCAGTATGTGTATATATGGGAATCCGGGAATGTGAGGCTGTAGATTAGCAGAGCAGTATGTGTATATATGGGAGTCCGGGAATGTGAGGCTGTAGATTAGCAGAGCAGTATGTGTATATATGGGAATCCGGGAATGTGAGGCTGTAGATTAGCAGAGCAGTATGTATAATCTATAGGGAAATCTTATTGCATCATGTTTTTAGCTGTGTGTGTACATTATCAGAGCAGTATGTGTAATATATAGGGGAATGTGAGTGTGTAATGTTGATAATATGGAAGATCTCTATCATTGACCAGTGATGTAAAGCATGGAGATTTTTATAAAAGTGCATGTTCTTCCTCTGTGTACAGCTCTGTATAGCGAGGTACTGGTATAGAATACACCAGTACTTTAATATCTATATAATCAGGATGCTATGTGAAGCCTATAAACTCCACAGCAGTGTCTTAGTTAGATTGTCCAAAAAGATGCACATCAGAAATGTGAATGTAAACTATGTATATATATATATATATATATATATATATATATAATGGAGCCCTTAATAGTTCAATATTAGCTTTTCTGAATGTGATGTGCAGGAAATTATTGCACTGAAACATGGCATGTATGGTGTGCATGGGAAGATCTGTGGGTGTCAGTAGTAGGGGTTGTATGTTCGGTGCATAGCAATGTGTGCTAAAATAGAACACAACGCTTCTGTAGAAATCAAAATATAATATGTAATGGAAGTGCAGTGTTGTAAGAGTGCTCAGAAAAGGATGTATAAGCAAGGTGCACACTAAAGGGTAAGCAATGCGTGTGTCATATGTTGAATATACAGAAGCCAAGACCAGCCTTTAAAGTGCACAAGTGTTGCGGCCTGCACAGCTTGCCATATTAAGAGGTTTAGAAGGCTCCTGACTGACCTCCCTGCCTAACAGTATAAATAACATTACAAATTGGTTAGAATTGACAAATTCTGGGAGGCGAGATATGGTTCCAAAAATGTGTACAACTGGCTCAAATTTTTTTTGATTTTAAAAAAAGTAAAACTCTATGTCGGCTATTCACTAAAAGGTGAGCTGCATGTGAGTTGATTCACCCATTTTCGCTATACATTGTGTAGGGACAATCCTTGTGAGTTTGTGGGGGGAAATTCACCATGTTTGTACCTGCAAAATATATAGTTAAAATCTCATCTCACCTTTTAGTGAATAGACCCCTATGAAACTACCATTTCCCTTGCTCCTAAAAATGACTACATTGTCTCCTGCAATTGACCTGCTTGACGCCTAATCTCTACTAATATTTTTCACACCATAAAAAATATATAGAATATGTAGTTCTTGTGCAAAAACTCACACATAAAACAAATACATCTGAAAACCAGTTATACAGCCTATTGTTATTTTAATGATAACAATAAAGCATGTTTAGTAGAGCTAAAAAAGAACAACATAGTTATTGTAATTTCATGCATTATACAGGCAACTAAATAGAAACTGTATGATCCAGTCATCACATTTTTTAGGACCCATTACAACAGCTCCCATTCATTATTATTGTACACTAAAAATCTAGGGTTGAATTCTGCCTTCTTCTGCATTGGGGGGTCACACTTGTGTGTTGAAGAAAACTGAAACACTGACCAAAGATGCACCCCCTTGCACATTTTTCAATAAAGTGAAATAATGGCTGGTCCTCATTAAAAATATAAGTTATTAACAAATACTTAATAGTCAAAGATTTTCGAAGTCCAGCAAGATAAATTTAGAGGTAAAGCTGTCCCCAAAACCCCTGATGCTGGATTTTCACACCTTTTGACATTAAAATATTGGTAGATGTAAACAGAAACACACATGTGGGTAATGGCTGACAAGCATCAACACCAATGTACACACTGTATAAAAAAGAGAGCCATGGACAACTTATAATTAGCTACTCTAGGTATCTCTTTGACAAAGTAACACAATAGTGTAACAATATGAAGCTCAAAAAATCTTGCCATTATGAAACATTTGTATCTAACAAGGTTCACTTACTCACAAAAATAGCTAACGTCCCACTCTGAGTGGGGCTTTATTGATGCCAAAGTCCAGAATACTACCACCTGGGACAGAAGCTGATGTACATCTTCTCTGTTGTGTTTACTTTGGAACAGTAGCAAAGAATTTGTAACTTTTGGTTCTATTGGTGAAGTAAAAAGTTAAAAATACCCCTTAGTGCGACCTCAATACCATCTTTTTCTACCTCCGCTCTCCTTGCTCATGTCTTTGAACAAGCTAAGGAATAGGATATGTCCAAATGTTGTAGGCTACAGGCTAGTAAATCTACACCTTTTCTACAACAGCCTACAATTCTCTACACTAAATTTTAATTCATACTCATCCTGATACACATATTAGGTATTACAAGTCACAAGCTTCTTCCTGACTACCCTTCCAGACGAAAATCAAATTGTCAATGTAACAAGAAATTTCCTGTAACTTTAGACAAAGGAATTCATATCTCTCAAGATTTGTCAGGCCTCCCAATTAAGGGCTGGCAAAAGAGGGGGCAAACATAGTTTCCATAGCAGTTTCACATCTCTGGAGATATGTGTCATCAAATAGAAAAAAAATTATGCTTCTAGAGAAACTTCACAGATCTCTACAAAAAAAAAGGATGGAGACTAGCTTGCACCACCCAAAAAATATTCAACTGATTGGTGTGCATTGTCTATGATGCCAAACACACCTACAACCAGTCTCAAATTCATGGTTGATTTTGTCTAAATTGTCCTTGCCCCGCGGGAGCGCTAAGCTTTGCTTAAGTGGAAAATCTTGTCCAAATCAGTGGAGCTGTTGGCAATTTTCTGCAAATTGGTGTCAAATAGGCTCTAGATTATTGTGTGCAGATCTGTGTCAGGGATCTGCTCTGGACCCCTACGGACCATGATGTTGTTCCTGCGACTTCTATTATCCAGCTCCTCCACTTGCTCTCGGAGAGCATAGATTTGGTATTCTTGAGCTTGTGTGTATTCAGGGTGTTGACAGTGTCATGGGTCTGTGGCAGTTCCTCTTTCATAGTGAGTACTCTGCCTTCAAAGTCATTGCGGAGGGCCAGGATATCCTTTTCCATTATGTCACCTCTTTAGTGGGTAGGAGGCTAAAGGCATCCATCCCTTTTGAATATGTCCAAAGAAATCGGCTGTGGGCAGCGGAGATACCACCTGTATCAGGGACAAGTGGGAGTGAAGCGCAGGAAAGCTCCAATGAACATAAACCAGGCATCACAGCAAAAAGGATAGGCAAAAAGCTTAGTCAAAAAGGGAGTCCAAATGGTTAGGGTTGGCAGATAAGGTTCTTGAGCGCGAAAGAATAAAGCCAAGGTCTGGGGTATGAGAAGGTAACAAAGTCAAAAAGGAAGTCCAATAAGTCAAAGCCAGGTAATCCAAAAATATTAGTAAACACAGGTAGGATAAGCACAATGAGGTACTAGCTTGGGAATATACAAGCATGGGATGACAGATGAGCAGGGTTTGTATAGGGAGTCAGGACCATAACCCCTCCCACCAGTAGCAAGTACCTCCCTGTAACCATGCAGCCTTGTGCAGACTTATCCAGGCTGTATCCAGGCTTTTCTGTGTCCTTCTTGCTTTGCTTGGGGTCCCAAACCTTCAAGCGATTGCAGTTACCCAGCACCAGGTCCTGTGTCTCTACCCGTCACTGTAGCTCCTGATCTCGGGCGCTCAGGGTCCGTTTACCATCTCGGACCCCGTGCGTTACATATGGCTGTAGGCAAACAGCAGGAGATCGTGGAGTGCAGTCTTGCTAGCAGCAACCTCAGCATGTCAGCTGTTCTTGTTTGGAGTCTGCCCTTGATCCATGCCAGTTCCAGGGACTCTCCAGCTTCCTTCTCCAGGTGTTTAAACCCCTCCCTTGAAGTGGATCTCCATCCAGACCAGGGAATCTGCATGAGACCACTTCCTAGTGCTGGTTCGTCTTGTCGAGTTTCTTGAGGAAGTTTGTCTGCTAAGCAGTGCTGCTGGTCCTGCCCGGAGTTCGCTCTTTTGAATAGGGAGGATGCTTCTGGAGTATGCTGGTTCCTGGGTCTTTCCTCGTTTGGTGTTTGAAACCCATCCTGTGAAGTGGATCTCCACCCAGACCAGGGAATCTGCATGAGACAACTTTCTAGCCCTGTTTCGTCTTGTCAAATGTCTTGCGGACGTATGTCTGCTAAGCAATGCCGCTGGTCGCCCCCGGAGTTTGCTCCTTGAAAATGGGGTAGGACAACCATGCACCCTTGTGCAGACTCATCCAGGATGTATCCAGGCATTTCTGTATCTTTCTTGCTTTGCTTTCTTGTTTATTATTTATGCTTATTCCTGTATACCTGTCCTGCCCTGTATAACTTTCCTGCCCTGTATTCCTCTCTGCCTGTCCTTATGTTTCATTCCAGGTTTTCTCTCTATCCCTTTGCCATGTCAGTTTACTATTTAAACCACACCGATTGCTTTTCAGCCCTTTGCAGCAGGTATTTTCTCTCTGTTTAAGTTCAATGCCATTTATGATCTTAGATTCTATTTAAGTTTAATATTGCTGTATGCTAATATTATGTATTAGTTAGGGACTTTCCTAATGTGGGGTACCTTGATGTGGTTGGCAAGCTAACATCTAAATTGGCCAATTTGTTTGAACCAAACAAATGCTTATGTCTTGCCTCTGTCCTGTAGCCCTGCATTATATATTTTAGTTCTGCTCTCCCTCAGTTACTTTTATGTTTTAGCTCTGCTTGGCTATCATTCAGTTCATTTCCTCTCTAGCCTGGGACCTGGATACAGCAGTTGCTCCACAGGGCCTGGCTGTGGCTGCAAAAACTTGGGGTCCCAAACCTCCAAGCGATTGCAGTTACCCAGCACCAGGTCCTGTGTCTCCACCCTGCACTGTAGCTCCTGATCTCGGGCGCTCAGGGTCCCTTTACCATCCCGGACCTCGTGCGTTACACTCCCCTACTGAGATGCTGAATAGAAGGTGGGCCTGGAAGTCACTGCCTACTTCCCTCCTTCTGCCCTGTACCTCTGTTGAGACAGCCACGCCCCTGGATTTAAGGACCCCGCTACTTATAGGTCGCGTGCTCGCTATACGCAATGCGTGCGCTACTCAAGATGCGACCTAGTCCCTGATTGTGTTGCTGCTTCGCGGAAAGACGGAGTTTGGGAGGTAAGTACCGCAGGTGGGGGCCCTGCTGACTGGTGGTGGAAGGGCCTAGAGCCCGACAGCCTGCTTCTTCTTTTCTGGTTTTGCCAGTTCTGAGAACCCATGACCAGTTTGTTTGGAAAAACAAATTTGCTGCATGTGTCATGGAGCTTAGGTGAAGCACGTCCACCACCATTTCTGGCTAGATCGACTCAGTTTAATTTATTTTCTATTATTTGCAATTCACAAGATATTAACATGTTATTTGAGGACTTATTTGTAATGATTGTAGTGGTGACTGAGGTCACTGGAAGTTTCAACCAACAAACTTAGTCTGCACAGGACAGTTATCAGATCTGTTAAATGAACCTCTCAAAGTAGATTAAAATTCTGGAGTAAAACTTGGGTATCTCGGCAAACATAAATCATAGGAAAATCATTCAAAAAAAGTAATTTATTCAACTTAAAAAGTTCATTAAAAAATATTTTTTTGCCTATATTCACACTTTAAAAATATGTAGAATAGTAATTTACCTACACACTGAATTGCCTCCTTGAATCTTACAAAGGGTTTTACGGTAAAATTAGAAACCATTAAAAATTGTCTTCTTTTGCAGTCTATTCATAGAAACTTCTTCTTTTAAAGAACCAAACAGCAGTTTGCAAACATATTCATGTGCACAGATTCTATACAGAGACACAGGTTTTGATGTTCTATTAAGTCGGGTATTAATCTGAAATATCTTCAGGTCAGTGTCAAATATGAAGACTGGTGGGAATGCTCCAATTTAATTTTAAGTTGGAGTGTCATAGCCAAGCATTCTAGTGTATGATTAAAGTATTTTTTAACCACAATTCCTCTGTTGCTAAAAACTACTTTACAGCCTGAGATGCCTCCAGTGGCCATATGTGGTATGGCAGGTGTAAAAACATCAAGACTAATGTTGTTTGGTTTGTGTTTGCTAAACCACTGAATGTATATGAATGTAAGCTGAGTTCTGGGAGCTGTCCAGCATGGACAGAAAGCCCCACCAGCAGAAAAGAACAGAATTTCACCAAAGTGAAAAGAACAGAATGCTTTAATAAACACAGTGGAGCAGGTGCTTGTTTGTTGGATACCCTCCCACTTCTTCTTCCCATCTCCTAGTGGACAACTAGGACAACAAAAAAGGGATAGTAACAATTATTCTGCACTAGTAGACTAACTGTGGAGTTGCCTGACAACACCACCTTCCCACCAGTTGTGTTGCCATACAATGCCAATCACAAACAGCTGCAACAACACTACAGCCCCCATGAGTTTTCAGTACTGTCTACGTTTAGTCATCTAGCACTTGTGAACTACTGTCCCCATCATTTATGTCAAAAGAGGTCTGGAATTGGGGATTTGGAGCAATTAGCTTTCCATTCCTGCCTCCAGAGGATGGGAAGAAAGAGTACCCATAACCTCGCAAATGGGTTGGGAGAAGAAGTTTGAATACGTGCTGCCTGCCTATTCATCTCTTTATCCTTCCTTCCCCTGTACATGAGATGAGAATAGAGTGCACACTCGCCCCTTCCTTTTATTCTAGTGCTCTGAAGACCATAGCTAATCTTCCAAAAATGTTAATATTCTCCTTTGTGCCATGTAATGTATTACTACTTCACCTATCGTTGTTGATCATGTGGAATCCTTCATTGCAGAATTGTAATTATCTCCAAATCTAGGATAGTCCATGAATAGTTCTATTAAGCATCTTACTGCAGGGGCCTGCCCAGATACTATATCTCAATCCCATGGAGCATCTGACCCATGAGGTGTGATGCTGTATCTGGATTAGAGACTCTCGACTAGCTAACCTGAAACAGCCGTGTAAAACACAGGAGTGAACATATGCCAGCAACCCTATGCCCCAATGAGCAGGAATGCTCAAATTCTGTGTTTTGAGCCATTGTTAATTTTGACGGCAAGTTTTGATTTAGTTTTAGTCATAGTCTTTTGACTAATATGCCATTTCAGTTTAGACGTATTTTATTCATCTGAATTGTTTTAGTTTTAGTCCACTAAATCTTCAGCAGATATTAGTTGACTACATCTCTAGCAGTGAGGGAGGGAACAGGTCTGGGAAGCCTGTTACACAGTGTTAAGTAAACTTGCTAGGAAGATGGTCAGGGGAAACACTCACGTGACAGTACCAGGCGAATCAGATGGAGAAGTATCCTCTTCCTCTGCAGTTTGCAGGGCATTCATTGTTCCAGGTGGCAGACAGACACAGGGAGCCTGTGTCTCAGCCAATCCAGCTGCCAATAGAGTCATGGGATGGGGCTTTGGCAGAGATCCATGGGAACTTTAACCGGAAGTCCAAATAGGCAAATGCAATAGTTCCTGCCTATCATTTTTTGTCACATTTTCGTCAGATGTTGAAATTCGCCAGTTCCATATTGCTTTCCATTACATTCTTTAGCCTGAACCTGCTTTGACCTGTTAGATATAAATGATGCTAGACAGGATCATGAGGATCACATTCCGAAATGGAACCTTGATGTCACAAATGCAGACAACCACTGGCTGGCCGGTAAAGTATGTTCAACCAATGCCCTTCGCTGTTTACTATGTTATGTTAGGTGTCACTTAGCAACATAAGCTTTGCCTGTCTCTTTCAGTATAAGAAGCCTTCATTGCAGACATACAACAGAAGAGCTGGTTTTTCACTTCTATCATTACTCTACTGCCAGATTCACCACTGCTAGGACCTGCTCACAACCTCATGTCTGAATTTGTACACGATTTTAACTTACTAGCCGGGATACGCGACCATACAAGACACCATTGTCTGTGTGTAAGGTGAGTGAAGGTCCACAGAACACCATTAAATTGTCCATCATGAGCGATATTGGTACCCTTGCTTACTATCCGTATTATACAAAGAGACTGGAAGTGGACCTTTCAGCTGTATGGTGCAATGTGTAAGTTAAATCTATAAGCAGCATGTGGAGTATCAAAATCATATCCTAACCTTCAAGTATAAGTAAACAAATTGCTAGATGTGGCTTTTTGTTTCTAACTGGCCATTTTATTAAATTGGTATAGCTTTTTAGTTAAGGTAAATTTATAATACATAAGTATTTATCATGTATGAAAAATAATTTTATAAAATGTATCAATGCTCCTGCCTCTCTTTTCCTGGTTGAAACCTTATACATGTAGATGGCTTTTTATACACTATTGGTTGATGTGAATAGTTGTTTTGCTGCGAGTTTAAACTGTTAGCCTTGGCTCTTTAGTGACATCACTGTTATGATGTCATAATTGTAGTGCCCGGGAAATCTATTTATTTCCAAGTAGCTGGCTCAGTGTAGGTTGGGTGTAGCATCAATAGATTACCTTCAAGGGCCTTCTTGACATGGGATTCATGAATAAGTTGGCTTCATAGCCTAATGAAGAGATGAACAGACAAACCTATCGAGGTAAGAAGCAAAAAATATTTATTTAATCTTGTTTACTATATAAATATCTGTTGGGTATCTTCGAGTCCAGCCATTGGGTATCTTCGAGTCCAGCGATGGTGAAAGCTTTTGAACCCAAGTGTCCAACTTTTGTTTTACCCTCTCTAACCTTTTGGTTACCCTCCTTATATGCATATTCTTTACACCTCATTACCCCTCTTTCCCAGCATCCAAAAGGTACTTATCTGTTCTCCGTGCCCTCAAATATAGGTAATTAGGGTGAAAAAAAGAAATGTAGTCTGTGAAGTTCAAACCCTTCTATAGTAGTTCCACCTGCCCCCTCCATATCTACTCACCCCGGCCATGTGGAGTTCCCCCTCTCTATGTGAGCTCACTTTTCCTTAGCTCCACCTCAGCTGCCTTTTTGGGAGCTGTTTATCTATGATGGGGAGCATTTCCAGTACACGTAGCCATGTGGTGGACTCACTGGCTTTGACAAGGCTCTGGAGGAATTTGTGGATATGCACTCACTGGAACAACTGCTTAAGTGCTGCAATATGCTTGTGGGGAAGCATGTCTGCCTAGTAGTGGTATTAGATGCCACCTGGACTTTCCTTTGGAGAAGATGTTATAGGTTTCCTCCAGAAGACACAGTGATAAACCTAATTGCCCCACATAAGATTTTGAAAGCCTTCTACTATTGTTCTGTTGTACTTGAACCCTAGTGGTGTCTACAGACTCTAGTGCTCTTGCCTGCAATTCTTGCTCCTGATCTTGCACCCTATTCTGGTTCCCATTCCAACTCCAATTCCTTTATCAGTACAAGGTCCAAGTTCCTTCTCCTGTACTAGTGTGTCCATTTCCAACAAGAAGAAGACTATCTGCTAGAATAATAGGGCACATTCTGTGTTAACTCCGCTGGCCACACGGATGAAATGAGGGTTATCATTCTAGACAAAGAATGTGAACGTCAATATGTAAGAACGTCAAGTGAAATCCATTAGCCAATAGGAATGTAAGGTGAGCTATTGTGACCTTGCATAACAATGTGTTGCATTTTTAAAGCGAGAATGATAGGTAGAAGGGTTAAACTTGATGAACTTGTGTCTTTTTTCAACCTAAGTTATTATGTTACATATTTCTAAGATTGTTCATATATAACGGAGACTCATAAATGCGTGATGTGGATTTTCAGAGGTCTGCTTTGTGGTCTTATAAGGCAGTCCTTATAGGTGAATCTGTCCATCTCGATGCGTATGAGGTTTATACAAAGCACGTCTACATTGCATTAACCAGCATAATTTGACTCCTGTATTGCATACTTTTTAGTTGAAGTTCTATGCGTCTGATATTAAGAAGTTCCATTCATCAAGGTCACATGTCTGAGATTGTATGACGCAAACATTGTGCAGCACAATTGCAGGGTAAGATATTTAATACATTAAAATTACTGTGCTTGTGTTTGAACACGTCAGTCTCTCCTAGTATTGTTTAAGAAATGAATATACAAGACTGTTACTACATCAGGGTTATGCGGTTCTTAGTGCATCTGGTCCCTTGTATGCTTAACCACATCCAGATAAGGCACCAATATCCCAAATTAATATAAATATATCTATCTGATAAGATCTCAACAGAAATATCAAACAAGAGATAGAGAGATACAAAACCTATATTGAAATTGCCAAGTTGGAAATATAGATTAGTTGGGAGAATGTTTCTAAATTGGTTCTTGATCTATGGACACTGTGTAAAAATGTGGGCATGTATGTCATTGTGGAAATTTTGGGAGAATTATGGCACTGTTGAAATTTACATATAAATGGCACTATAGAAACTGGGGGTACATGGCACTAGGGAATTACAGGGGATATGACATTGTGAAGTCTGTGGATTTATGGCACTGTAAAAAGTGGGGGTATATACAGAACGTTGAAAGGTGGGGCTATGGCATTATGGAAATAAAGCATTGTTAAAACTGGGGCATATATAAGGCACTGTGGAGAGGGAGGATATGAGAATATAGAAAGGGAGATTTATGCTGCACTGTAAAAAGGGAGAATGTATGACTGTGGAAAGTGGTGGATATCTGGTACTGTGTGACTGTGCAAATTTGGAGGATATATGGCATGTGGCAATTAGGGAATTAAATGGCAGTGTGGTAAGTTGTTCATATGTGAAACTTATGTAGTGAGGACGTATTGTGTAGTGTTGGGGCTCCAGGGCAATATTTGCACTTGGGCCTGTAGTTTATAGTGTGCTTCTCATCAGCTGCTAAAATATAGATCCATGGAAAGGAAGAAGGCACACTGCTGTCTGGCTGCAAGGATGCAGTCTGATTCAAAACAAGGAGCCTGGCCCATGAAGTCAGAATACAATAGCAATTTTATTGGGAAGGCAAGATAATTCCTTGAAGTTTGTAGTATACAATGACCAGAGATAAAATAATTCAGGTCATTGACTAGAGTCCAATATGTTTGGTTATTCTGCAAAGACATGAAATCGTAATTAATGATTTTCTATGTAGGAAGTTACTAGGGCTAATATATTACCATGTTCCTGTTAAAACTGCACAATGATAAGAAGACATAGTGGGATCATTGGATTATGACTATATTGCCCCTTTTATTGGTCATTATTAACCCATGCCCCAGTGGAGCATTAAAATTATTATTGCACTGCAAAATGCATCTTTTATAAGCCCCCATTAATGAAAGTGGCAATATAGTCATCATAGATGAACCTATGCTGTTTTAGAGAGGTGTCCTACATAGCTGGGGGGGGTGGGGGGGTGGGGGGGAATTTCGGAAATGAAGACATAAGTTCACAGTATCACCTACAGCAGATTAATATGGCACTTTATACATGCTGCTTACACTTCAGCATTGTTACCTAGTTAATGGAGAAACTTAAACTATTGTATATTATTCCTGAAAACACAAACTACTTCAATACCACTAAACCCTATAACTAGGAACTTATGCTACTGTTACCGAGTGGCCAAACAAACCACTTCAACATTACTAAATTAATTTAGTGGTGTCGCTCCACTAGCCATTAGAAAGGTTGGACGGCTTAGAGATGACCCACCCTGAAGGCCTTCAGACTGATAGGGTTGCTGATCAACACATGGTATAAGGATTTTGGTTACGGAGTATAGTTGCAGAAATATACCCCTTACGAACACCACTGAACTTGGACACTGAATAGGTACAAGAGCAAGAGTACTTCAAGTTGAGGAGCTGGCAGAGAATGGTTAAATATACAATCTGTGGTCGAGGGGTATCAGTAAACAGAGTCTGGGGGCAGGCGGCTGGCATAGAATGGTCAAATATACAATCCATGGTCAAAAGGGGAATAGAAAACCTGGGAAATCTACAAACAGCCAAGGTTTCAATATCAGGGGAGCAAAACACAGTAGAGAGCACTATAACCACACACCACCGGGGCAACAGGAGAACTGAGCAATGACTAGCAAGCAGAGTTGACTTTTGTGCCTCTGGGTGTGTTTAAGGTTCTGGCTCTGCCCCCTCCATTCCTATTTGGTGCGCTAGTCTGAGCACACCTTCTCCTTACAGGATCTTCAGTCTCCCCATCGTGTCTCTGTCAGCCACATAGATTTGCCTCCTCCTGCGCCAATCTTCCTACGCCCTCTGGGTGCTCCTGCAGCCTGACCTCCACCTCTGGTAGTGGGTCCGAGAGAACGGTGAACCGTTGCCATACTGTGACCGCTGGAATCATAGTGGACTCCAGGTAAGTTACCCAGTAGGCGTCTCCGTGTTGGGCTGCGGGCCTGACAGTACCCCCCACAAGATGTGCCCTCCGGGAGCAGTCAGGTGCTGGAAGGTGAGGATGAACACAGTGAAAGGCACGGACTCGGAGAAGTGCGTGAACACCAGATGCTGGCTCCCTAGATCTCTCTTCAGGACTATTACCTTTCCAGTGCACTAGATATTCTACCTGCCTATGTTGCAGGCATGAGTCAACGGCAGCTTGTACCTCGAACTCTTCTTGGTCATCCACCAGCACAGGATCAGGAGGCAATTGTATGTGACTCGGGAATGTATTACGAACCCATGGTTTCAGCAAGGACATGTGGAACACCGGGTGCAGGCAGGATGAAGGGTGGGAGGACCAATTTGACAGCAACAGGGTTGATGATACTGTCAATCACATATGGGCCAAAATATTTTGGGCCCAATTTCTTGGTGGATAGCTGTAGATAGCCACACTTTGTCTGTCCGGTGACGGTCAGCAAATCTTTTATAATCCTTTTGTGCCTGAAGAACTGTCTCCTGTAGCGAGAAAAAAGTTTCTGACATCCTTTTCAGTCGATCATCAGCTTGAGGGACAGTTTGTTCTGGTAATGAGGTGGGTAACATTGAGGGGTGGAATCCATAGTTCGCAAAAAAAGGGGACATCTGAATCGACTGGTGAATCTGATTGTTGTATACAAACTCAGCCATGGGAAGCAGGTCGAACCAGTCGTCTTGTAAGTGGGAAATAAAACAACGGAGATATTGCTTGAGAGTTTGATTGGTCCTCTCTGTTTGACTATTGGATGATGGGTGAAATGCAGTGGAAAGTGGAAAGTCCTTGACAAAACGATCTCCAGAACCTAGATGTGAACTGCACCCCTCTTTCTGAAGTAATAGTACTAGGAAGTCCATGTAGACGAAAAACTTCCTTGATAAATACGTAAACAGTCTCAACTTCAGTAGACGCCGATTTCACAGGGATAAAATGTGCTAACTTAGTCAAGCGATCCACTGCTACCATAATAGTGGAGCATTGGTAAGACAGAGGTAAGTCCACAAAAAAATCCATTGAAATCTCATCCCATGGATGGGAGGGAATGGAGAGGGGTAGCAGGAAACTGGCAGGTTAAAAGCGACGAACTTTGGCCAGAGTACATAGGGTACGTGAACGAATATACAGGTGATACTCGAAAAATTAGAATATCGTGCAAAAGTTCATTTATTTCAGTAATGCAACATAAAAGTGAAAACTAATATATGAGATAGACGCATTACATCCAAAGCAAGATAGTTCAAGCCGTGATTTGTCATAAGTGCGATGATTATGGCTTACAGCTCATGAAAACCCCAAATCCACAATCTCAGTAAATTAGAATATTGTGAAAAGGTGCAATATTCTAGGCTCACAGTGTCCCACTCATCAGCTAATTAAGCCATAACACCTGCAAAGGGTTTCTGAGCTTTTAAATGGTCTCTTAGTCTGGTTCAGTAGGAATCACAGTTATGGGGAAGTCTGCTGACCTGACAGTTGTGCAGAAAACCATCAGTGACACCCTCCATAAGGAGGGAAAGCCTCAAAAGGTAATTGTGAATGAAGTTGGATGTTCCCAAAGTGCTGTATCAAAGCACATTAAAATACAGTTATGTGGAAGGGAAAAGTGTGGAAGAAAAAGGTGCACAAGCAGCAGGGATGACCGCAGCCTGGAGAGGATTGTCAGGAAAAGGCCATTCAAATGTGTTGGGGACTTTCACAAGGAGTGGACTGAGGCTAGAGTCAGTGCATCAAGAGCCACCATACACAGACAGATCCTGGACATGGGCTTCAGATGTTGTATTCCTCTTGTCAAGCCACTCATGAACAACAAACAACGTCAGAAGCGTCTTACCTGGGCTAAAGAAAAACAGACCTGGTCTGTTGCTCAGTGGTCCAAAGTCCTCTTTTTTGATGAGAGCAACTTTTGCATCTCATTTGGAAACCAAGGACCCAGAGTCTGGAGAAAGAATGGAGAGGCACACACTGCAAGATGCTTGAAGTCCAGTGTGAAGTCACAGTCTGTGTTGATTTGGGGAGCCTTGTCATCTGCTGGTGTTGGTCCACTGTGCTTTATTAAGTCCAGGGTCAACGCAGCCGTCTACCTGGAGATTTTAGAGCACTTCATGCTTCCTTTCGCAGACAAGCTTTATGGGGATGCTGACTTCATTTTCTAGCAGGACTTGGCACCTGTCCACACTGCCAAAAGCACCAAAGCCTGATTCAATGACCGTGAGATTACTGTGCTTGATTGGCCAGCAAACTAGCCTGACCTGAACCCCATAGAGAATATAGGGCATTGCCAAGAGAAAGATGAGAGACATGAGACCGAACAATGCAGAAGAGCTGAAGGCCGCTATTGAAGCATCCCGGTCTTCCATAACACCTCAGCAGTTCCACAGGCTGATAGCTTCCATGCCACGCCGCATTGAGGCAGTAATTGCTGCAAAAAGGGCCCAAACCAAGTACTGAGTCTATATGCATGCTTATACCTTTCAGAGGTCCGATATTGTTCTACGTAAACTCTTTGTTTTATTGATTGCATGTAATATTGTAATTGACTGAGATTGTGGATTTGGGGTTTTCATGAGCTGTAAGCCATAATCATCGCACTTCTGACAAATCACGGCTTGAACTATCTTGCTTTGCATGTTATGCGTCTATCTCATATATTAGTTTCCCCTTTTACGTTGCATTACTGAAATAAATGAACTTTTGCACGATATTCTAATTTTTCGAGTATCACCTGTATTCTTGGAAATCCTGCTCCTGCAGCCTGACCTCCACCTCTGGTAGTTCATCCGAGACAGCGGCGACCCCAAAACATTATATTTCACAAACTGGCGTTGCCCAAGTCATACTTGTTTAGTTACATATTTTATTAAATACAGTCACATAACAAAAACAAAAGACATATCTGAAATCAAAATTTAAAAAAATGAAACCTTTTCATATTTTGGTGGGCGTGTCCCTTTAAAGTAGTGAAGACTACTGTAAAGACTACTGTAAAGACTACTGTATTTATGGAGATTGTATCTCCATAAATAAAATATAACTTTTAATATGATTTATCTAAAATCCAGAATAAGAAAAAATATATTACCACCACCCAACAATGTGTGTTAAAACCAAATTAGATATAGTGGCCACAACACAAAGTATCAAAAGAAAATATTGGCTCAAATATCACTATGGTGCTTTGCCAGTCTATGTTGGCATCCACACTGTGGACATGAGATGGTACTGTGATACACATGACATGGTAGTATATATAACCTAACAGCTGTTGACTGTGAACAGTAACTGATGATGCGATGCCAACCTCTTGCTGGCATGATGTCACCAGTATTGTTATTCCAATTGTTTTATCACAAATATATATATAAAGGAATTCCCTAACATTTCATTGGGGTTAGTCATTGGTGCATGGGATATGTTTAAATTACATGACATTAAAAATGACTAAATTGTTTTTAAAATATGCTGTCACAGCATATATTTAGCGATTTTCATTCAATTAATCACATTAAAATATATTTTAAATTAACTTTTTGGCCCCAAAATATTTAATTCTCCAAATAACATTGCAATTTTTTCTGCAATTTGTCTCTCTTCCCTGATTGTGGGCAAATTTGGTCCAGATTAGGGCACAGAGAATACACCTCTAATGGGTCTATTCACTAAAATTCAGCACCCGAGTTTTTAAGAAAAAAACCTCAGGTTTGAATCTTCCCCATTCTCTCAAAATGAAAAGTCAAATTTTAGGAAATAGGGCCATAAGTGTTCTGCAGGGTTCTTCTCAAATCTATTTCTGTATTTGAGAGCCACATCAGTTCCACAATATATATTTTGAGCCAATAGATTATAGACAAAAGATGTCATCAATGACTGTATAAGTAAAGCTTTACAATTAATGGATACAGTTTTCACTATTAAATGGACCTAACAACAACTGTTGAGCTGTGTTTTTTTTATTCTTTAGGGTCTACTCAATAAAGAGATTAAAATGGGAATTTCAAACTTTAGGCCAGAGTAGCTGAGTTGGAAAAATTCACCAAATCAGTTGAATGGGTGGTAGTAATATATTTGGTTTTATATTGTGGTTTTAGATCAATGGTATTATCACAACAGTCATCTCTTTTGATGGACTCCCAGTGTACCAGATTTCAGTTTACTTCCCGATTATCAATGCTGTGTTGGTATTATCCAGGCTTTAACCCAGCAGCTCCCTGGCTGCCCAACAAACCTACAATTCTCTGCACGGACTGACCTTTGGCAACACTGAATGCAAAGGGCTCAGCAACGTTTGCGAAGTTGCCCTCTCCGCGGTCATCCTCCCCACCACACGGACACATTGAGGCTCAGGGTCAGAGGTCACTTCTTCACTAATTTGATCATCCAAGAATGCCTGGAGGAGACGGTGTGAAAAATAATATAGGAGAGCTATTTTAAATATGTTATACATCATATTATTGTGTTCTATAACATATTGTATCGTCCCTGCGCATGTACCCCAGAACACAATTTAAAATGAGAGAAAGGTCAGTGTATTTTTTTTTTATCAAGAAATAAATCAAGAGGCTATTTGGGTATTATAGGGAATTGTAGTGGATGAACATCTGGAGGACCACACTTGTTTTAGCACAGTGATGCTCAACCATGACTCCACATTTTAAAATAAGTTCAAGTTTTGACTCAATTCATGCACTGACAAAAAAAAAAACAACCCACTGATCTGAGCTCATCACAGCAGCAATAATATTTTTTTTCTCTACTTATGTAAGTGCATGTAAACCCAACTTTTGTAAATAATATAGATATCCCATTACCTCTCTGTCCACTGTATGTTGAAATGAGTTCTCTTTAAGGGCCCCCATGTTAGCACTATGTGCACAGTGCAGCATCACATCATAACACTCCTGGATGTCTGTAACAAAAGTGACAAAACATCACAAGAAAGCCACTATGCCACTAATACCGACAAATACACATGCAGTGCATACTACTAGCTTCTTGCCAATCACCAGCTAGCAAACGTGAGGCTGATTCAACTCTTACAGGTAAGACAAGACATCTAGACAAGGCTTTGATTTATACAGATGTCCCTTTGTTAATTGGTATAGAATCTAAGTTGAATGATTAGCTGTTTGCTATTGTGTGTATTTATGTGTATAATTCCCACTTGGGTGCATTTGCTAGGGGAGGTGCTTCTTGGTATGTGTATACAAGTGGTCATTATCTTGGCTAATTTTAGGTTGATAGCAATTCTAAGTGCAGTTGGAGATATTCAGGAGGTAATCTGAGGTTATACAGAAGATAGAAAACAACTGAAAATAATGATTTTGTTTGTTTTAAAGTTCTTCACCTCGTTTTTAACATAATAGACATGGTTAGGTGTAATTGTTGTTATGCATTTGTTTCGCGTTTTACTATTTGGAGGTTTGGATGCTGTCTGATCTGTAGACCATTCTCGTTATTGCAGCAGGAGATTGCACTTTTGAAGTCTGTAGCTTACATGCTAACATGGTATTTTAGGTTGAAAAAATTACTGCTTTTGATCCAAAAGAAGGCAAACCCCCCCCCAAGGAAGCTATTTTGAATTTTGCCACTTCCTTCTTGACTCCAAAAGGCAATCAGATTTCTCCTTGGATTATGAAGCTCTATTATTAATGCGTATTCTATTATTAATAGCTCTGTATTTCCTGCTTTTGTGAAAAAAACATCCAGACCTTTTTTTAAATACATCTATTGTGTTTGATAGCACCACCTCTCTTGGCAGTGAGTTCCATAACTTTATTGTCCTTACCGTAAAGAATCAAGTAAATCTTTGCTCTGAAATCTCTTTGTCTGAGATTAGTAAATTCTGTTAACACCTTCATGATGGATCAGATGTTCTAATGTATGACGTTTTGAATTCCACGGCTCAAATGTATAGAAAGTCTTTAATTTAACAGCGCATCGCAGCCCCCCCGGGATGAGCGGTGCTTCTGATTCCGCAGTGCCTGCACCTGTCAGATTAGGTCACTTTATCTGGCTTCAGTCTGATAGGGAAAATGTAACTAATGTTCAAAATGAGCGCCGGCTACATTTTACTAAAACGTACTGTGACTGAAAGTCCGGGCCATACAAGCTTTCGACAGGGAACCACGGGGTCTGTTAATACACTGATCGGGGCTCTGCCACCACATGATCTGGGCCAGGATCACAAAAGTGCAGTTTTGGTGCTTCCATCCTTAAGGATGAAACTCAGGTTGGGACTGTCGCAAACCCACCGCCACAAAGGCCCCCAGGAAGGGAACCACCGGGTTTTTAAGTATGCGTGGGATAGGCACAAGGCTATCCTAGATATAATATAGGGAACTGGGGACTAATAAAAGTATTTAGAAAATTGATCAGACTAGATGGACCGAATGGTTCTTATCTGCCGACACATTCTATGTTTCTATGTAAGGGTCTAGATTGCTGACAGTATAGCGCAGTTGTTTTGGCTCGGAACTGCCAGATACTAACCCCCCCCCTAATAAAAGAACCCCCTCTTACCCTAAAAGTACACTCTAACCCCAACCCAAAAGCCTCAAACTAACTGTAATACTAACCCCGATCCCCAATACTAACCCTTAACCTCTAATACCATAAACTACACCTAATACTCACCCTAACATCCTAATACTAACTCAGAACAAGCTTTAAAATTAACCTGCACCCATGGGCATACATGGGGGGCTGGGGGCACTTGCCCCACTTCCTGGAAATTGGACCTGTAGCAAGTGAGGGAGAGGCAGTAGGCTGTTTAGGTTAGGTTAATTAGACATAGAGATCATAAAAAACACCCGTCAGAAAGGGAATTGCAGCAATTCTATACATTCCCTGTCAGAGTGGTTTGGTCTGCTCTATGAGGGCCAACTTTACCATAGAGCAAAGGGGGAAACTGCCACAATGCAGGGTCCACTGATTCTGCTACTTGAGCTCTATAGTTTCTGAATCCTTTTTTTATATTCTTACTTGCCAGGCTGGATGACATTATACTGGTTTAAATAATTATTCATTTTTCCCTCACTATTGCCCAAGTTCCCTTAGCTTCTTCCAACTACCATTGATTTCATTCACCACATATTTTATAAATTGGGCAGTCTAGATGGGATAACTGGTTCCTAGCTGCTGACACTTTCTATGTTTAACTTGTAGTTATTCTTGGGCTAATAGTTGATTTTTTAACTGGCCTACTGGAGTCTAGTGTGCAGAAATAGAATACACATATGGCTATCCTCAACTTAACTAATGGGCAAGATTCAAATGAATTATGAGGACTTTACAACAAGTAGATAGATGGGTAAAATAAATGTACCAAATGGTTCTTATCTACCCACAAATTATTTCCCAAAACCTAAATCCAAACCCAACTGTTCGCATGTAACGTGACAACCCAACCCCACTAGTATAGGCTTTCCCAAGATCTCCTGCACAGTCTTCTACAACAAAGCCAGTACTTACTCAAGTCTAGCCACTGGTTCACAATAAATAGGCCTACAGCTTGTTGATTGGCTAGGGCTACAATACAGACACAATAAACAAAACCCTTGCTCCACTGATAACGCACTGAACACAACCAAGTAGAGTTACTTTCAAACTTGGGGCAAGATTTATCAAGGCAAAAGAGGTGCTTTTTTTAGGTGCTAAATTTGGATCAAACTGCTTTAGAATTACATTGGTTACCATGGTTATTACTACTATTGAGCACTTTTCTGCAACTCACTTCTGCAGAGCATCTAGCTCATTCTCAATCTTAAAAACGTCAACTCACCACAAATCATCCACTACATTACCCATTAATTAATCTTATGTCAAGCCCACCTCACTTTCACTTGTCCCCAAATACTATTACTGCCACCACCTTCCCTTTTGAGCTCTTCACTCACCTTATGTGTCTCCTGTCTCTACATCATGTATCAGTCTGTCTCTGTTTGTCTAACCTCATGTAAAAACTTGCGTTTTTTTTTATAACTTAGAATGTAAACTTCAGTTTGCTAATTTGCTAAATCCTCCTGGACTGTTAGGGGGAACATGAGGACCTGGTCCAGATGCTTTAGATCATATCCTACAGCCATTTTGTCCCCGTACCAGGCTCAAAGTAAAAATAACCAACAGTAGCAAGAGTTATTAATAATATGAATTAAAAAAACAATAGCGTCTGCACGGTGCACTTTGAAAGAATATGTTGGTGCTTTACAAATACAAGTCAATAATTTGTCCATAACTCTACTGTATGTGTTGTTAACAGCCAAGCCCCCCTGCCTGGGAAAATAACTCCGAACTTCTCAAGCATAAGATTCACAGCTCCTGCTCTATTGGGCTTTAACTCTCACCCAACCATACCATCAGGCTGAACGTTTATGCACACACACAAGCGACATTTCACGCCCGTCATTAACCCCTTGAGTACCATGCCTGGAGAGTTTTCTCAATTACAAAATCAGTGTATCAATGTTTTAGAATGTACCTTCCTCTCTTTCTCAGGAAGGAGATAACAATTCACAAACTTTTCTCCTACCAAGAAGTGCTTGGAAAAGGTCGCTCCCCAACAGTCCGGTGACCTCTTGGATAGAAACTCTGAGGTTCCGCTGCTCCGGAGCATGTAGACTGGCATGGCATGCCCAGAGCAGGTGCAGTGCCCGCTGGGTGTCTGTAGAGAATGGATACACACACATAACATGTTTGGTGGTTTAATATTACTTGTGAGGTCCACATAAGCTGCAATGAAAAATGTAGTTTTTTTTTTGGAGAGGGGGGTTAGGAAGACAGAGCAAGAACACTGAAATAATAGTGACAGAACTGTTGGGTGGGCACATGGATTATTGTCAGGATGAGGAAAGCAGAAGTGAATAGGTCGAAGCAGTTTAGGGCCTGACTCTCACCTGTTTTGGGAGACATTTAATACTTTTCTCCTTTTCTGTATTGCAGATCAGCAGAGCATCGCACACTGGGTAAGAGGCCTGTCTCCTGGTGTCTGCTGTCTCTGTGTAGACTGAAGCTGTCTAATCCCTCCCACTCACCTCAAATATTTTCACACCCACTGACTGTCTTATATGTCTGGGTCACCGCTTTTCACTTTCAATCCCTCTTTTTTCCCCTCCAATCTCTTTTCTCTCTCTCTCTCCAGTGGGAGGTTTGCTTACATAAACCAGGACAAAGTACAACTGCTTGTAGAGAAACTGCTCTATACACACGTGCACACTGTTTTGCAATAAAGTGTTTGTCTGCATACACTCCTCGCCAAGTATGCCGCTTGCTGGTATCTCTTTTGTTGAGAGTATACAGCTTACAGAAGCATGGTGCACAACATGAATCACGAACAATATTAAAGCAACAAGGAAATGTTGTTGGGGTTGCCACCCACACTGCATTTTACCACTACACCAAGAAAGAGATCTTCAGGAGGAAGCACTTAATTACTCAGAGATAGGAGACTGGCGGAACGCGTCAGGTGGTGTAATACATAATCTTAAATCCTAGTTAAACATCAGAAATGACCAGGAGGGTGGCATACCTGCCAACTTGTGCCACCTGGTAAAACAGGATTCTGAGGGGGGGGGGGGGGGGCGATGGGATGGTTCTTCACAGCTGCTTCAGTGCAGCCATTTTACCGCAACCTCTCATGTGAGAGGTCATCGCAGGATCGCATAGAAGGCTATTATTAGGGGTTTAACATTTGCATTAGTCGTTAGTATTAGGAGTTATTATTAGGGTTCAGGGTTAGTATTAGGAGTTAGTATCATGGTTTGGGGATTAGTATTAGGGTTTGGGGGAGTTAGTATTGGGGTTCGGGGGTTAGTATTAGGGCTCAGGGTTAGTTTTAGGGGATCATTTATTAGGGGGGTTATTACTGTGTTTATAAACGCTGACAGTTCAGCGCTAAACAGTCAGCGCTTACACTGCCGTGGTGACACGTCCGCGTTGCCCTTCACCTCTGACAGTTCAGCACTCAAACTGCCGCGCTGAACTGTCAGCGGTGAAATGGCCAAAAGAAAGTGTCCTTGGTGCCTGGGAGGTTGAGTGTCAGCACTACCGCACATGTCACTCAATCTGACAGAGCTACTGCGCATGTGCTGTACAGGATGAGTTCGGGACTGCTATCCCGCCAATCTCTATCCCTCATACCTCGTCAGGAAAAGCTGGACAGATCTTCAAATCTGGGACTGTTGGTAGGCGTAGGGTAGCTTAAGATGGCTGGCTACCTGTTCACTTTGTTCCTGAGGGATTCAGTGTTGATTGGTAAACATGCACACTGGAGTAATTGTCAGTTGGTTGTAGAATGTTATAGAATTTGCCAAACATTTTTCCCCATTGCCTCAATAAGCAGAAACTCACTTTAATTTACATTTTGGTAAAGCTGGCTAGATTCTGTGTGTATTCATATAGGGATCTTATATAGGCATCAGAAGAAAATTATATTTGCTCCATGTCCAGTCCTTTTAGGGTACTATATAAGGAGGTCTTGTCTCAAAACAGTGAACAGTGGCATACCCACCAACATGACTCACCGTGGCAAGGTAACTTCTCTGGCTTGACTGTGCCATACCCACCAACATGACTCACCGTGGCAAGGTAACTTCTCTGGCTTGACTGTGCCATACCCACCAACATGACTCACCGTGGCAAGGTAACTTCTCTGGCTTGACTGTGCCATACCCACCAACATGACTCACCGTGGCAAGGTAACTTCTCTGGCTTGACTGTGGCATACCCACCAACATGACTCACCGTGGCAAAGTAACTTCTCTGGCTTGACTGTGGCATACCCACCAACATGACTCACCTTGGCAACGTAACTTCTCTGGCTTGACTGTGACATACCCACCAACATGACTCACCTTGGCAACGTAACTTCTCTGGTTTGACTGTGGCATACCCACCAACATGACTCACCTTGGCAACGTAACTTCTCTGGCTTGAACCTCCGCCAGGTCTCTCTTCGACTCAATAGCCACTTTTAATGCATAATGGCGATTGCGCCTTTTTATAACTCGACGACAATTTGCTGTGCAGGAGTTTGTTTTTTCCCCAAAACTTTTTATTTTGTTTTATAGTTTTTAATACCATACAGAAACAGAATTAAACAACAGACTGGATAAGATAGATTCATAAGGTTAATACAAAATGGTAAACGTTTTTTTTTTTTTTTTGTAGGTGGATGAGAAAAAGATGAGTTATACATAAGTATAAGAGATCAAAAGAAGACAGGTTTTGGATATGAATGTTCAGGAACAATTAAATATTACGTTCACTTACCCCCATCCCTCCAGAGGAAGTAAAAGAAAGGGAACCAATCAATTGTGCGGGAGTTTCTATACATAACCTGAGTTTTTTTTTTTTGCTATATCCACATAAATACTTAATTCTTAGAAAGCTAGGTAAGCTACACATACCAATGACCAGCATTCTCATGCAGATCCACACTGATACAAGTGGCTCCATCACAGACTGGGTGACCATTGGTCCAGCTTAAGAAGTGTTTAGAGCTACACACATATTATGTCACCTTTTGTGAGTGCATTTATATCATGTCATGGTCAATATAATGTGCACTATTCCACACTTTAATTTCCCTTACATCTTAATACATGTACTGTTGTGAACGTGAGGGAAGTCTTTGATACAATATCTTGTAAATGAGGGACTTCTATAAGTGCACAGAATAATGTTATAAATAGTTAAAACAATCCACTACATGTGTTTTTATTTTATTTTTTTAATACATATGGTAAACTCCCATTGCACCTTTGGACCTGGTATTTATCCAGTTACAAAAAAATCTCCATTGAGTTTAATACAGTTTTTGTGTCAAAAGGATAGCACTGCATATTACACTCCATGAATAAATGTGAGCACCAACTTAAATTTAATTCTTTGATAGTTTTGTATCTAATACATTCCAGAGGCTTAGAGCAACGGCACTATACCAAGAAAGAGATCTTCATGAGGAAGCACTTAATTACTCTGTCCCTGTCACCGTCGGAACGCGTCAGGTGGTGTAATGCACAATAAGATGGTTTTGATGCATATGCTGAGTGAAATAAGCTATAATTTAAAGGTTGTTAATATTTGATGTGTATCTTATTTTTAATGAAACAGTGTTTAGAATGTACACATTTTAAATATGTGTTATTAAATGAAATTGTATACTGGATATTGAATTGAAACATTTTGTATCTTCTTCTGCCAATACTTAGACATTGTTAAGGGCTTTCTAGGAACAAAACTATTATAATAGTGAGTTCAGAAGGGCTAAGAACTCCTTAGAGCACTCCCACCACTTTCTATTATTGTTTGAAATCTCGTGTGGAAGAACCACAAGGGTGCTTGTTTGGTAGCTGCTCATTGCTTTGTTTGTTTTTACAATTTTCATACTAAGTTAGATGAAGTAGAACAGACTGGTACATGAGGTAGAGAGCCCTGCTCGCAAGCTTATAAATGGTGTACATGAAGCACATAAGGGAATGAAGAAGTCAGAGGGAAGGTAGTTGTACTAACAGTAATGTGGATGGGTGGCACTAGGTGGGTTTGGCCAAAGATTAATTGTGTGTGTTCTAGCTGGATGAGTTGTAAGCTACCTGAGCCTAACAGTGATTGAGGACAGCGAGAGCTGGGTGGTATTAGATAGAGGTTAATAAACATGTATTCTAGTGGGATGGTAGAAAGCTTCTTAACCCCTTAGTGACCGAGTGCTATGCTGCATTTGATGTGCCTAGAAGACCAGAATTCCATTATTTTTGTCAAATGTTTACTGAACTGTGAATTTCTTTCTTTGTGTTCATTCCACCCATACAAATTATATATAATTTTTTAAAGGACGGATAGGGCTTTCATTTGATACTATTATTTTCATCATATGATATCATTTACTATTAAAAAAAATATAAAATATGATGAAAATATGCCATAAAAAACACCTTTTCTAACTTTGACCTGATTTTTTTTTTTACACAATTACAAATGGTAAAAAAGACCCCGTCTATATATTTCTACTATTTGTCTTGAGTTTAGTAATATCCATGTTTCCTTGTTTGTCTATGTTTTATTTCACGTAATAGGGAAATAAACAATATTAGTGTTTTTTTTGGTTTTCTAACCATTTTCTTCTACAGTGATTTTTTAACCCGAATCCTAAATTTACCCCAACTCTAAATTTACTCTAACCCTAAGTCGACCCCCACCCCTTAATCTAACCCTTGTAATCATCCGAAGTTTGAGAAGGAAGGAGAGAGCTGGGTGCTCTGCGGAAAGGCGTTCCAGAGAGAGTGGGGTATTTTATATGCAAACTGTGATATATGAACTGATTTTCAATGGGAAATGTGTAATTGGCATGCAATTTAGCTAATGCATGGTTAGAACATTTTCAATATTTTTTGTTATTCTCTACAGGAAATATAATGTTTAGGTCATCCAGACCCTTTAACCGCTTGCCAACACAGGACGGACTAGGTACGTCCTGTGTGGCGAAGCGTTAGTGACACAGGACCTAGTCCGTCCTGCAGCAAAATGAGCACTGAAAGCAATACTTTTGCGCTTTCAGTGCTCTACTGGTATTGCTACGATGCTTCCGTGTCGAAGCATTGTGCGATAATGAAAAAAAAACAAAACGCTGATGGCATTATGATCGCTTTGGAGAGTGATTGAAATGTTGGTTTTAAAGGCACAGTGCCTTTAAAACTGTTGGTGGTTTAAATGAGCATAGGAAGCACTGTGACCAAGATGGCATTGCCCTTCTAAGGGCAAGAGCACAGGAAGCAGGATTGCCTCATCACAGAGGCAATCTGTGACTGCCAGGCAGACTGGCAGGCAGTGGGGGAGAGATACAGATCAATGTAATAAAAATAAGTTAAAATAAAATTAAATTGCGTATTCTTGGGACTTGAATGGATAAGGGTCAGAATAGGCGTAGTGTAAAGGTAAGTTAGGGTTAGAATAGGGAGAGGCTGAGTGAGTTTTGTTTCGAGATAGGATTAGGGAGTGGAAGGGCTTTTTATTAGGGATGTGATAGGGAAAGATGGGGTCAATGAGGGACAGTTAGGGATCTACTGACCTAAGCGTCTCTGCTGTATTTGTTTTCTTTTTGTCTTCCCCCCTTTCGCTGTGCCTGAAATTTTTTTCTCTCTCTCTTCCTCCTCCTCTGGTCCTCCTCCCTTTGACCCTCAGAAATGTATATGGATAAATGCATGTGTATGTTGATAGGTTAGACTAACACGGTTCAAGAATTGGATGCAATCTGGTGAAAGTGGATTTGATTGTGATCTGATCTTTTTTCTTTTTTTCCCTTTTCTCTCTCTTTTTGTTGTATATAGTTGATGTTACCAAGAAATAAATATAATTAACAAATAAAAAATAAAATAAAATAAATCAATAAAAAATAACATTTGAGACCCAATGGTTTTATAAAAGCCATTTCCTTTATTTAACCCCTTCCCTGCCATTTATCATGATTAAGCAGTGATCTTTCACATCAGTTCATTTTTTGCTGTTTGTGCACTTTTTCATTTTTTTCTACAAAGGCTCTTCTATTAACCCATATTTTTGGATTATTTCTTTTTACATCCGCTAGGGTTACGTGTAAAGTAAAAATATTTTAGAATTTTTTTGTTGTCTGAGCACATGTATAGCGATCTGTAACAGCGAAATTGGTGGCAAAGGCGGCTTGGGGATTGCTCAGATGAGAATCACCGTTCCCCTGGTCAGATAAATATTTGTGAATATTGTGAATATTTGCGAATATTGATGTGACCAATTTGCATCTGCTGGCCTCTCCTCATTTACATTTTTGTGAGGGAAAGAGACAAATTAGTCTTATAGTCTTATATATTATTTAATAATAGTAAAATAATATAATAATTATACAATTTTCAGGTTTTATGAAACCCAATCCCTGTGTATTTTCCCCTTCCCTGCCATTGATCACTGTATAAGCAGTAACCTTGGACAGCAACACTTTTTTAGCTGTCTGTATTTTTTTAGGGATTAATTTCTTTGTACTGTAATGTATTACAGTACTACATAGAAGAGCTATTAACCCCTTCTTTTCTGGAGATCACTGCTTAGGCACTGATTCTGAGGCCGCTGACTCAGGGTTTGATTTTACCCTGGTCAGCTTTCTGATACATCTAGTGATGTATCAGTGGCTGCTGAGCCCTTGCCACAAGGTGTCTTGGGTGTCTACTTTAAAATAATATATGGTTTGATGGGGGTAAATTACATTGACTGGCTTCAAAGATATATCCCAAATATGACATGGACACAGGTTGACTACATGTCAAAATTCGGACCACACAAATGTCAAAATTCCAAGTTGGAACACTGAGATGCGGACCACACAAATGTGGCCTTTTATCCCCCCCAAAAAAACAACCAACAAACCCATATATGGATGGTATCGCTGTACTCGGGAGATGTTACTGAACACATACTGAGGTGTTGTTTGGCAGTGACACAACAGGATCTGTAAATTCATGCCTGAAGTGATAATGTATCATGTATGTGAAAAAAAATTACTACCCAAAATTTTGACATAGGCTGGTAGAATTAGTGCATGGGAAGTGTTAAAAAAACCACCATTTGAAATACCCTAGGGTGTATAGTTTTCAATATATAGTTTTGTGGGTTAAAATACAGTGGGGGCTTTAAAAAAGTCCCAAATGGGACATGGGCCCAGCTTGAGAGCATGTCAAAATTCTGTCTGAAATCCAAAATGTACACCTTCCAAATGTGGCCTTTTAGCCCCCAAATAACCTTATCAATGGATGGTATCCCTGTACTCAGGAGATGTTGCTGACACATATTGAGGTGTTATGTGGCAGTACCCCTTCACATTTTCAGGAAATGTTTACCTGAATTTCAATCTCTGTGAAAAATCACCATTTTTTTTATTTTGCGGCAAACTTTGGCAAAGCTTGGTGGTAAAATGGCTACATGAATAGTGTCAAAATACCCCAAGTTAAATGCCCTGAGTTGTCTAGTTTTGAAAAATATGTACGTGTGTGTGTGTGGGGGGGGGGAGGTGGTCATTCATGGATGTAGAACAGATATCAGTGTTACAATGTCAGTATCACTAATTTTGAAAAACAAAAAAAATGGATTTTGAAATAGCTTTCCACTACTTATAGTTCTTGCCCTGTAACTTTAATAAAAAAAAGCACAAACACATGGGCTATTTCTGAAATCAGGACAAATATTGGAAACTATTTAGCAGTGTGTTTCTGTTGTCTTTTGTAGCTAAATATATGATTTTTCAAATAAAAATCTGAATTTTTTTTAATATAAAATGATATGCTATTATCAAAATAATGGTATCGAAAGAAAGCCCTTCATCAGCCAATAAAACAATATATAGTTTGTGTGGGGACACTGAATGAGAAAGAAAGAAATTACAGCAAAACACAAACACCGCAGAAATGTTAAAAAAGACCATGTCACCAAAAGTCAGACACAAGTCATGTCACTAAGGGGTTAGTGCTCTGCAAATCACTAAAACAAGGTCAAAGTGGACTTTTTAATCTTGCTATCATTCTGATCCACCGTACGGTTACACAATCCAAATGTTTTATCATTCATTCACTGCTTCTATTAAAGTGTTTTGCTGCCACCATGTGGCCATTTCACTCACTACCAATCTTCCATGATTTTTACAGCGTTCCCATGTTTAGAATTTCCTCTGATGAGATGATGTATTCTGGACTAGTCTTGGAACCATTGAAAGGAATGATTTTGAAGTACCCAGTAAATTAAATGTAAGACTATTACTATGGGGTCTGTAGACTAAAAGGTGAGTTGAGGTGAGATGAACATTTCATCTCACCAATTTACTTATACATTGTGCAGGAACAAACCTAGTGAGTTTGATTAGTGGGGAGAAACTGACAGGTTTGTCCCTGCAAAATGTATAGTTAAAATGGTGAGTCAAAATGTTCATCTCACCTCATCTCACCTATTAGTGAATAGGCTGCTATGTCTTTCTACAAATTAAGCAAATTCAGTGCTATGGACGTTGTAGACTTCTGTTGAAAGAAAAATAAATGGTATGATTTTAACTGTACATGTTTGCTGTATTTCCACAGCTAACATACTTTCATGTATAAAAATAAACATATGAGAGAGGGGAAAAAAGTACACAAGATAAAGATGAAGGAAGCAAGGGTCTAAAAAGATGTCCTGCTGATCTGGTGTAGACCCGACATGTTCATAGATACACGCAGGTTTACATTCTGCTGTGTCTCAAGGGGCTTCGCTCACTCCTCTGACCGGAGTCTGAATATAACAAGGGTTTCTCTCAGATAGCACTAGTTTAGGTCCACTCTGATGATTTTATTCAAAAATGAGGCCAGTCACCGAAAAGATGGTTGCCTATTTCCCATGGAACATTGGCAGCTGCCAGACAGATGATAGTGTCCCTTTAAAGGAATACTGTAACAAACAATGAACTAATATTTATTTGAAAGATTGCATCAAGTGTAGATAGTTTGCATATAAATGATTTGATGAAAGAATATAAAGCCCTCTCTCTCTCTCTCTCTCTCTCTCTCTCTCTCTCTCTCTCTCTCTCTCTCTCTCTCTCTCTCTCTCTCTCTCTCTCTAATATAAAGAGCCCTGTTTGCTCTGTTAAGCTCTAACAGGAGGCAGACATGTTATTTAGAATCTTGGTTCATCTGAACCAAAGTGAATGAAGAACTGCCCTCAGATTCTAAACGACATGTCCACTTCGTATTTGAGCTATACAGTGCAAAAAGGGCTTAATAAGGTTGAAACTTCAGACACCTCAGGTCCTGGCCTTTCACATGAAAATTGGGGCACAGTAGTTGCTCGCAGTGCCTCCACATAGTGAATTTCAAAATACCGTAATCATAACTCAATGGTGAATAAGAATTTCAAAAAATCATAACCATAACTCAGTGGTGATTAACACACAAAAGTGAAAAAATATGAACAAACATTATCATGCAAAAAGATGCAAAAGTACCTGTAATACCATAAATAAAGTCCTGGAAACATTCTCAATTAACCCCTTCATGACCAGACTGTTTTTGGAATGTTGTGCGTTAGTGACCGAGGCTGTTTTAACACTTCTGAGGTGTTTGTGTTTAGCTTTAATTTTCTTCTTTGTCGGTTGCTGTACCCACACATATTATATATTGTTTTTTTTCAGGACAAGAAGGGCTTTCTTTTCATAACATTATTTTGTTCATATCATTTATTGTATTGTGAAAAAAATAGTAAAATATGGTTAAAATTAAAAAAAATAAACACTTTTCCTGACTTTTCTTTGTAAATTTTTTTTACTAAGCTCCAAAAGCTAATGAAAAAACGTGCTAAATAGATTCGACTATAGGCCCTGAGTTCAGAAATACCCAATGTTTATATGTTTTTTTGCTTTTGTTTGCATGTTTTAGGTTAATAAATACAAGTAGCATTTAGCTGTTTCAAAACCATTTTTTTTTTAAATTAGCGTTAGTGACACTGTAACACCGATATCTGATATGAATCGCTGAATAACCCCCCACATGTACACATTTTTTATAAAGTAGACATCCCAGGGCATTCAACTTGGGGTAATTTGACACTTTTCACTCTGTCATTTTACCACCAATCTTTGACAAGTTTTGGCGTAGTAATTTTGTGTGTGTTTTATTTCCACACACTTTATATGTACACACACAATATATGTTCAGCTACTTCCCCTGAGTATAGCGGTACCCCACATGTATAGGTTTGCTAGGTTTATGTGGCAGGTACAGGATATGGTTATTGCAGCTTTAAAACGTGTATTTATTATGTAATACTTGTGACTACATTTCCTATCATGCTCAGCCAGCCAAAAGCTACCGTAGCAGAATAGGAAATGTAGTCTATAGTAGGAAGCCCTGATTTTTGCTATCCTGCGGCTGCATGGATCAAATATCCAGCTGCTGCGGGCACCTATCTACTGCTGGGGGCCAATGCAAAGCACTGGCCCCACTAGCAGTCTTTTTTTTTTAAATAAAATATCCCTAGAGGACCACAGACAGACATAACATGTCATTGGTCCTCTACGGAATAACTTCTTATTTTTATACAATTTATTATTATTATTTTTAATTTTTTTATTTATTTAATTTTTAATTTTTTAACATTTTTTTATTTTTATTTAACTCTAACCTTAACCCTATGGTTAGGGTTAGTACAAACCCTAATTCTAACTCTAGGATTAGGGTTTTGATGAACTCTAACCCTAACCCAAGAGTTAGGATTAGCACAATAGGAAAAAAAAATGTAAAAAAAAAACATTTTTTTTTTTTAATTAAAAAAATCCTTTGGGGGGGCTGGTTGTTACTGGGGGGGACCAGGGGGAGACTTGACACACTATATTTTAGTCTATCCCTGCCCCACGATCACCGTGGAGCAGGGAGAGACTATAGCTGTCAAAGCAGGCACCTGATTGGCTGTCACAGTGCCCGGATGATTCCGGGGGGTCCTCAACCGACATGGCTGAAGTGTCTCGGTATCGAGACGCTCAGCCATGTCTTTGTTAGCGCGATCGCGGTATGCCGCGATCGGACCTGCATGACGGTCCTGGACCGTCATAGGTCATGAAGGGAGATTTCTCTATGACGGTCCAGGACCGTCATCGGTCGCGAAGGGGTTAAAAGCGTATATTAGCACCCTGTATAGCAATACAACTCCCTGCCCAAAGCTGCAAAACCCACACAGTAGAATGCTGCAGGTAGCGCTACTTGCAGTGGGGTGGAGTGTACTGGTTTATGTTTCTTTATTCGCTGAGAGTTTGATTGCAAGCTTTCAAGACCAAGTTTCTAAGTCCCTTTCTCAGGCATTAATGAGACTAAAACAAAAGTTCCTAATTACAAATCACAGTTCACAGCTTCATCAAAAGGGAAAAATACTGAAATATGTTGTCAGCAGTAAATTAACTAGTCTGACAGAATCCTAATAGATATATTAAGTTAAGTCAGAGCATCTTTGATCATTCCAACCTCTGTTTAAAGGGATCATACAATCATTTAACACATGCCAGGTCCATTATGGTTATCCTGTGTTTGCAAAAAGATTATTAATTTGTAAGATTATATTGGGAAATAAATTCACTGTCACCAGTGACTAAAGTATTACACAGGCTTATCAGTTTTCCCTCTGGGTGCAGAACATTCCCATCAGTACCATGCGCTTAACATCTTGGAAGAGTATTCTCCAAAAGTATGATAGCAGACTACAAAGAGTCAATAGCATATTGCAAGTATAATATCACAAACAGATGCTGCAGCCTTTTTAACCTGCATGTTACAACACGTGAATCTATGTACAAATTTGGAGACCCAGGGTGGATCTTATCATTGTCAGTCCCTTGCACCCCATTATATTCTTCATGTATGTCTCCCCTCCTATTTTCCCCAATACCTGTCTCTCTCTCTCTCTACCCATTCTTTCTCATCATGCTCCCCAATGTTGCTCTCTTCCCCCCAACCCATTTTCCTTAGGCCACCCAGCCCCCCATGGTCATTGTGATGGAACCCTCCATCACGGGGGATCATGGAAAGGACTAATTGCCGACCCCTTGCCAATAGACTATGGTCCTGGCCTGAGAGGGTACAATATACTGCTGCCACCGGGTTTAATAAAACATTTACCATGTGCGCAGAAGACACATTTCTGATGTGCAATTTGATATTGCAGAGGAAAGCGTGTATAGACTTGTTGGCCCTGTTGTTGCTGAATTATTAAATGTTATAGGTTTTAAGTGTTCCCCCTGTTTTTAAGTGTTTTTATTATTCATCCTACACTAAATACTTTGGCTAGTGATTTGGATGGCTGGAGAAATCAGGAGATCCCTGGGCTAAAACCACTGTCTATCCCAAGGAAGCAGACTCTGATGGAGGGAGTTCCATCACATTGGTGGCAGCTGTGGGATTGCTTCCTTGTCTGTGGGACATTCCAAACCACCACCAGGATCTATCAGAGAATGAGCTGGTATGCAGGGATTGTGGCCGCCAGGAGTTCTGGAGAGAGGTGCTCCAAATGGAAAGGACCTACCAGAGAAAGGTCCTCCCAATCTTTGAGGAAAGGTGCAGGCAGCAGCGAGACTCGCGCCAGGAGTTAAGGGAGGAGGATATTCCAGACAGTCCGAGCTGAGGGTTGACCTGTATGCATTTGTTACCCAAGAGTGGGAACTAAAATGCATACTGAAAGCTCTTTGACCTTGCTCAACAGCATGCACCAGAGAGGTAACAGAGATTCCGAATTTCCTAGACTTAGGGGTGGATTGGATTGTGATCTCCACACCCGGGTCAGAGGGATGCTGGGCCGTTGGCCCAGATTCAATATCAGAGCTGTTTGACTTCGGTAAACAGCAGTGGATAGGAATGTGGTCTTCACTGACACTGAACCAGCAGAGAAGCTGGCAGTGAGGTAAAGAACTGCTGATCTCTGCTGTCTCATACTAGAGGATTGTATACATTTAATTGATTAAATGTATACAAACTGTATAATGTTAACCTGGGAGGGGTGGATAAGGCTGCGGTTTCCACACCTGGGTCACAAGGATGCTGGGCGGCTGGACCAGATCCAGTACCAAAGCTGCTCGACTTTGCTCAGCAGCCTGTACCAAAAATGGCTGATTCTGTGGATCTGATGGGCCTTGTCTTGGAAGATATTGCTCCAGGAGGCTATGCAGCTGGCTTCCCTTCCCACAACATGCCTGAAGGATTCCTTTGTGAAGCCAATGAGGCGGCAGCCCCTACTAAACCTTCCCCAGCAGAAGTGCTGGCAGCATGGCATAGAGCCACTGGCCCCTGCCTTCCCCTTGTTTAAGGAGCTATTGCCACCCTACTATCTCCCCAGGAGAGGATGCAATTGGCACTTCTCCCCAGCAGCATTTATGTTCCATGGGAAAGGCAGTGTGAATACCATGCCTGGCAGGGCAGACTGTGAGGTCAGTGAGAGGCCAAGTGAACTGTAGAGTCAACACGTTTGGGGTCATCTCCTGCGTCAGTGCCCTTCGGAAGAGGGATAAATGGAAAGAGTTCATGGAAAGTATTAATTGCTGGCCTTTTGCCAATGGTCTACAGTCCTGGCCTGAGAGGGGGTACAATATACTGCCGCCACCGGGATTAATAAAACATTTACCATGCGCGCAGAAGACACACAACCCTATGTGCTTGACACTGTGAGACCCCAGTCAATGATTCCTCATGCTCCATACACTTAGTGATGACTCAGAGCTCAATGTTCCGATGCTCTGAATCATTTCTTATGCGAAGAATGCGAGGCAGCTGTGGTGGCAGTGCTGACTGAGGTCTGTTAGTGTCATGCTGCTGAATGCACCCACTAAATGGTGGCTCCTGGGGCAGACCACCACCTTCAGGTATGCCACTGGTGGTAATTTGCTAGTTGAATCGGGAGCAGGTGAAAGCTGATTGGCACCAAGTCCCCCAGGTAGCCATCAGAATCCCCTCTCCACTAAGAAAATAATCATTATGTATATAAGTATGAGCAGGGACAGAGAGGAGAATTGTCTACCCCACAGAAAGCTCTGTCCAGGCCCTGTTAGTGCTATAAAGTGACTATATAGCCAGCCAAATAAATTGTATGTGGTAGTACAAATTCCTAGGCTTTGCTGTTTACATATTTTAGGAAACATGAAGGAGCAGCCTATATGTCTACTTGTTGTTTTTATTGAATAAATATCAGTAGGAATATTCCATTGGTTTCCATGGTGACTGCTCTACTTTTAGAATGTTGCACCATTATTGACCTTTTATAAATAGTGGAGAAATAAGAAAATGTTTTAAGCTTATCTAAAAAAAAAGTTTATTGTGCTGTTTATCATTTGGAGCAGGGAAAGTCCGCTGTTTAACGTACAGGATTTCTGTTATTCTAAAAGTGTTGATTTATATCTGAACAAGGGCTGAATATTAAAAGAAATTTAGAAATTCGTCCGTTTCAATTCTCCAGCTTTTATGTGGAATACTGAACTTTAAAGGGCCTAAAAGTACAATATTTTAAAGTGATTTTTTCAAATGGAAATTGTTATCAGTATCACTTTACTTAGAGGGTAGTGGATGCATGGAATAGCCTTCCAGCGATAGTGGTAGAGGTGTACACATTGTTGGAGTTTATATAAGGAGTTTTATAAGGAGTTTATACATGCGTGGGATAGGCACAAGGCTATCCTAAATGTAACATAAGGCCAGTAATAATAATGAAAGTATTCAGATTTCTAACAGAAATTGGGCAGACTAGATGGCTCGAATGGTGCTTATCTGCTGACACATTCTATGTCTCTATGTTACATATATGTCCTAATATCTTATTTGTTATTTGGATCAATCATTCTGTATAGTACCGTATTTGCTCGAATGTAAGACAACCCTGATTATAAGATGACCCCCCAAACTTTGGATATTCATTTAAGGAAAAATAAAAAAAACCTGAATATCACACTACCCTATAGGAAAAAAAGTTTTACTTGTAAATATTCACATGTAAACATGTAAATGTTTTTTTTTTTTCGTATTTAATAAACATTAAAAGTGCATTTCTTTTTTCTAATTCCTTTTATTTGCCTATCTGCCCCACAGACTTAGCCAATGCACCCCCCACACAGGGGATATATCTATATGTTCACACATTAACATTTATAATTTATGTATTACTTTATATTGTTGTATTTATGTATCATTATTACTTTATATTTATTTAGATTGTAAGCTTGGGAGCAGGATCCTGTACCTCATATATCAGTCTGTAGTTCCCTCTCTATGCTCTGTACCATGTTCTATGGATATGGTTGGCACTATATGTCACAGAACACCGTGCCAACAGTTACTGCATTTGTTAACCAAATGTTATGCTGTATTTTGTTTGTTTTATACCCTCCCCAAAGGGGCTAAACACTGACTTATCGTCCCCTCCCAGCATCCTATGCCATCCCGGAGTCAGGACCATCTGCTTCCCACTAGTGCCTTTTGCGAAACGGGGCTTCAGCGCAGCATAGGCGCTGCTGTGATTGGCCAGTTTATACTACCCGCTATTCAGGGAAAACATTGCTCACTTGGGGATTGGTCAGTTGTTTAAAGGGTCAAGTAGCTCAACTGCTGATTGGTCCCCAGGAGATGAAAAAGGGACCGAAATAGAGCCAAAACCTTTATGTTCCATTGTTCAATTATTTTATTATCAAGATGTGCAAATGCATAAAGAGTCTGCAAAATATGCAATAATTGTTCTTCTTGATTAACCCCTATGCTGGTCTTGTGTGGTAATTGGGGGTCTACATTACATCCGTGGATCTTATTTTGGGGTCGCAGGACTTTGACATATAGCTGACGGAGGTACCTCAGCCCGGGTACCAGGTAGTTTGTCACATTTGGTGGCAGCAGTAGGATTGTAACGTTGCCTATGGGACATCCAAACCATCCTCGGGACATATATGCCTAGACACAGATGGACCAACGGTACAGAAGATTGAAACGTAGTGCCCTAAATAAGATTTGCTTGAGGCTGTGGAAGAGCAGCCAGTAACAAGTTCAAAGCTACCCTGATCGAGGAGCTCATGGAAGAGGACCTGATCAGCAACTCCCCTTGGAGGCTACCGACCTGTCGGATGTTTCAGAGAGAGGTCCAGTGGCGCCTGGCTCTCTATGGATCTAACACACCCCAGGAGATGATCATTCAAATTATAGTTCAATGTCACCAGTTGCGCACCTTGGAAGAGCCAACAGCAAATATTCGTGATGGAGTGACCCGCAGGAAGCTACCCTACTCAGCATTTAAACCTTTTAACGAGGCTGAGGAAGATATTTTTTGTCGCCTCCAACAAGTGGACTAAGCGGACTGGGTCTTCTGGCCTGGAGTCACCGGAGACGTGCAACACCACTGTTGGACTTGTGACATTTGCTAGAGAGTAGTCAAGCAGGGCGATCACTCAAAAGCTACTATGCACCCTATGCCCATATTCGAGGAACCTTTCAGTTGTATCACTGTAGATTTCGTAGGACCCTTACCCAGTCCCTCTGGGAAGAAATACATCATAATGGTGGTAGAATATCCTACCCATAGCTATTCCCCTGTCCAATATACATGCTGCGAGTTTTCACCAGGGTAGGCTTCCCTCGGGAGATCTTGTCCGATCAAGGGACCCAGTTCACTGCAGACATTACCCAAAAGCTGTGGAAGCTCTGTGGTATTAAACCCCTGTGTAGTGCCCCGTACCATACCCAGAATAGCATATAGTCCTTTACATGTAAACTTAATTCCTTGTTTTTGTATCCTTCTCTGTCCTCCTTCATTCCAGTTGTGACTTGCCAATTCACCATCAATGTCATGGCCCTTCTACTGGTGCCGTTCGCACTACCCACATTCACTCACCTTGGCACAGTAACTTTCAGAAATCCCTTGGTTTGGATCACGACGAGCGTCTCCTCCCACAATACGCTTTGCTCTGAAACGAGTGCGTGGTAGTCTAGTCTCGTGCGCGCGAGTAAAAAAAACAAACTATATACACACAAACATTGCTATGGAAACAGATGCTACAACTCAAACGTCATAACCACTACCTATCCCCCCCAAGTTAGTATTTAAGCCCCAAGATCACATAGACTCACTGCTTAGAGTTCTGTGTTTATTCTCGTGATTAGCCTCTAAGCGTTCCCTTGTTGATTTTGGTACCTGGTATTTGACCTCGGCTTCCCCTATTGACAACCCTGATTTTCTGGTGCCCTTGGAACCTTTGCTTGTATTTGACCATTCTTACTTCCGGCTCTCTTGACATCGGCTTTCCATTTCAACGAAGCAGGGATCCAGTACCCTGACCCTTGTCCTGACCTAACATCATTACAATCAGACTTGACAATGCACCCCAAGACTTGACAATGCAGCCACAGTGTCACACTTCATGCCACATGCAGGATCATCCCGTGTCCAGTTTGTATCCAATTTCCAGTTTCCTTTCTATCCTTGCTGTTATGTTTATTATTTATGCTCATTCCTGGTTTTTCCTTGTATTCTTGTTCGTACCACTCTTTCCAGTCTGGGCACTTACTGGCATCATTTCCAGTATGGCCACAGAGGGGCATCCTTTTTTCATTTGGCCACAGAGTGGCACCATTTCCAGAGTGGCACCCACGACATGACCCATAACTCATGCTGCACAACCAGGACATGCCCCATCACCCACATAACATGCTCCCATCACCCCATTAATTACACTTTACATGCCCCCATAACATGTCCCCATCACATGCCTCCATCACAGGGCCGCTTTAAGAACCTAGTGGGCCCTGGGTAAAGTCTTTAGCAGTGGACCCCCCTCGACCCAATTTTTCTAAAGTCGCATTGTAAAAAACTTCCATATCATTTTCAACTATTTGTATATGTAATAAAAATGTTATTGAAAAATTGCATTTCTTGTTTTTATTCCCCTTTTCTGCACCCACATTGCACCCAAAGGACTTCACACAGCGCCATACAGTACCCACAGCACTATGCACCTATATTGCACCCACAGCACTTAGCTTGCAACATATTGCACCCACACAATTTGGCATGCCACAGTGTCACAGAACATACCACAGTGTCACTTTCCCCTATAGTACATGTTATTTTGGCCCACAGAACATGCCACAGCATCACTAGACAATTTAATTAAGCCACTGTCAGGTACAAATTAACATCTTGCCCATTAATATGCCAGTGTTATTTTGCCATAATATGCCACAGCCATTTTGCCATTAATTTGCGAGTATTATTGTGCCATTAATATACTGCAGACAATTTGCCCATTACCCATTAGTATGTCAGTATTACCGTATTTGCTCGCATATAGGACGACCCTGATTATAAGACGACCCCCCAAAACTGGATATTCCTTCAGGGAAAAAAACTAAAAGCCAGAATATAAGACTACCCTATAGGAAAAAAAGTTTAACTTGTATATATTCACATGTAAATTGCTTTTTAATATTTAACAAAAATTATGATATAAAAAAAATGCATTTCTTGTTTTTATTTCCTTTTTTGTGCCAATTCTGCCTCTCTCCCTCTCCGCACAGCTTTGTCTCTCTCTCTCCCCCCCTTGCCCTCAGCATGTCTCTCTCACCCCCTTAGTGTTGTCTCTGTCTCTCCACCCAGTGTTATCTCTCTCCCCCTCCCTTCCACGTTGTGTCTCCCTCCCCCAAAGGTTTCTCTCTCTCTCCCTCTTCCTCCCTCCTTTTCTCTTTCTCTTTCCCCCTTCCCTCCCCCAACCTTTTCTCTCGCTCTCCCCCTCCCTCCCCCAAGCTTTGTCTCTCTCTCTCCCCCTTCCCCTCAGCGTTGTTTCTCTCCCCCCCTTAGTGTTCTCTCTGTTTCTCCCCCCAGTGTTATCTCTATCTCCCCCCCTCCCAAGTTGTGTCTCCCTCCCCCAAAACTTTTCTCTCTCGATACGTGCAGACATCCTCCATGCTGCCCGACACTTGCGTCTATTATGACGGACAGCCGGTCCGTCATAATAGACGGAAGTGTCGGGCAGCATGGAGGATGTCTGCACGTATCGTGCAGACATCCCCTGGCTGCCCAAATATCCCTGGTGGCTAGTGGGGGCAGCCAGAGGATGTCTGTACGATATGCCCAGACATCCTCTGCTGCTGCCTGGCACTTCCGCCGGGACTTCTATGGGCAGCCGGAGGATGTCTGCCTTGAGCTAAATACAGCATTGTGTGTACCTTTCTATGTCTCCTTAGTTCTGTAGTTATGTCTTAGTATTCTATCCTGTTCTTATCTGTTTAGTTCTGCCTTTTCTCCTTAGTTTATTCAGTAGCCCCGCACACTGTATTTATGTTTCTATCTCTGCTTCTGCTCTCTCCGTGTTTGCTTATTCTTTCTCAACCTGCAGCTTCCTGTTCAAGATTATGTCCCATCCTCGCTCCTGGGTGTCTGCTAGTTTTCTCTGGTTCCTTTCTCTTCTCCCTGGATACTTTAGCTGCTTCCACAGGGCTCAAGATTCCGGGGGAGAGGGGTCACAGTGCACCAGACCATGTCTCTCCACATCCAGCACTATACTTATAAATTCGTCACTCAGGGTCTTTTGTTATCTGGGAGTCAGTGTGTTACACACAGTCTTTCAAATGCACCACCAAGCTTGCCATTGCACCCCCAGACTTGCATGACTTGCAAATGCCCCCCCCCTCCCCCCCAGGAGTTCCATTGCAATCCCTGGTGTCTAGTTGTGCTCACAGACATCCTCCAATCATGGGGTTGGGGGACTGACAACTGGACAAAATAAGATAATGGGGTCCTCTTGTGACTGCCCATGTGCAAGCCACACCTATATACAGCATGGTATTAAGCTTTATTAGGATATGCCCCATCACCCACATTGCACACTCAGGACATGTCCCATCACCCACAATGCAAACCCAGGATATGCCTCATCACCCACATGGGTGTGCAATGTAGGTGATGGAACATGTCCTGGGGTGCTAGGGCATGTCCTGGATGTACAATGTGGGTGATGGGGCATGTCCTGGGTGGGCTATGTGTGTGATTGGGCATGTCTTGTGGTGCTGGGACATGTCCTTGGTGTGCAACATGGGTAATGAGGCATATCGTGTGTGTGCAATATTGGTGGTATGGCAGGTTCTGGGGTACTGGGATGAATGCTGGTTGTGCAATGTGGGTGATAGGTATGTCCTGAATGTGTAATATGGGTTATGTGACATGTCCTGTGTGTGCAATGTGAGTGATAGGGCATGTCCTGGGGTTCTGGAACAAGTCATGGGTGTGCAATATGGATGATGATGCTTGTGCTAGGGTATACAATGTGGGTGATGGGGATATATACTGGGTCTGCAATGTGGTTGATGGGGAGAGTCCTGGGTCTGCAATGTGGGTGATGAGGCATGTCCTGGGTGTGCAATGTGGGTGCTGGGACAAGTCTTAGTTGTGCAATGTGATTGATTGGGCATGTCCTGGGTATGCAATGTGGTTGGAGGCAGTGGTGTATCTTGGTTTTGTACTGCCCTAGGCAGACAAATTTTGGGCACCCCCCCTACCCACGTTGCACACCCACGAATGACCCATAACCCACGTTGCACACCAAGGACATGCCCCATCACCCCCATTACATACACATTGCCAGTATTATTTGCCCATAATATTCCCCAGCTAATTTGCCCAATAATATGCCAGTATCATTTGCCATTAATATGCCCCAGCCAATTTGCCCAATAATATGCAAGTATTATTTGCCATTAATAAGTCACAGCCAATTTCCCCAATAATATGCCAGTATTTGCCATTTAATCAGCCCCTGCCAATTTGCCCAATATTATGCCAGTATAATTTGCCATTAATATTCCCCAGCCAATTTGCCCAATAATATGCCAGTGTTATTCTGCCACTTACCGGTAATATGCCCCAGCCAATTTGCCCAATATTAAGCCAGTATTATTTGCCATTTTATATCCCGCAGCCAATTTGCCCAATAATATGCCAGTGTTATTTGCCATTTAATATGCCCCTGCTAATTTGCCCAATAATATGCCAGTGTTATTTGCCACTTTATATCCCGCAGCCAATTTGCCAAATAATATGCCAGTGTTATTTGCCATTTAATATGCCCCTGCTAATTTGCCCAATAATATGCCAGTGTTATTTGCCATTTTATATCCCGTAGCCAATTTGCCCAATAATATGCCAGTGTTATTTGCCATTTAATATGCCCCTGACAATTTGCCCAACAATATGCCAGTGTTATTTGCCATATAATATGCCCCTGCTAATTTGCCCAATAATATGCCAGTGTTATTTGCCATTTTATATCCCGCAGCCAATTTGCCCAATAATATGCCACTGTTATTTGCCATTTAATATGCCCCTGACAATTTGCCCAACAATATGCCAGTGTTATTTGCCATTTAATATGCCCCTGACAATTTGCCCAATAATATGCCAGTGTTATTTGCCATTCTATATACCGCATATTTGCCATTCAGTGGCGTCCCGAGGGGGGTGGGGGGGGGGGGGGGGGGCGGACCACTCTGGCTCTAAGTGACACACTATTACTGGGCTCTGAGTGGCACACTATTACTGGGTTCTGACTGGCACAATATTCCTGGGCTCTGACTGGCACAATATTCCTGGGCTCTGAGTGGCACACTGTTACTGGGCTCTGAGTGGCACACTATTACTGGGCTCTGACTTGTACACTATTACTGGGTTCTGACTGGCAAAATATTCCTGGGCTCTGAGTGGCACAATATTCCTGGGCTCTGAGTGGCACACTATTACTGGGTTCTGACTGGCACACTATTACTGGGTTCTGACTGGCACAATATTCCTGGGCTCTGAGTGGCACACTATTACTGGGCTCTGAGTGGCACACTATTACTGGGCTCTGACTGGCACACTATTACTGGGTTCTGACTGGCAAAATATTCCTGGGCTCTGAGTGGCACAATATTCCTGGGCTCTGAGTGGCACACTATTACTGGGTTCTGACTGGCACAATATTCCTGGGCTCTGAGTGGCACACTATTACTGGGTTCTGAATGGCACAATATTCCTGGGCCCGACTGGCACAATATTACTGGGCTCTGCCTGTCACAATATTTCTGGGCTCTGACTGGCACACTATTACTGGGTTCTGACTGGCACAATATTACTGGGTTCTGATTGGCACAATATTCCTGGGCTCTGAGTGGCACACTATTACTGGGTTCTGACTGGCACAATGTTCCTGTGCTCTGACTGGCACAATATTACTGGTATCTGAGTGGCACAATATTCCTGGGCCCGACTGGCACAATATTACTGGGCTCTGCCTGTCACAATATTTCTGGGCTCTGACTGGCACACTATTACTGGGTTCTGACTGGCACAATATTACTGGGTTCTGATTGGCACAATATCACTGGGCTCTGACTGGCACACTATTACTGGGCTCTGACTGGCACACTATTACTGGGCTCTGACTGGCACAATATTACAGGCATCTGACTGGCACACTATTACTGGGCTCTTAATGACACAATATTCCTGGTATCTGACTGGCACCCTATTACTGGGCTCTTAATGACACAATATTCCTGGTATCTGACTGGCACAATATTACTGGGCTCGGAGTCCCACAATATTCCTGGTATCTGGCTGGCACACTATTACTGGGCTCTGACTGGCACAATATTACTGGGCTCTGACTGGCACACTATTACTGGGCTCTGAATGGCACAATATTACTGGGCTCTGACTGGCACAATATTACTGGGCTCTGACTGGTACAATATTACTAGGCTCTGACTGGCACAATATTCCTGGTATCTGACTGGCATAATATTAATGGGCTCTGACTGGCACACTATTACTGGGCTCTGACTGGCACACTATTACTGGGCTCTGACTGGCACAATATTACAGGCATCTGACTGGCACACTATTACTGGGCTCTTAATGACACAATATTCCTGGTATCTGACTGGCACCCTATTACTGGGCTCTTAATGACACAATATTCCTGGTATCTGACTGGCACAATATTACTGGGCTCGGAGTCCCACAATATTCCTGGTATCTGGCTGGCACACTATTACTGGGCTCTGACTGGCAAAATATTACAGGCATCTGACTGGCACACTATTACTGGGCTCTTAATGACACAATATTCCTGGTATCTGACTGGCACAATATTACTGGGCTCTGAGTGGCACAATATTCCTGGTATCTGACTGGCACAATATGACTGGGCTCTGAGTGGCACAATATTACTGGGCTCTGAGTGGCACAATATTCCTGGTATCTATAATTGTACAATTGTCACCTCGTGGGGCTCCTGTGTGTTGCATAATTAATGGCGGTCCCATGTGTGCATAATTATGGGGCGCTTTTGTGTGGCATATTTATCGAGCCCCATATGTGGCATAATTAAGGGACTCTTTTGTGTGGCATAATTATGGGGCACCTGTGTGTGTGTGTGTGGCATAATTATGGGGCACCTGTGTGTGTGGCATAATTAATTGGGCAGAGGTGAGGCATAAATAGTGGGGCTCTGGTGTGGCATAATTTATGGGGCTCTGGTGTGGCATAATTTATGGGGCTCTGGTGTGGCATAATTTATGTGGCTTCTGTGTGTGGCATATTTGATGGGGCTCCTGTGTGTGGCATAGTTAATAGGCCATCTAACTGGCATTACTAAGGAATCTGTTTGGCATTGTATTGGAGGAAATCTAGGGGGGTGACACCATGAGTTTCCGCACTGGGTGACACCAACCCTAGTGACGCCCCTATTGCCATTTAATATGCCCCTGCCAATTTGCCCAATAATATGCCAGTGTTATTTGCCATTTAATATGCCCCTGCCAATTTGCCCAATGATATGCCAGTGTTATTTGCCATTTAATATGCCCCTGCTAATTTGCCCAATAATATGCCAGTGTTATTTGCCATTTAATATGCCCCTGCTAATTTGCCCAATAATATGCCAGTGTTATTTACCATTTAATATGCCCCTGCTAATTTGACCAATAATATGCCAGTGTTATTTGCCATTTTATATCCCGCAGCCAATTTGCCCAATAATATGCCAGTGTTATTTGCCATTTAATATGCCCCTGCCAATTTGCCCAACAATATGCCAGTGTTATTTGCCATTTTATATCCCGCAGCCAATTTGCCCAATAATATGCCACTGTTATTTGCCATTTAATATGCCCCTGCCAATTTGCCCAATAATATGCCAGTGTTATTTGCCATTTAATATGCCCCTGCCAATTTGCCAAATAATATGCCAGTGTTATTTGCCATTTAATATGCCCCTGCCAATTTGTCCAATAATATGCCAGTGTTATTTGTCATTTAATATGCCCCTGCCAATTTGCCCAATAATATGCCAGTGTTATTTGCCATTTAATATGCCCCAGCCAATTTGCCCAATAATATGCCAGTGTTATTTGCCATTTAATATGCCCCTGCCAATTTGCCCAGTAATATGCCAGTGTTATTTGACATTTAATATGCCCCTGCTAATTTGCCCAATAATATGCCAGTGTTATTTGCCATTTAATAAGCCGCAGCCAATTTCCCCAAATCCCCCCATTTTCCCAGCACTTACCTTTCCCTGGTGGCTAGTGGCAGGCAGCATGTTCTCCTCCATGCTGCCTGTTCGGCTCCCAGGCGGTTGTGCCGACAGGTCACGTGACCCGGCGCTTATGACGTCACCGGAGGTTTCTCTGTGCTGCCTGTTCGGCTTCCTGTGCAGCCTGCCACCTGGCAAAGATGCCTGCAAGCGCGGTCTTTTTCTTTTTTTTTAAAGGGGTGGATTCTTTTTTTTACAATTTTTTTTTTACATTTTTTTTCTTAGTGCTGGATGTGCAATGTGGATGATGAGGCATGTCCTGGGTGGCCAATGACGGCAATGGGTCATGTCCTGGTGTGCAATATCGATAATTGGGCATGTACTAGGGTGCTGGGTCAAGTCATGGGTGTGCAATGTGGGTGATGGGGTATTACCTGTAAGAAAGAGTTAGCACTCCAAATATAGTTTTGCAACATTGTGAATTTTTTTTAATAATAACGGTCCACGTGCGCTCCCTCACCATCTGCTGTAATGTATTAATTTTATTATTATATCTTATATTTGCATTATTTGGACTTTACTACACCTACGTCTGTGAGCCCGGGTTTTCCCAGTTTGGAGCGACTTACCTGTGTATACTTGCTCCAGCACCCCAGTACATGCACCATCACCCACACTGCACAGCCGGGACAGGCCCCATCACCCACATTGCAAACCAAGGACATGCCCCAGCACTCAAATTGCACACCCAGGACTTGCCCCATCACATACATTGCACACCCATGATATGCCCCATCACCCAATTTGCGCAAAGAGGACTTTCCCCACCATATAAAAAAACAGATAGCACTCCAAATATAGTTGTGCAAAGCGGTGAAAAAATGTAATAATAAAATTATACATAAATACATTACAGCAGATGGTGAGGGAGCACACTTGATGTATTTTGCGTGTTGCCTCCCGCGCTGAGCTTTCTATTTTTTTATTTTTTTTATTTTTATTGATATTTTACAGGGTGCATCCTTTGTGTGCCAGGGGGGTGGGCAGTGATTTCACTGCCAACCCTCATGGTACTCAAGGGTGTTTTTTTAACACTTTTGTGGGGCCATATTCTATAATTATCCCCCGCCACTAGGTGGGGTGACCCCATGCATTCCAGTGCATCGCGCTGTATTATGCATCTGTCAAAATAATAAAAAAAAAATAGTATTAAAAAAAATCATTGCCACCGGATATGGCCTCACTTCATATCTGGTGGCTGTAATTCCCTCCTCCGTGGAGGTATTCTCTTTCAGTTTATACTAAGTGACCCATAGGTTGAGGAGGCGGTGACCGTGGCGGTGTAGGTGGAAGCGGCGCTGGAGGAGGAAGAGGTAGCCAGAATTTTTCAAAGTGCGCTGTAAGCACAGTATTGGACTGTTCTATTTGACTCTCAGATATGAAGTGCACCGCAAGACGCAAATGTACCATTTAGCACCCAAAACAATTAGAATTTTTCAAAGTGCGCTGTAAGCACACTTTACAGCGCACTATTGCTATTCTATAAACCGAAATAGAGTCCCCATTCATACGAATAGGTCAATTGACCTATTCATATGAAGGGGGACTCTATTTCGGTTTATAGAAAGCCAATAGCATTACATGTATTCCATAAACCGAAAGTCTATAAACCGATAGACTTTCGGTTTATGGAATACATGTAATGCTATTGCTATTCTATAAACCGAAAGTCTATAAACCGAATGTGTTTCGGTTTATAGACTTTCGGTTTATGGAATACATGTAATGCTATTGGCTTTCTATAAACCGAAATAGAGTCCCCATTCATAAGAATTTCTTATGAATGGGGACTCTATTTCGGTTTATAGAAAGCCAATAGCATTACATGTATTCCATAAACCGAAAGTCTATAAACCGAAACACATTTGGTTTATAGACTTTTGGTTTATGGAATACATGTAATGCTTTTGCTATTCTATAAACCGAAAGTCTATAAACCGAAAGTCTGTGCTGTGGGTACTACATGGTGCTGTGTTAAGTTGATGCAATGTGGGCGCAAAGACAGGGAATAAAACACACATCTCTCTCTCTCTCTCTCTCTCTCTCTCTCTCTCTCTCTCTCTCTCTCTCTCTCTCTCTCTCTCTCTCTATATATATATATATATATTGTAACAAACCACCTCTCATACGGTTAGGATTTTGTCACAGATCTTACGGTCACCATAGCCTTCTAGGTTATCCAAAGTCCAGGACACATCCAGTTCAGTTTTCCTTTTTATTTGGTGAGAAAACAGGAGCTCTAAATAAAAAGGGCTTTTTGCGGCTAGCGATGTTTATTCATAAATATCCTGAGCATCTAGGATCCATTACACATCTGCCTGTTATTCATTCATCTTCCCAGCGAGGATGAGCCCATTTTACCCTCCTTCGGGAGAGGGTTTACTAGTCACGGGCATCACCAGGGTTGGTGTCACCCAGTGCGGAAACTCATGGTGTCACCCCCCTGGATTTCCTCCAATACAATGCCAAACAGATTCCTTATAAATTCAGTTATATAGCCTATCAACTATGCCACACACAGGAGCCCCATAACTATGCCACACACAGGAGCCCCATAAATTATGCCACACCAGAGCCCCATAAATTATGCCACACCAGAGCCCCACTATTTATGCCTCACCTCTGCCCAATTAATTATGCCACACACACAGGTGCCACATTATTATGCCACACACACAGGTGCCCCATAATTATGCCACACAAAAGAGTCCCTTAATTATGCCACACATGGAACCCAATAAATATGCCACACACAAGTGCCCCATAATTATGCACACATGGGACCGCCATTAATTATGCAACACACAGGAGCCCCACGAGGTGACAATTGTACATTTCTAAAACAATACTTATCTATACATACAGACATATCTCTCTCTCTCTCTATAACAGCCAATTTGCCCAATTATATGCCAGTATCATTTTGTCATTAATAAGCCACAGCCAATTAGCCCATTAATATGCCAGTATTATTGTGCCAGAGGCCATTACCATTGTGCCATTAAGATGCCAGTATTATTGTGCCATTCATATACCAGCAATATTGTGCCATTCAGAGCCCAGTAATATTGTGCCAGTCAGATACCAGGAATATTGTGCCATTGAGAGCCCAGTAATATTGTGCCAGTCATATACCAGGAATATTGTGCCATTGAGAGCCCAGTAATATTGTGCCATTCAGAGCCCAGTAATAGTATGCCATTCAGATACCAGTAATATTGTGCCATTCAGAGCCCAGTAATATTATGTCATTCAGATACCAGGAATATTGTGCCATTCAGAGCCCAGTAATATTGTGCCAGTCAGATACCAGGAATATTGTGCCATTCAGAGCCCAGTAATATTGTGCCAGTCAGATACCAGGAATACTGTGCCATTCAGAGCCCAGTAATATTATACCATTCAGAGCCCAGTAATATTGTGCCAGTCAGATACCAGGAATATTATGCCATTCAGAGCCCAATAATATTGTGCCAGTCAGATACCAGTAATATTATATGTGGAAAGGAGAGTGAAACCGGCGCACAATGCATGGACACTTTTAAAAAATAAATTATATGTGACACTCTAAGTGTAGCTGTGCAAATGTGCAAATAAAAATAAATATTCAAAAATGCAAAATGTGCAAAAAAAGTGCAAAATCTCCAAAAAAAAAAAAAAATTGTGCAAATAAGCAATAACTAATGTTATCAAATGGCACAATAAATAACAGTTGATAATATATAGTGACCTTACAGCAATTAGTAAAAAACAAACCAGTATAAATGGTGCAAATTCTGTGATAATTGGTCTTAGACCAGGTGAGTGAATGCTGTACTTAGGAATACAATGTGCTGTTAATACAGCTAGAAAACTGGTGTAGATGACCCCAAAAACATGAAATACCAAACATATACAAACTCATATTACGGTCCTAAATACTGCATAATTGGTGTTAGGTCTGAAAAGATATAAAAACAGTAAAAAACGATGGTGCAGTACAAAATACACTTGGAATAAGTCCAAGATCTCTGATTAAAATGCACTCACAAGTGGAGCTCCTGATAGTCAAGGAGCATGAAACAACAGCCTATGGTATTAGTGGAGCAATACACTTGCCGTCCCCCCGATCAGGATCCTTAAATCCAAAAACTTCTGGGTGAAAAGGGCGATGTGGCTCCAGTTGTAGTGAAACAGATTAATTTTTATTGATACAATTAAAAAGTCTCCATAGAGATCCTCAGACCGAGGTAGCACACAAATCTCCACAGAAGGGGCCAGTAATATTATGCCATTCAGAGCCCAGTAATATTGTGCCAGTCAGATACCAGGAATATTGTGCCATTCAAAGCCCAGTAATATTGTGCCAGTCAGATACCAGGAACCCCCGCTGGAGGTGTCACCCGGTGTGGTCCGCACCCCCCGCACTCCCCTCGGGACGCCACTGACTAGTCATCAAGATAGCAATGGGGAATACTGTCACAAAATGAATTCTGCCTGCCTGACTGGGGTTCTTGGAGGGGCCTGAGGGCCAAACACCTCCCTGTAGATTATGGGCCCTGGCTTATGTGCCATAACTCTATACGTTAATATTGTTAGTTAGTTATATTATGTTACTATATTGGTTTATGTGTAATGTTTATTTCTGTGAGTAGACCGCTCTGAAGGGTTATAATGTGTCAGTGACAATAATTGATAGTTTACTCTAACATCCATTGTTCTGTATTAACTGTATTAACTGGTAAACTGATTATGTTGTGTACATTATGTTTCTTACTCTGTATCTACTCACTCTATGTTAATTCCTATTTGGTTTGTAGTCTGAAAGTCTAATGTATTCCTAGCCTCAGTTAGTTGGAGGACTATGCTTAGTTCCATTCACCCCCCCCCCCCCCCCCCCCATTGTATACTAATGTCTGTGATGTCATGTTTATGTCTTTTTTATAAGTCTGTGTTGTTACACAAATAAAATAGTTGTTCATTCTTGCTTTACCTAACTGGGTACAAAGAGAAAGGTTTAGGAAAGACTTGCTGGGTGAATGCTGAGCTTTAATCGGGGGCTAAGGAGGTGATTTCCTACAACGGACAGAGGGTCTACTACGTCCGGTAGACGGTCCGTTACAAATACATTTTCTGTAAGGGGCCCCGAAACTTCTGATGGCAGACCCTGACCCTGATGGCAGACCCTGTGTTTCTGGATCTGGTAATAACAATGAAGTGCTTATCAACGTAAGGTATATTTTTTTATCTATATATCTCATGAGTGTCTTATTGCATTTTCTGGAAAAGCACCTTATTTCATTCTACAACCTGCAGGGTAAGATAGTTGTTATTATAATGTATATGTATGTATTTTGTATTGATGTTTATTTCAGTGTCTTTTGATGGCAGCATCTCACGGCCATTGGATTAAGTTCAGATTTGTTTGCGATCAGTGCCACATTTGAGTTAGTAGACTATATGTACTGTGTATGTTAGTATAGGCAGTAATATTTATTTAGAGCTTGTGGATCCAGAGAGGAATCTGATTGCCATTTGGAGTCAAGAAGGAATTGTATGCCCCATTGAAAGTAGAATTTGAAATTGCTGAAATAAGGTTTTTTTTGTTGCCTTCTTCTGGATCAACAGCGACAAACAAGGAATAGGAAAAGGGTTGAACATGACATGATAATATGATAATGGTTCTCTATAACTACATAAAAGGGGTCCATTGTGGGGAACCATAGATGCTTGATTGGATTGAATGTTAGAGTACAATGCACACATGAATGTCTGGTACGGTGTTATTAAAATGGGAAATCTGATGATTTGAAGTGTCATAGTATCAATATAACACACAAGCCATTATGAAATGTGTCCACAAGATGGCATCGGAGGCACACAAATGATTATAAACAATATAACCTTATTGGTAGTGTACCTGTCATTTATGTGTTATAAAGGGGTCAGCTCTAGGGTTTGCAGGTGGGCAAAACTAATTTGCCTAACTGTTTTTTTTTATTCTTAGGGTCAAGGGTGTGTATGCGTGTGTTACTGCTGCCCAGTGATACACTCTCAAACACATGCAATTATGATTATGAGTTTTATTGCTGTAGAGCTGTTCTGGACGCTTCACTTTATCATTAATCCCCCTTTCATTGGGGGAGGAGGGAAGTATTATCCATGGTGGTCTATTGGTCATCCCAGGGGTCTGTGGGATGTCCGTGCAGCACAGACCTCCACCTTGCTGCTTCCATGCATCTCCCCTAACCTGCTTCTTCTCTGTCCCCAAGTGTGAGGTTGGACGCTACCACGGGGCTGGGTGCAGTGCACCCGGGGCAATTGCCTAGACCCAACTCTGGTGCCACTTGATAAAATGATTTCTATAGTACTTTTTTTACTATGTATTACTCCTGTGTCAGACAAGGAGCTTGTTATATTAGGTCTTTTAAGATATGTACACAAATTGAGTAACGTATTACCGATCCTCGTTCAGATTTTTTTGTATCTTTGCTTAAATACATTATCCAAAACTAGTGCTCCTTAACTCTTTACCTGCAACTGGGTATTGATCATTAACAAACTTGTACATTTACATATCTTCAAAGGGCCAATCCAGAGCATCACCAATTTGAGAGGTTAAAGCCCTGGAGATATTTTGAGCACCTAAGATGTTCAAGCCAAAGGCCACAGCCATGATTTCCACCAGACCTATCCAAAAAAAATCAGGTTTTTGTTACTATAAGATATCCAGCAAACAAAATGTAACAAGGTGTGTTGTGTATTTTCCACTCTCACCCATCCCTCTTAACTGGGGTACACAAATATAGTGGTATGCAAATATATTTATTTTATATACAAATTGAATTAGACCCACCTATCACAGGAATTTTGAACATATATATTGAGGACTACATGCCTTAGATTTGAGTTGATTGACAAATTAATTTCACCATGGTTCGTCAGATACATTATCTAATATCTCCATTATGCTGGTCATCATTTAAAACCATGATAAAGACATGATACGGCTAGGCTGTATATTTCCCATTAAATGTATTTCATTGTAATTTTCTTTGCAAAAACCTCTAGACTGATGAGCAGGGGAAGTCACAAGAAATGAGAATCACATGGAATTCAAGAGACAACATGGGTTGACAAGACGGAGATCATGCCAAATGAATCCTTTTGAGTTTTTTGATTGGGTGACTGTAATGGAACCCTCGGTACTCCGACTTAGTACCTCCGTTAAAGGCTCTGCTTCCTTGCTCAGAGCTGCTCTTCCAAGAGCAGCCTATTGTGGCAATAATCCAAACCACTAGACTGAACCAGTGCTGTGATTAGTTAGCCCTTACTAGAGCTTTAGCATGATCTGCTCTAAAGTCACTAGACAATACCAGAGTGAAATAAAATGATAATTTATTACAGGAATAGCACACATATATACAGACATAATTACATCAACAGGGGATTAGCATACATTACAAGGGGGAGGCCACTGTAGTTCCCCACTAGGTCCAGTCATTTAATTGGTACAGGCATACAATGGACATAATCACTTAACGGTAAAACTAATTAACAGAGAACAATACATGAGTCACACAGAACTTGTACAGCTTGTACAACATGACATGAAATATAACAAATAGAAGTTTATATGGAGCACTCTTAGAACTGCAGTCCAGTTACTGTGACAATACTCCCCTGTGACACACTGTAATTTATGCAAAATGCAAACTTATTTACTGTGCCCACCTCCCCAAATCTATAACCCCTTGTAATGCCAGGGCCCATAATCTATAGTGGAGGAGGCAAGCCATTAGTTCTCTCCAAGAACCCCAGTGCTGGAGGGTTCTGTCAGTGACAAAAATATAGAATTTTTTCTTCTTCTCAGAGTAGTGGTATCCAGCTGATTTTAATCTGGAGGATAAGATGTTTTTTGTAGTGTAGTTTAACAAAAGGGTTATCTTTCTTCCAGTTGTGGGCTATAAATACCTTGGCTGCCACCGTACAGTGTATTATAATCTAATTCAGTTCTTTAGGGATGGCTTTTTTGTGTAATATGGAGAAGTGCCACCTGTGGGTCAAATTCTAATGTAATATTAGTAAACTATTGAATTTATGCATATGCCCATCACCACAAAAAATGTTTGAATAATTTGTATAGTTTAAAATAACCTATGCAGTAAAAAGTAAACTATAGTATTGATAAAGCCTTGATAAAGTTTACAAAAAGTATAATGCCAAGGTAAAAAATGCTTTTAGGAAAGTATTAGAGATGATCAACCTGTGAAATAACCAAAACTATGTTATCCTGATCGATATTCGTACTAATTGAGAAAAAAAAAAGGTTTATCAATATCCGTACAATTCAACCTTAACAAATAAAACATAGTCACATACAATGCATGGTCTTGCTGAGTTCTGAAAAAACAATGATCATTTCTTGTACAAAGAGGGTGTGTCTACTCCGATTTGAGTTAAAGGACCGTATCTTCCAGCTGACCACTCCCCCTGTTCGATTGGTCGCTCCTTTTCCCTAGCTTGTTCTGATTGGTGCTTTCTGGATTCATTATATTTTATCAAGATTGTTTTCTGTGCAAATGTTCTGTGTTTCTGACAAAATAAAATGATGCTCTTTGTTGAACCTAATAAGACCGTTCACATTTGTTTTATTGGGGGAAGCTAACTAGGTCTACAAGTGACTATAGCCCAATTGCAGAAATATAGTGCTTTAACTGGTGACCTGTTTAGGACCTGGGACCCTCCGTTATAGTATGTAATGAGATAATTGCATATAGGTTTGTTTAATGCCTGGTGTGACGCCCTTTGATTACAATTTTTATTCAGAGATATTAGTTTACCATCACCTGAAAATTACCAAGTCTGGGAAAAGTGATATCGGGTGGAGAGATCTGTTGGATTACTGAATATTGCTATCCAGGCAGAGTGAGACAGGAAGGGTGATTGGTATAGGTGTCCATTTTGGAGAAAGTGTTCCATTGTCTCATGGAGTTGGGAATAGTAGGGTGGGTCTTAGATCTGTAGGCGTTGTGTGTCTTGGATAACGATGCCAATCAGATGGAATCAGAGATGTTAAGAATCTCTGCTCAAGGGATACCCAGGATTTAGATGCTGGGCGAGACCAGTCTACAATACTGACATGTTATCAGTCGTATTGTTGGTTAGCATTGTAAAAATTCCCTTGAAGAAATAGATTGTAGCTTAGACCTCTGTCACTCAGCAGAGTTGCAATGACAATGCAATTTAACAAGTTAACAGAACGTACATACCAACCATAACTAGGGAAACAACTGATGATCCTGGTCCCAAGCATCAAAGACTAAACGCATGTTTCTTTAGAGGTTCATAAGGATGTAAAGGTGATCGTCTAGTCATGGCTGAGGGGAAAAAGATATTATCCCCATGGCCAAATACCTAAAAGAGGAAGTGGCGCCAGATCTGGGGGGGAGGGGGGGGTCGGTTGCTGTGTGGGTACAAAAAGTTATTTGCCGTAAAATTAGAAGCACTGGGCATAGGGTGGGGGGATCTCCAAGCTGCACCCCATGCCAGCAAAAGGAAAGGCGTGAAAGGTGATGGGGAAAACTAAATTAAATCTAGGGTTCATCTGTGTTATTGTTAGACTGGTATGTTCATACGCCTTAGAATACAATTACCGAGAAGGGTCAGTACCCCTTTGTTTAGGAGGCGATCAGGGTTTGTAATTTTGGTTGAACGTGTTCTAGGGGTGGGCCCCACCATATATGCTAGATGGACCCATCGGTATCAAACCACAACAATTTAGGATTTGTGAAGGATAAATCATGACATGCCATTCTCCACTATATTTAAACAGTGGATTGTCGTGTTTGTTTTCTGAAGGGAATCTACCCAGTCTTTTAATTTTATTTTACACATTAATTCCCTTTCTCAGGCAACATTGCAATAAAAGACTTAATTAGCTAAAATCTAGGGTTAGGATTAGATTAATGGTTAGAGTTACAATTAAATTAGGGTTAGCATAAGGAATAGGGTTACAATTAAATTAAAATTAGAATGAATTAAGAATTAACATAAAAGTTAAAGTTAGGTTTAAATTTAGGGATTGGGTTGGGGTCAAAAGGTCACTGTAGGAAAGAAAAACAAACTATTTCTGGTTTTTGCCCTATAACGCAAAACCTGCAGAAAAACATGGAAACAAGCATATTTCTGAGGACAAAATTTAAAAAATATTTAGATGGGGTCTTTTTTAATGACTGTATTTGTGTAAATTATTTTTTAGATCAAAGTTAGAAAAAGTTTTTTCATCATATTTTATGATTTTTTGTATTAAATTATAAGATATGATGAACATAATGGTATCTAATGAAAGTCCTTCTTATGACGATAAAAACAACATATAATATGTGAGATAGAAGAAAATGACAGCTAAACATAAACACCCCAGAAATGTCAAAACAGCCCTTGTCACCAAGGGAAAGACAAGGTCAAAAAGTTACATCACTAAAGGGTTAAAGGGTATGGAAGACCCCCACAGTGCTTATTGTCTGTTGCACAATGTGCTGAATGCAAAGAGCTGCTTCAATCTAACAAATGGCTGGCGTTAAATTTGCGCTGGTTAGTGCCTCTTTAATCATGGATTAACACAAAAGAAATACTGTTAGTAAAAAACAGTTAGTAACACTGGCGAGATAAGAAATGTTTAGGATATTATTTAAGAGAGGGTAAAGAGGTAGAGATGTAAGCCCTATACATTGATCACAACTGGCCATCCAATCACTATAGCTAGTCAAGTTATAATTACAAAAATAAAGTAGTGTGTGTTCGTGTGTGTGTATATTTGTGTGTGTGTTTGGTAAACAGAAAAGTGAAAACATTCTTTTGTAGGTTACATCTTTTTTTATTTCCTCTGAGATCCATAGATTGAGATTTTCTGTTTGTTTTTTAATTTCCTCCTGAGACTAGCTCTGACCATGTGGATGTTTTACATCAGATTCCATGTCTCAATTTGCTATATCACTCACAGTGACATCTATATTAGCCTGATAACAGAGATTTTAGCATGAGAACGTGAAGGTTTCATTGAACTATCCAGGAGTCCTCGAAACTGTGGCCCTCCAGCTGTTGCAGAACTACATCTCCCATACTCCTCTGATATGCCTCTTAGCTGAATGAGAATTATGGGGGCTGCAGTTCCTCATCAGATGGAGGGCCACAGTTTGAAGACCCTTGAACTATACAAAGCAATATATATATATATATATATATATATATATATATATATATATATATACACATATATATATAGTCCTATTATGTTAATAACAGTTGTGCAGGTAAAGCAAACTCTCCTAGTTTTGTATTGGAGAGGCTGGGATTCACCACGGTTGCTTCGCTCCATAGTGCTTCCATAATGATGTAACTGAATGTTGGTATAGACATCTATGGACATCACTGTAGGAATGTTTGTTCAATGCTGTATTCATTGTTGCATTGCTTAATTTGAATTTAAAAAGTGTATGTTGGTGACTTGTGCAGTAACTTGGCCACTGTCTTACACCATCGTGCCATGGTGTGGTGACCCCACAGCAATCATGTGCACCGCCATACACAAGACAAGGTTGTCAACCACCTTCACAAGAGAAAATATCACAGTATCATAGTATCCAAAAACATTGTTGGATACTATGCACACTAGAGAGTCCTGTCCTCAGTTCACAAAACATCTTGGGATCACAGAAAGGATCCAAGCATGTTAGAAATGTTGTTGCATCTTATTTCTGAAGCCCCAAGAATATTCTTCTAAAGGAAAGTCAATTGTCAGTCCCATTTCCAGTCAAGCCCCATGTATTTGGTACACAAGAAGACATATACCGGGCTCCCCTCAACTAGAGGTCATAGATACAAGAAACTAATATAACCCGAAACTATAGGTACTATAGGTACTTTGACAACAAGTTGATGGACAGATCATATTCTGACCTAAAGGGTATCATCCTCCGAAAGTTGGATTCATTTTATCCTGGACGATCATGAGTCCCCAAACTTTCCATGAAAAGCGTGGTGCCTCTTTAATTTTTATGGAATTCAAAAGACACGGCCATAAAATAAAGGAACATTTGGCTACTACATACTAACTGCATATGATAGAGCATTTGATTTTTTTTAATACTATACTCCTTTCCTACTTGCTTGGCAATTAAACAAGTCAAAAGATATTTTAATATCTACTTTTATATATACTTCAATCAGTCTAATATTGTATAGGTCCCCTTTTGATGCCAAAATAGCCATGACCCGATGAGGCACGGACTCCACTAGACATCTGAGGGTTTGCTGTTGTATCTGGCACCAAGACATTAGCAGAAGATCCTATAAATTGTGAGGTGGGGCCTTCATGGACCGGACTTGTTTGTCCAGCACATCCCACAGATTCTTGATTGGACTGACATCTGGATAATTTGGAGGCCAAGTCAACACTTTGAACTTGTTCTGTTCCTCAAACCATTCCTGAACCATTTTTTTTTTGTTGGCAAGGGCGGATTATCCTGCTTAAAGAGGCCCATGCCATCAAAGAATGCTGTTTCCATGAAAGGGCGTACATGGTCTACAACAAGGCTTTGGTAGGTGGTACAGTAACATCCACATGAATGGCAGGACCTAAGGTTTCCCAGCAGAACATTGCCCAAAACATCACACTGCCTCCGCCGGCTTACCACCTGTCGGTGGTCATAATGTTATGGCTGATCAGTGCATATGTGGTTCACTAGGTCAGCCAGACAAATAAAAGTATATGTCAAAGGTATATGTCACAATGTGTGTGTGCATTTGTTTATGTCAGTATGTATATGTTTATCACATTGTTCATTCCTTACCTTTAACCTCACCCTAATTACAGCAGTAATATGTATTAATATGGCACGCAGAGGAGAAACTCAATACAGTTCAGTGCTGTGTCTGGAATCTCAATGTAAGAGAGATCAAGTCGCTCCCAATTATCATTTCTGTGGCAGCAATTCACAGGGTCGTAACGCAGCAAATTAAAGCCATTAATTGGTAGGGAATGAATACTGAAAAGTAAATCGTCTGGCAATGAGTGAGGGACAATTTGTCTGTCAGTGAAGATGCAGTGGACAGGAGGCCATACAAGTCAGAGAACTCTATCAAGAGAAACACAGTGGGTTTATGCTCTAGGCCTGGATAGAATATATTCCGTGGGACAATTAACACAGTTATAATGTGTCGTTGTTATATATTAATGTGTATGTACAGCATATGTCACACAGTGTACCCCAGCCGCTGAATCTTTCTGTTCACGTATGATTAAAGATCACATTATCATTGTAAGACACACTGTATAAAAATCTATGTAAGACAATTGTTTATATTTCTTTTAGAATTATGCTATACTTAAAGGGACTGTATCATCTAAATATTGTTTTTACTGTGAATGTAGTCTAAAAAAATATTGAAAATGATCTGTACATTGCATTAGTAACATTGCAAGTAAATTCCTAAATTAGGAGAAATGTATGTGTGGAGTCTCCTGCAGGTGACATCACCTGTGGCATGGTATGCAAATGAACTGTTTGCATACCATGCCCCACAGGTGATGTCATAAGCAGGAGACTCCACACAGACACATTTAAAACACATTTTTCTCCTAATTTAGGAATTTGCTTGCAATTTTTCTACTATGTATAGATCATTTTCAATATTTTTTTATACTCTACATTCTCTGTAAAAACAATGTTTAGGTGATACAATCCCTTTAAAACACAAGTCTCTAATATATTGAACTAACCCCTAATACTAACCCTAAAACTAACCCCTAACCCTGAAACTAACCCCACCACTAATACTAACCATAAAACTAACCCCTAATACTAACCCCTAACCCTAATACTTACCTCTAACCCTAATGCTATACCTAAAACTAACCCCTAAACCTAATACAAACCCTAAAACTAACTCTTAATACTAACCCCTAATACTAACCCCTAAAACTAACCCCTAATACTAACCCCTAATACTAACCCCTAAAACTAACCCCTACTACTAACCCCTAAAACTAACCCCTAATACTAACCCCTAAAACTAACCCCTAAAACTAACCCCTAATACTAACCCCTAAAACTAACCCCTAATACTAACCCCTAAAACTAACCCCTAAAACTAACCCCTAAAACTAACCCCTAATACTAACCCTAAAACTAACCCCTAACCCTGAAACTAACCCCACCACTAATACTAACCATAAAACTAACCCCTAATACTAACCCCTAACCCTAATACTTACCTCTAACCCTAATGCTATACCTAAAACTAACCCCTAAACCTAATACAAACCCTAAAACTAACTCTTAATACTAACCCCTAATACTAACCCCTAAAACTAACCCCTAATACTAACCCCTAATACTAACCCCTAAAACTAACCCCTAATACTAACCCCTAAAACTAACCCCTAATACTAACCCCTAAAACTAACCCCTAAAACTAACCCCTAATACTAACCCCTAAAACTAACCCCTAATACTAACCCCTAAAACTAACCCCTAAAACTAACCCCTAATACTAACCCCTAAAACTAACCCCTAATACTAACCCTAAAACTAACACCTAACCCTGAAACTAACCCCACCACTAATACTAACCATAAAACTAACCCCTAATACTAACCCCTAACCCTAATACTTACCTCTAACCCTAATGCTATACCTAAAACTAACCCCTAACCCTAATACAAACCCTAAAACTAACTATTAATACTAACCCCTAATACTAACCCCTAAAACTAACCCCTAATACTAACCCCTAAAACTAACCCCTAAAACTAACCCCTAATACTAACCCCTAAAACTAACCCCTAATACTAACCCCTAAAACTAACCCCTAAAACTAACCCCTAATACTAACCATAAAACTAACCCCTAAAACTAACCCCTAACCCTAATACTTACCTCTAACCCTAATGCTATACCTAAAACTAACTCCTAAACCTAATACAAACCCTAAAACTAACTCTTAATACTAACCCCTAATACTAACCCCTAAAACTAACCCCTAAAACTAACCCCTAATACTAACCCCTAAAACTAACCCCTAAAACTAACCCCTAAAACTAACCACAAATACTAACCATAAAACTAACCCCTAATACTAACCCCTAACCCTAATACTTACCTCTAACCCTAATGCTATACCTAAAACTAACCCCTAAACCTAATCCAAACTCTAAAACTAACTCTTAATACTAACCCCTAATACTAACCCCTAAAACTAACACCTAATACTAACCCCTAAAACTAACCCCTAAAACTAACCCCTAATACTAACCCCTAAAACTAACCCCTAATACTAACCCCTAAAACTAACCCCTAAAACTAACCACAAATACTAACCATAAAACTAACCCCTAATACTAACCCCTAACCCTAATACTTACCTCTAACCCTAATGCTATACCTAAAACTAACCCCTAAACCTAATCCAAACTCTAAAACTAACTCTTAATACTAACCCCTAATACTAACCCCTAATACTAACCCCTAAAACTAACCCCTAATACTAACCCCTAATACTAACCCCTAAAACTAACCCCTAAAACTAACCCCTAATACTAACCCCTAATACTAACCCCTAATACTAACCCCTAAAACTAACCCCTAATACTAACCCCTAAAACTAACCCCTAATACTAACCCCTAAAACTAACCCCTAAAACTAACCCCTAATACTAACCCCTAAAACTAACCCCTAAAACTAACCCCTAATACTAACCCCTAAAACTAACCCCTAAAACTAACCCCTAATACTAACCCCTAAAACTAACCCCTAAAACTAACCCCTAAAACTAACCCCTAAAACTAACCACAAATACTAACCATAAAACTAACCCCTAATACTAACCCCTAACCCTAATACTTACCTCTAACCCTTATGCTATACCTAAAACTAACCCCTAAACCTAATCCAAACTCTAAAACTAACTCTTAATACTAACCCCTAATACTAACCCCTAATACTAACCCCTAAAACTAACCCCTAATACTAACCCCTAATACTAACCCCTAAAACTAACCCCTAAAACTAACCCCTAATACTAACCCCTAATACTAACCCCTAATACTAACCCCTAAAACTAACCCCTAATACTAACCCCTAAAACTAACCCCTAAAACTAACCCCTAATACTAACCCCTAAAACTAACCCCTAAAACTAACCCCTAAAACTAACCCCTAATACTAACCCCTAATACTAACCCCTAATACTAACCCCTAAAACTAACCCCTAATACTAACCCCTAAAACTAACCCCTAATACTAACCCCTAAAACTAACCCCTAAAACTAACCCCTAATACTAACCCCTAAAACTAACCCCTAATACTAACCCCTAAAACTAACCCCTAATACTAACCCCTAAAACTAACCCCTAAAACTAACCCCTAATACTAACCCCTAATACTAACCCCTAAAACTAACCCCTAAAACTAACCCTTAATACTAATCCCTAATACCAATCCCTAATACTAATCCTAAATACTAATCCCTAAAACTAACCCCTAATACTAACCCCTAAAACTAACCCCTAAAACTAACCCCTAATACTAACCCCTAAAACTAACCCCTAATACTAACCCCTAAAACTAACCCCTAATACTAACCCCTAAAACTAACCCCTAAAACTAACCCTTAATACTAACCCTTAATACTAATCCCTAATACTAATCCCTAATACTAATCACTAAAACTAACCCCTAATACTAACCCCTAAAACGAACCCCTAAAACGAACCCCTAATACTAACCCCTAAAACTAACCCCTTAAACTAACCCCTAATACTAACCCCTAATACTAACCCCTAAAACTAACCCCTAAAACTAACCCCTAAAACTAACCCCTAAAACTAACCTTAGTTTAGTGTGCGTAGACAAGTTGACAGCGCTGAACTTTCAGCTGCTGAAAGGTCTGCAATGAAACTGCCTCAAGAAAATCGCAGCAAAGAAAAGTACCATCCTTGTCATCCACACCTTGTGGACTCAATGCCAGCATGGAATGTACCATATATTGAACGATACTGTCACTAAATGATTGGGACATTCCATGTCAGAATAGAGTGTATAAGATAGTGATGACAGTATTGACCCTTAAAAAGTTTAAGGAAATGTTACACCACCTTTAACACACTCACTCCGACCCATATAGAAAAATAGCTTTTTATTACTTTTCACTATTATTTTTAACAAAATTGGCAACCTATATTCTTTAATACTTTTACATCTATCTTATACAGCAAATTCATAAAACCAAGGATACAATGAGCAGACATATTACATTCCTATGGCAGGCATCACAGGAAGTAGACTTGTATTTTTCAACTGGGAAATCACTGATTTAATCTCAATCCATGAGTGTATAAGACTATTCAAGTCATATTATCACACACAAAATAATAATTCATTCATTTTTAACTTGTAATAATATTTTAGCAAACTCAGTGGTTGCCTTACCATTTCAAATATTTTAATGAGTCATTAAAAATTAATTCATTAATTACTAATTTAATGCTTGCCAATGTGCTTTCCCACAGATGAGATACTACAAATACAGTTATTAGAAGGGGGGTGGGACACATATTTTGTTTGTTTGAACGCGGGGGGCCATGTGACTGGAGAGCTGAACTTTTAGTAGAAAATTGTAACAGTGATTATGAATGGAACACATGACATGAATTACCTGTGGAGGTCTAACCAGTAGTGTATCTTGGTTTTGTGCTGCCCTATGCAGACAAAATTCGGCACCCCCCACCCACGTTGCACACCTACGACATGCCCCTTCACCCACGTTGTGCACCCATGACATGCCCCATCACCCCATTATATGCCCAATCACCCACATTGCACACAAATTAAATGCCCAATCCCCCCAATAAATTCCCCCATCACCCACATTGCATACACACTAAATGCCCCATCACCCCCATTACATGCCACCGTCACCCTCATTACATGCCCCCACCACGTCCATTGCATGCCCCCATCACCCCGATTAATTGGAAGGAGCTGAAGCTTGCTGAACAGTGGGGAAGGGAGCAAAAATGTTTGAAGAACCAGAAGTGTGTTTTAACACCCCTCTGGACTAAGTGCCGCCCTAGGCAAGTGCCTTGTTTGCCTTGTGGAAGATACACTACTGGGTCTAACCATAAAGCAGTGGTGCACTCTAGGATTTAAGTCTTAGAACCAAATTTATCACAAGCAATGTTGCAAATAAAATCAGACAAATGTCAGTGTAGCGCACAACACATTTTTATAATGATAATTCAGTTTAAATTACATATGGCACTAACAATGTGTTTGGGGACAAATATGGCATTGGGAAGGTATTTGGGGACAATGATGGGGGAGCCTTAAGAGGAAGAAGGTGTTACCTAGAAAGAAATGGGTGGAGCAAATGAAGATTAAGGGGTGCATGAGTTTAGTCAGGGCTAGGGGAGCACAAAACCTAAATACACCATTGACGGATGAAGAGGGACATACCTTCTCTCAAGTTCTGAAGATATATTCCGTGGGGAAAGCGTCACTGACAAGGTGTTTGGGGACAAAGCTGGCACTGACAAACTTTTTGGAGGTATAGCTGGAACTGACAAACTGGTGGCACAGTGGCTACTTTCAGGTGATGTGGGGTCAAAACTGGCGGTGGCAAGCGATCTGGGGAAAGCTGGCAATGACAAGAAATATGGGGAAAGTTTTCACCGAGAAGTTATTTGGGGGCAAGTGATGTTGGGGAAAAACTGGCACTTGGATGTAATGGGGCAAAACTGTGGAAAATTACTAACTATATGCATCTTCAACTGAGAACTGTGTCTAATTAAGGTTTGCTACAAGGCATGCTATATTTACTGTATTTATATAGTTTATTTAGATTGTTCCATACTACAAAAATTAAAATGAAATAATTAAGCTTTGTCCACTCAAATGTTTGTATTAAATCCAATGTGGCATAGATCTGAATATCAAATGTACAAAAATGCTAAATTTTAAAGAACACATTTATAAGTTATAATGGGAAAATTAATATAACTGCACTCATCTATCATTAGCCAGTAGAAATTGATTGGACAGATGCTAGTGGACAGAAAATGTTAAAATCATTTAAAAATACTCAGAAATGAAGTAAATGTCTTAAACACCAGTGAATTTAGTAATAAATTAAACTGAAATTAATTACCAGTCTCTTGCTTTGAAACAAACCCCCTTTCCTATGTTGCAAAAAATTATATAATTCATTTCATTAAACGTTAGCAGTTTTTCCTGTAGCATATCTAGGCACAAGAGATGTGTTTGGAATGTTATTAATGATCCAACACTGCTTACGTCTGAATGATTGTCACTGGCCATTGTTTAATTCTGGAGCGTTTGGCGTAAGGCCGAGCAGGGCTATCGACTACAAATAAAACTGTGGGCGCAGCGGACTACTTTCCAGTCAATCAGGTGGCCAGCTATCAAAAAAAACGAATATTATAATGCGGTGGGTGGAACTTGTTGTGTAGGTTCTACATTTTATATTAACCAAGACATCTAATACATGAGAGTCTAGTAGGTAACCCCCCTATGATAAAAGAACTTGATAAATGCACGGCATTTCTAAATATTAAAATAGTGCCAGGGAAACAAGGTAGTCAGACAGTCGATGTGTAGTGCTCATTCAAGGATCTAGTAGAAGGATGTGAGTAGAAGTCTTGTGTAGAACATGACAGGGAGTAGCCTGTAAGTGAGGTCATGCGATAAAGGACATACTATAAAGGAGCCAGCCCTCTTTGGATCCTTGAGGTCTGACAGGAGGTACAGCTAACTTGTATGGCAGTAGCAAAGTATATACAAAGGACTCTCCATGGATCGGGACCATGGAGGGTAGTATCGTGAGTATTGTGCAGGGTAAGTTGGTAGCCAACCAGCCTGGCTGATATTATAAGGACCATATATCATAATTTTAAACAATAAATTCAATTAGCCAGCTCAGGCTACGTTTTTTTAAATATACATACGATTGTTGCAGTGTTTTCATAAACACTGTGGTCATTATAATCTGGCAGACCTCTGTGTCTTTATTATACACAGATTAATGACATTGTGACATTGCACACTCATGGAAGTTGGTGTCCAGAAAAGATAGAATATATATAGAATATGACCATAAAAAACTTAGCCAAGGTGAAAACTGAGACAGACGGAGAGGCCTGGCAGACAAAAAGATATGAGAGATGTATAGATTTGAAAGGTATCTTCATGGGCATAGAGAGAGCTGAGAATGATGAACAGAAAAAGAGAGCAAAAAGTAACAGCCATGAGAGGTAGAGAGAGTTGAGTGGGAAAAACGTGAAAGACAAGGCTTTGGGGGCAATATGCCTCTATGTAAAGTGATGTGGGGCAATATTCCTTTGTGGAAAGTGAAGTGGGAGCAATATGGTTCTGTGAAAAATGCTATGAGGTAATATATGTCTGTGGAAAAGGATGTAGGGGCAATATTCCCCTGTGGAAAGTGCTCTGGGGCATTATGGCAATGGGGAAAGTGCTGTGGGGCAACATAACACTGTAGAAAGTGATGATTGAGAAAGCACTTGCCATAGAAAACGGTATGGCTGGCAATGGTCATGCTTTTGTCAAAGAGGCATTAGGAACAGAGCCATGTCCATTTGGAAGAGACCCTATGCTCGGCCTGAGGACTTCCATAAATAATAATGCATTTAAATTATAGCACATCATTTCTCCAACTGAGTCTTAGAAGAAGATATTTGTGTTTAGCAGTGGATGATTGGCATTTGAAGATCCTGGAATGAGCTCAGTTTCATTGCTAGAGCTATCTTGGAAGCAGCAGTATTTCATAATGCTCTCCTCCTTCAAGGAAGCTGAATTTATGGACTATCACAGAGCCTGTTGATTTCCCCAGATTACACAGCCAAACCGAATCTATCTTTGTCATCGACTCTCTCCGGGAGAAGAATCTCACATGAAAAATCTTTTTCACTATTTGGGGGAATGCTAGAGAATTAAAATAAAACAAGAATAATAATTGGATCGCAATCCAAAAATTATTGTAAGAAATGAGGACTTTTCCAGTCCCCTTTAGCAGTGGTATTGTATTTGCTTATGGAAAAAATATATCATGCAAAAAGATGTTTGTTTTGTTTGATATACTTTATATTTATTGTTAAACATATGATATAATATTCATTTTATATCGGTAATAATTTTAATTTTTCTCTTCCAGAAAAGCCTTTTATGTCTGAATTGTGTGATGTTCCTGTTAGTTCACTATAGCATCTCACCTACCACTAATTCACATTTTTCCTTTGCATAGCCAATGGCAAATACTTTCCTCCCTCCCATCTTACATGATTGACACACAGATGCACCACTAAGGGCAACCCACAGTCGCCGGACCGTCTCAGGGAAGAAGCAACTTCATAAAATGTTCACCCAAGTCTTTTTTTTTTTTTTTTTACATATTGTCTACTCAATAAAGAGAGAATTGCAGGGAACTGAGATGGGAATTTCAATCTTAAGCCAAAGGAGCCGAGTTGGAAAAATTCTCCCATTCAGCTGTATTGGAAAAAAATTCTGATTTGGCTACTTTGGCCTAAAAATGTAAAATAGCCATCTCAATTCCCTGCAATTCTCTCTTTATTAAGCAGACCTTATAGACAGGTGCCATCAGTCATTTGCCCCTTGATATCCATACATATTGCACTATATATACATATTTTTTAATTTTAGTACTGGGTCTTTTCTGTAGTGTTTATCCTACGTAAAGTTTAAAGTAAGTGTGTTTTATGTCATGGTTTTGGGGCCATTCATCTTTGCACAGGGTATATCTCCCCCCCCCCCCAGAGTCAGGGAAGTGGCTGAGACTGATGTGAGTCACTCAATGCGTGGCTTCACAGAGGTGGAGAATTAGTTTTTACATGCTACACCATTTTTGTGTTTATTTATTTATTTTTATTTCATATCATAAAACAAGAGATTACTATACTAAAACATATAAAGCATTGTACAATAAAGTGTCTATATTTCTGTGCAGCACTTTTATATATATATATATATTTTTTATCCCGCTCACAATGCCTAGCATCACACCTTATGTGTTTTTAAGCAGACATAATAAGTCCAAGTGATAGGAATGGTTATGTGGTGTAACTGGGCACAGTTATAACGTATTCAAAGGGCTTGAAAGCATTTTTAATGCGCCTGTGGTGTCACCTGGTTATGACATCACCAGTGGCTTAATTTGCATATGAAGCCACAAGTGATGTCATGAGCAAGAGACACTACAGACACATTTAAAACATACCCGTCTCTTAATGTATTAGTTCTGCTAACAAAACGTATAGATCATTTTTTTTTTTTATTCTCTCCATTCACAGTCTAAACAATGTTTAGGTGACTGGGTCCCTTTTTTGTTTTTTACGTACAATAGGGGGAGTTATGCATTCATTTAGCATGTGCTACCGACCCCACTGGCACCAAAGGGTTAACATGCCAATGATTTCTCTGCCCGACCATCATTTTGCTCAACAGTTGGGGAGACCCTCTCCAAGCAAGGTGTTTTTGAACAGTTTGGGAAATAAAGGGTTAACACTTGAGAATACCTATCTTGTTGTTTTTCTAATCCTCTCCACAGGTGGGTCTGACCCACACAATAGGGTTGTGGTTACACGTGCTTCTGTAAAACAATCCTTTTCTGTTTCCTGCTCTGCTCCCTAGCCCCATAACATGGAGCGATTACACACTGCCGTTTATCCCCGACCTTGGGCAGCCGTTTTAAGCTCTGATAACCAGTCAGACAACTCATTTCTCAAAGGGTCTGCTGTCCCTGAACTAATCCGCTTTCACATGTGTCTTTGTCACATCAAGCAGTGCTCACTAGCTATTGAATTCCTAAAGTCTTAACCCATAACCCTATCCATACAGACAATATGAATATGTGTGTGCATTTTAGTTACTTTGATATGTAATAACAGATATCTCCACATTCCTACAGAGCAGACGCAGGATAGAAGTTGAACCTGACTATAGGACTTGAAATGGTAACTGAGTTCTTAGAACAAGCTGGAATATAGGCAGGCAGCAAGAATGTCTGAATCAAGGTCAAGCAAAAGTTTAAGGTAGGCAACTAACACAATTGACTAACATGACATATGCTCAACAGCAGGGCCGGCCTTAAGTGTTCCGGCGCCCTGTGCGGGCTTCCCCCATGGCGCCCCCCCCCGCCTTTCACCCCCCTATGTCCCTTTCCTCTTCCTTGCCATGTCTGTCTCCCCCCCCCCACCTGTTCTGTCTCTCTCCCACCTCCTGTCTCTCTCTCTTCCCCCTCGCTTGTTCTGTTTCTCTATCCCCCATCCACCTGGTTTGTCTCTCTCCCTCTGTTCTTTCTCTCTCCCCCCCCCTTCCCCCTGTTCTGTCTCTCTCTCTCCCCTCCCCCTGTTCTGTCTCTCTCTCTCCCCTCCCCCTGTTCTGTCTCTCTCTCTCCCCCCTCCCCCTTTTCTGTCTCTCTCTACCCCTGTTCTGTCTCTCTCTCCCCCCTCCCCCTGTTCTGTCCTTCTCTCACCCCCTGTTCTGCCTCTCTCCCCCCTCCCCCTGTTCTGCCTCTCTCCCCCCTCCCCCTGTTCTGCCTCTCTCTCCCCCCTCCCCCTGTTCTGTCCTTCTCTCACCCCCTGTTCTGCCTCTCTCTCCCCCCTCCCCCTGTTCTGTCCTTCTCTCACCCCTGTTCTGCCTCTCTCTCTCCCCCCTCCCCCTGTTCTGTCCTTCTCTCACCCCCTGTTCTGCCTCTCTCTCCCCCCCTCCCCCTGTTCTGTCCTTCTCTCACCCCTGTTCTGCCTCTCTCTCTCCCCCCTCCCCCTGTTCTGTCCTTCTCTCACCCCCTGTTCTGCCTCTCTCCCCCCTCCCCCTGTTCTGCCTCTCTCTCCCCCCTCCCCCTGTTCTGTCCTTCTCTCACCCCCTGTTCTGCCTCTCTCCCCCCTCCCCCTGTTCTGCCTCTCTCTCCCCCCCTCCCCCTGTTCTGTCCTTCTCTCACCCCTGTTCTGCCTCTCTCTCTCCCCCCCCTCCCCCTGTTCTGTCCTTCTCTCACCCCCTGTTCTGCCTCTCTCCCCCCTCCTCCTGTTCTGCCTCTCTCTTCCCCCTCCCCCTGTTCTGTCCTTCTCTCACCCCCTGTTCTGCCTCTCTCCCCCCTCCCCCTGTTCTGCCTCTCTCTCCCCCCTCCCCCTGTTCTGTCCTTCTCTCACCCCCTGTTCTGCCTCTCTCTCCCTCCCTCCCCCTGTTCTGTCCTTCTCTCACCCCCTGTTCTGCCTCTCTCTCCCCCCTCCCCCTGTTCTGTCCTTCTCTCACCCCCTGTTCTGCCTCTCTCTCCCCCCTCCCCCTGTTCTGTCCTTCTCTCACCCCCTGTTCTGCCTCTCTCTCCCCCCTCCCCCTGTTCTGTCCTTCTCTCACCCCCTGTTCTGCCTCTCTCTCCCCCCCTCCCCCTGTTCTGTCCTTCTCTCACCCCCTGTTCTGCCTCTCTCTCCCCCCTCCCCCTGTTCTGCCTCTCACCCCCTGTTCTGTCCTTCTCTCACCCCCTGTTCTGTCTCTCCCCTCCCCCTGTTCTGCCTCTCACCCCCTTTTCTGTCCCTCTCTCACCTCCTGTTGTCTCTCCCCCCCCCCCCCCTTGCCTGCAAGTGTGGTTCAAGGGAGGGGGCGGAGCTAACCGGCTCAGTGGTGTAGCTCCGCCCCCACCCTGTGAAGCAGAGCAGCGTCTGCTTCACAGGGGGCCACAGACAGCAATAGAAAGTGCTGCTCGGCTCCCCATACTTATTGCAGGCTCCATGCTTAATGCAGGCATGGGGAGCCGAGCAGCACCTTCTATTGCTGTCCGTGGCTCCCTGTGAAGCAGACGCTACTCTGCTTCACAGGGTGTGGGCGGAGCTACACCACTGAGCCGGTTAGCTCCGCCCCCTCCCCGGAGCTAGCACAGCATGCCGAGCAGAGTTCTGGTGAGGGGGGATCTTTTGATCTCCCCCATCCAGTGCCTCTACCGGCTTTTTTTTATTTTATTTTTTTTATTTTTATTTTTTTCTAACTTTTTTTTTTTTTTTTTAACGGCCAGGCAGGCGCCCCCTGGAGTGTTGCGCCCTGTGCGATCGCACAGGTCGCACACCCCTAAGGCCGGCCCTGCTCAACAGCCAAGGCTGATCGAGGGGTATTTAACATCTTGGGGTATAAGCATTTGGCAACTTTATGCCCCCCCATTTTCTAGTTTCACACAGTCACTTACATGGAATCACTCATATGCAGTCACACCAATAGAATCACACACCAAGTCATTCACACACAGGTAGGAGGGATAGTTCTTGGTTGTCAAGAACTATCGCTCTTTTAAAGCGTCACTCCATTCTGAAAATAAATCCCCAACAAAATTGGACAAATAAATGTGTATTTAACAGACACTTTTAAAATAAATATACATTTTATTTGTTCTAGTTTTTTTGTTTTTTTTCCAAGACTTACTTGAAAACGTACAATTTGCAGAGCTTTTATAGGCAAATGAACCTTCGGGCCCTGGAAAAAGTCTTTAGCAGTGGGCATCCCTCAACCCATTTTTTCTAAAGTTTTACTGTAGAAAACTGAATGTAAATGTTAACTTTTTAATATCATAAGCAACTATTTTCATATCAAATTTAACTATTTGTATATGTAATAAAAATGTTATTGAAAAATTATATTTCTTGTTTTTATTCCCTTTTTCTGCACCCAAAGAATTTAACACAGCACCATACAGAACCCACAGCACTTGCCAAGCACCTATACTGCACCCACAGCACTTGCTTGCACTCATATTGCACCCATACAATTTGGCATGCCACAGTGTCAATTTGCCCCAAAGAACATACCACAGTGTCACTCTGTCCCACAGAACTGCCCCTGCAGAACAAGCCACAGTATCACTTTTCCCCATAGTACATGTTATTTCGCCCCACAGAACATGTCACAGCAACACTTTGGCAATTAAAATAAGCCACTGTCAGTTTGCCTATTAAAATATGCCACCGTTTGTCCATTAAATATGCCACAGCTTGCCCATTAATATGCCAGTGTTATTTTGCCATTAATATGCCACAGCCAATTTGCCCATTAATATGCCAGTATTATTTGCCCATTAATATGCCAGTATTATTTTACCAAAAAGAATACTTTTCAGTATTCTTTTACCATTAATATGCCACAGCCAATTTGCCCATTAGAATGCAAGTATTACTTTTCCAATAATATGCTAGTATTATTTTTCCATTACAAACCACAGTCAATTTGCCCAATAATATGCCAGTATTATTTGCCATTAATAAGCCAAAGATAATTTGCCCAATAATATCCCAGTATTATTTTTCCATTAATAAGCCACGGATAATTTGCCCAATATTATGCCAGTATTATTTTGCCATTAAGCCACAGACAATTTGCCAGGTAATATGCCAGTATTATTTTGGGTGACACCTGTGTCCAGTGAGGGACCCCCTTAACCAGTGGGCCCTGGGGAAGTGCACAGTTTGCCCATTGGTTAAAACGGCCATTCAATCATTAAATGGAAATGTAAAGAAAAGAGGACTAGAGCAGGAAATTATTCACAGATTCTTTGCATGGATTGATATGTAGAAAAAAATGCTAGGTTTAAAAATATAGATTAAACACTACCAGATACATCAAAGATAGTCTGATGCCTAGAGTGTCCCTTTAATGCAGAACTGTAGTATGCCATTTCCATATGTGTTTTTTGTTAAAGGTTAACGATGATATCTTGTGCACATTCTGTATTTGCTAGCTTTGGTTGCACATCATGAAGAACCTACTACCTATTGTATTGGAAAGACCAGCTCTGAGGATGGTTCACACGACTGCTAGTAGTTACCATGTGTCATTCATTAAACAATTATCACTGGGATAAGGAACATCATTGGATCAAGCACATACTTCCATGGATAGTAAATTGGACGGCTTTCTATCCCCTACCTATCCCTTATTTTAATTTTATCTCAAACAGTTTTGTAATTCAAACAAGGAAAATACTTATTACAAAAAAAACAAACCTATAGAAAAAGTAAATGATACAAAATATGTTTTTTTTTTATATTATCCAAGCTTGGCAGAGTCCTAAAGACTGGTTCCAATCTTTGTTAAGGGCCCATTGTAAAAATGTGCTATCCATTTACAGGTATTAGGTATAGGTGGAGAATAAACATCTTTATGGACCACCAAAAGTCCAGGACTCCCTGTTGGAGTAAAGTGTAAGGAAACAGTGATCTGTGCTGGTCCTAAGATACAAACAAGGAGATGGGAAGACAGGATGTGACTGGAAGATAGAAAAGAGGAAATATGTAGAGTAAAAAAGTCATGGGGGGCAAAAAAAGCCATAAACCACCACCCACCTCCCACTAGAGCATTAAACAACCCTACGTATCACAAGATTTACAAATAATGCATTCTTTCCTGCTTCAGATGCCATAATATTTGTAGCAAGCGAGTGATGGGTTAAACTTTTTTTTTTTTTTTTCCCCCAGCAGCATTATCCCTTTTTCTCTCTCTGCTGCAGCTAAATTGGAAGATTTTTTAAATTAAACATGGTTTGAGGAGAAGCGGGATATGAGACAGTGTGTTATCTGTGAAGGGTGATAGGCATCTGAGATCTTGCTCAATGCCCCTTTGTTCTCGTACATTAATATCTTTCCACCCTGCTGTCCTAGAGGTATAACAGCTGCTAAGGACATGGAGGAAACCTTTATTTATCCCTAATGCTTTGACTCACCGCAAACTTGCAGCAAGGCTAATAAAAATCTATTATGAACTGAACACCTCTAGGACACACCACAGAAACGGGAAATTAACCCTTTGTTTTTAGAAAAGGGCAGCAAAGGTTTCGAACTATGCAAAGCAAGTTGCACTAATTTATTCTTTTTTTGTGTGTTAAGAATAGTTTTTTGATTTGCAGTTTCATTAAGTAATAGGATTAGAACCTGGTTCGAAAATCCAAATTTAAAAAATTCCACTTAATCGTTATTACCATTCAATATAGTCTCCAGCATTCCCTATAGAACAGACATGCTGTTGTATAATGGGTACAGCCTGACTATCTCGCTTCTGACTCCAAATTCAAGTGGCTAGATAACTGCTTTACCGGTAATGTGTTTAAGATTTCTATTGTTTAATAAAGTATTATCTGATCAAGGTTGGGTATAAATGTGCTGTGAAAACCCCAAATATATGTTCTTTTTCTGCAGTTCACCTGATCGGTGTCCTGAGTGATTCTTTCACGAACTTATAGCATAGGCTCCAGAGGTGTTCCAAGCAGAGCATTTTCCCATAACGAGCAGAGAGTCTACTACGTCCGGTAGGCAGCTCGTTACAGTGTTTATTTTATCCGAGACTTATTAAGTCTTCTTGGACTGGTCAGGTGCAAAGCTGCTAAAAGAACAAAGTGAAGATAAACAGGGAAAAAAAAAACATAAAGGAAGATGGCAGATGGTTCTCTTGTTATGAAGCCTAACTCCCACATTACTTATTCTGCTTATAACTACACTATGCTCTCAATATGAATCCTGCTCTATTGTCCTGAGGCAAATTTGAAGAGCTTTCCCATAGTCTCAAATGGGGCCGATGAGCATGATACCTTTTCATGGTATACATGGCATATATGTATTGGCGTGAAAGGTTTGATGACATAGTAGGACAGGACTTGTCTACGTTCAGGGAAAGATAAGAATGAGATCAACAATGTTACCAGGGAGACTTACTAGCCATTTTAAGTAATAGGTGCAAATAATACAAATAACGGAAATATGGAAAAGGATAAAAGTAGGGGTAAACAGGGATTCTGACTGCTGTGTGAAGTTTCAGCAATTGTTGCTTTTATTAAAGGATCTGAAAAACACTTTGTGGCTAGTATTTTTCTAGTCCACGGGATAATATGAAGCAGCCATTTTAGACATTTTTATATTAGATATAACAAACATAAAAAATAACCTTTAATATAATAATTAAAATATCAAGACAATATAAAAATACAAATAACACAGTAGAATAATACCAGTCAAATATAAACAAAATCCAGGCTGATAATAGTAAATATATAGCACAAATACAAAAGCAAATAAATATAGTACCAAAGGGGAGAGCAAACAAAAGGGAAAAAATAAGCAGAAGCTAAATAAACTCACAAGGATGCAGAGAGCAGGTAGAAGATAACCAAAAAGGTTATTTTTTTATGCTTGTTATATCTGGTGTGCTGCCTTTATGTACAGACTCATTTGCTTGGGTGATGTGGGACTGCCCTTTGTTGCATGCACCCTAAAATTGTTTATTTACATGTTTTGTTCATTTGTTTCTTGTCCAGTGGTCCTACCTCACTTTGTTGTTTATACATTTTTATATTACCTGAGGTTCAGGGAAAGAGGAGAGGCAATTTATGTTTAGGAAAACCCCTAACTGCTATTATTTGTTTGAGGGGAAAAAAAACTAGGCCTTACACCGTACACAGGCCTTTCAATCAAATTTACACACATAGACTGGGTTACAATAAACGATCAGAGCAAGACTCGAGGAGGAGGTGACCTGGACTTATGTCAATAGTTAAATGTATGTTTCACGATGAGTGCTATTATGAGGACAGTAGAGAGGCTGTCAGAATGGATAACTACATGCTGTGTTAATGATAAAATGTTTATAAAAAATAAGCCAAGCACTTCAGTTGTCTATAAATTGTAGCACATATAATGGTACAGTATACCAAAGGATGTTATGGGAAAAAATGTTGCATAAAAAAACAAAAAACACAACTGACAGATTCAGCACTTTCTTTACATGTGTATAACAAAATGGTGCGAGAAATTGGTCTCTGGCCTATCCATAACTCTGGTCTATCTATAACTCTGGTCTATCTATAACTCCTTAACTTGAATATTCCTCAAGATGAGCTCACTAGGGCAATGCTGAATTGTAACACTTTTAACAGATGTATCAGTAAAAGTTAATGCTACAAATCCACCTATACTGATGTTTAAAGAAAAAGTATTGGTTTCTGAAAGACACTCGGATGCTCCTCAACCTGCCCTCCGTGTCTACGATGAACTTATAAAATAAACATTGTTTTTATTGAATTTGCCAGGTGATGAAATCTACAAATCTCTTATGCTGTCCACGGGAGAAGTCTCCTGATAAATGGGCAAGTGCCAAGGACGATCGATTGAGGGGAAAAAAAAATCAGTTATTGAAGAATGCTTTATTTCAATGTGATGTGTTTGTCTGCCGTTTGCAACATTGATTAATGCATCTCTCTGGCTAACTATATAATACACAATAGTCAAAGACATCCATGTACAGTAAGGCCAACTATTATTAATAAAAACAAACAAACAAATATCGTAGATACAATATGTAATTTCTAAAATAACGGTCTGTGAATGTTGTCCAGTTGAATATTCATCATCAATATGGGTTCCATAATTTATTAAGGAACAAAGTGTATGCACTTTAGAAATCAATAAAAATGTTTGTGTTTGAATAAATATAGACTTCGGGGGGGAAATGGGGCATAATAAAATAAATGGCTGCTGGTTGCTGTTGACCAGTGCATAATATTTATTTTTTAATAAAGGTAATTGGCCAGAGATATTGATGACACATTAAATTAATAATATCAACTAATACATATTTTACATAAGGGGCTACTCGATAAAGAGAGAATTGCAGAGAATTGAGATATGAATTTTAAACTTAAGGCCATAGTAGCTGAGCTGGAAAAATTCTCCCATTCATCTGCATTGGGTAATTTTTCCAACTCAGCTACTTTGGCCTAAATTTTGAAATTCCCATCTCAATTCCCTGCAAAACTCTCTTTATTGAGTAGACCTTATATATTGCGGGTCTATTTGTGTGTGAAAACGTCTCCAATTTGCCTATTGTTTCCTTTTGCGGTATGCAGTGAATATACCCTATACTTAGGCCTTACCTTCCAGTGTCGATAAGGCATATAAATAATATTTTCAATGATGCCTAAAAGCATTCATCAGGTAGGTGCTTTGTATGGCGTTACGATTGGTATATTATGAATTTTTCTTTGAGGGAGGAGCTGTGCCTTCTTTTTCGGACACCCATTCTCTATGGACAGTGAGGGGCAGACCTCTGACCTCTAATAGAGCATGGTTACTAAGCTTTTACATATCAAGACTATAAACAAGGGGTGTTGTTAATTAAAAAAAACCCTGTTGTGCCAAGGCAATAATGGGTTAATAGCTAGGTAGAAGAATGTGGCTATATATCTACCTAGAATTAATTAGGTATATCATAGCTACATCTGTACATGATATGTATTATGTATGTATATTTCTAGAGGATAGCTAGATAAATGACAGATAGTTCTTACATGTTTAGACAGCTAGATTATAGACCAGTGATGGTGAACCTTTATGGCCCTGAGTGCCCAATTTCCTGCATGCAACCAAGTTCCAGACCTCAAAGTGCCAACACCACTTTATATTAAATACCCACATACATACTCTCACACATTACATGTATACCCAGGGCCGGTGCAAGGATTTTCGTCTACACAGGCGAAGGTGCATTTTGGTGCCCCCCTGCTCTGATCCGCCACGCCTCCCACACCATTAAGCCTCCTTACATTATATATATATATATATATGAATAATGTATAGTGTAGAAAATAAATACATCTAAATATTCAACTCGCATGCTCTAAATGTGTCACACATTGAAACCCTTAAACACAAAGACACCCTTGCAGTCACACACAGAGACACCCTTACCACTTACACACACACAGTTACACCAATTCACACATAACCTGAGACACACTATTTTGCCACTCAATATGCCAGTATTTAGCCCAGGGGTCCTCAAACTTTTTAAATAGGGGGCCAGTTCACTGTCCCTCAGACCGTTGGAGGGCCGGACTATAGTAAAAACAAAAACTATGAACAAATTCCTATGCACACTGCATATATCTTATTTTGAAGTGAAGAAACAAAATGGGAACAAATACAATATTTAAAATGAAGTAAAGTTAAATCAACAAACTTACCAGTATTTCAATGGGAATATTATGCCAGTCAGAGCCCAGTAATATTATGCCAGTCAGATGCCCAGGAACATTATGCCAGTCAGAGTCCAGTAATATTATGCCAGTCAGAGCCCAGGAAAATTATGCCATTCAGATGCCCAGGAATATTATGCCAGTCAGATGCCCAGTAATATTATGCCATTCAGATGCCCAGGAATATTATGCCACTCAGAGCCCAGTAATATTGTGCCAGTCAGATGCCCAGGAATATTATGCCAGTCAGAGCCCAGTAATATTGTGCCAGTCAGAACCCAGGAATATTATGCCAGTCAGATGCCCAGTAATATTATGCCAGTCAGATGCCCATTAATATTATGCCAGTCAGATGCCCAGGAATATTATGCCACTCAGAGCCCAGTAATATTGTGCCAGTCAGATGCCCAGGAATATTATGCCACTCAGATCCCAGTAATATTGTGCCAGTCAGAACCCAGGAATATTATGCCAGTCAGATGCCCAGGAATATTATGCCAGTCAGATGCCCAGGAATATTATGCCAGTCAGAGCCCAGTAATATTATGCCACTAAGAGCCCAGTAATATTGTGCCAGTCAGATGCCCAGGAATATTATGCCAGGCAGATGCCCAGGAATATTGTGCCAGTCAGATGCTCGTTATACCTCCCTCCTCCCCCCTTCCCCAGACCCCAGTACTTACCTCCATGCTGCTGTTCAGGTCCGTGGCTGAGAGGGAAGCGGGCCGTGCGCATTCAATAAAGTGTGTTGAAAAAAAAAGTTTCAACACACTTTATTGAATGCGCACGGCCTGAGGGGAGCGCACAGCGCTTCCCTCTCAGCCACGGACCTGAACAGCGGCATGGAGGTAAGTAAACGGGCCTGGGGGAGCGGGAGATTTTCCCGCCCCCCCCATTGGGGCGCCCTAAGGCAGCCGCCTGTGCTGCCTTACGGTAGCGCCGGCCCTGTGTATACCCACATACATACTCACACACATACACACATTACATGTGTACCCACATACATACTCTCAAACCTACACAGAGCACATGTATACCCACATACAGCACATGTACAGACACACTCACACATACATACAGCACATGTATACACACATACATACTCACACTTACAGCACATGTACACACACATTCTTACTCACACTTACATGCAGCACATGTACACACACATACAGCACATGTTCACACGTATATACACATACTCACACATGTATACATACATAAAGCATATGTATACACACATACACACAGCACATGTATACACACAGCACATGTATCCCCACATACTACATACTTCATATGTGTACAAACATCCACATACATACAGCACAAGTATACACACACTCACACATACATAGAGCACATGTATACACACCTACATACAGCACATGTATACAGACATTCTTACTCACACTTACATACAGCACATGTACACATACATACATACAGCACATGTATACACACATACACACCTACTCACACATACATTGCAGGAAGTCTCTTCCTTGGCAGAGCTGCTACACTACTGTGTGAAGAGGGGGCGTGTCAGCTGTCAAGCTGATGTCAGGAGAGGAACTGGCAGGCTAAATCAACTTGCGATCTGGAGAGGTGTGCAGTTACTGAAATGTCATCATTATACGTCATCCTTAGAATGGCCCTTGAGGACCGTGAGGGTGTATATATTCCTTCTCGCCCTGTAAGCTGTGGTGCAATAGCACCAGCAGACTCCCAGTGCCTCAGAGCACTACTGGGGCATATAACTGCTGTGATAATGAAACCCGTTGACTTTGACACAGGCATTTAGGCATAGACAGGCATGACGTCAAGGGGTCTAAAAAGGTTTTGGTAGCAGCATAGACTGCTTTTTGTGCCCACTATGTAGAAGATGAGTGTGTAATTTTTCCGGAAGCCATTTTGTATCTTTGCAGCCATTTTGTCCTAGTATTTTGTTTCACCCTATTGAGAGTGTGCCTTGAAGTGGCGGGTGAGCTTAATTATGCTTTTGCCAGTTCATATAACCAAAACCTCTTATTTATATTATGTTTATACAATTATTACCAACTTTATTAGGATGAGAAGCGCAGACATTTTTTATTATATACATCTAGATAACTAGCCAGATAATAGATAGATAGATAAATAGATGTGCCTTTGGAAATATTCATGGCATTTTGTGAAGAGTTCACAGACAAATTTTTCCAGTGGATAAAATAAACAATATTAAAGAACAAAAAAAAAATAATCAAAACTCCCTTTGTTTTGATACAAGAAATGCAATTTCCATGAGGTTCTAAGGCTTGTTCAGGGGAAAAAACTTCAGATGTTATCAGATTAAAAGTATAAAGGAATAATCCTTGTATTAGACAGTAATGAAATCGCCTTAAACTTTTTTTTTTTATTAAAAACCTCAAATAGTTTCCATAACCATTTCTGGGACATTGTTAACTCTTAAATACATGGCACAAATTTAAGAACGTTCTGCCACTGATACACGAGAAGACGATGAAGGAGGTAAAATAGCAAAGAAAGATTTAAATGAGGGAGGGGAACAAAGTGAATAGTAGATAGAGAAACTGCTAATTAAAAGCATAATTAAAATACTACAATATTTCCACACCAAAATTTAATTGTAAACAGAACTAGTTTGTGGTGTCAAATTTAAACGCATCAATAAAGTACATCAAGCCCTTAGTGACATGACCTTTTGACCTTGTCTTTCCCATGGAGACAAGGGCTGTTTTGACATTTCTGGGGTGTTTGCGTTTAGCTGTAATTTTCTTCTTTCTCACATACTGTACCCCCACAAATTGTATGTTGGTTTTATCGCCATAAGAAGGGCTTTCATTAGATACCATTATGTTCATCATATCTTATAATTTACTATAAAAAAATTATAAAATATGATGAAAAAAAATGAAAAAAACACTTTTTCTAACTTTGACCTAAAAAATGATTTACATAGATATAATCATTAAAAGAAGACCCGTCTAAATAGTTTCTAAATTTTGTCCCGAGTTCAGAAATATGCTGGCTTCCATGTTTTTTGCGAGTTATAGGGCAAAACCCAAAAATATTTTTTATTTTTTTTAATATACTATTGATATAATTTAATGTGTACAACAAATTATTTAAATTTTTTAATGATTAAATATCAAAAGGGTTGGTGGTAGAAGTGGATGTTTTTTTTAGTCTGTTTGCTTTAAAATGTGTGTTAGGAAACTGTAGGTTCAGATGAGGAGCCCAGATGCAGGGATGAACAGACTTGCTTAAAGTAACACCAACAATGACCTGAGAATGGAACTCAGGATACGGATGGTGAAAGCAGAGTAACACAGTCCAAAATACAGAGCTGAGGTTAGGGAGCCACAGGTACACAATCCAAAATACAGAGCCGAGGTCAGGGAGCCAGAGGTACACAATACAAAATAAAAAGCCAAGGTCAGGGAGCCAGAGGTACACAATCCAAAATACAGAGCCGAGGTCAGGGAGCCAGAGGTACACAATCCAAAATACAGAGCCGAGGTCAGAGAGCCAGAGGTACACAATCCAAAATACAGAGCCGAGGTCAGGGAGCCAGAGGTACACAATCCAAAATACAGAGCCGAGGTCAGAGAGCCAGAGGTACACAATCCAAAATACAGAGCCGAGGTCAGAGAGCCAGAGGTACACAATCCAAAATACGGAGCCGAGGTCAGGGAGCCAGAGGTACACAATCCAAAATACAGAGCTGAGGTCAGGGAGCCAGATAATCAAATAAGAGACTGGATACTGATAGAGGACAAACCAAAAGGAAGCACAGGATAACTGAGCGATGAAAGAAGGGAAGAGGAGGGCTTAAATAGTTTGGGTTCAGTCCTCCTGTAATTGTATCACAGCTGCATGACCGTTGCCGTGGAGACGGGGCTGAAATAACCTACGTGCAGTGCGCATGCGCCCACACATTGCCAGCCGAAGACACACGGCCTGGGGGATCGTCTCTGTGTGACGGCGGACTTATTCAGCCACGTGGTAAGAGCGCGACTATGGAGGCGCACTTTGTACCCCTCATAATGCCTCACAACATTTCATACGGCCAAAGAGGGTGTGAGAGTGGCTAAAGTTGTGGCTATGAGCGGGGCATTGGTGGAACATTTTTAATGACTTTATGGCCAATAATTAACTATTTATGTAATTTGGGAAGTCATTTAGAATAAGAAAAACACATTTTTTTTACGCAAATTAATATAATAAGACATTTAACTGATATTAATGGGAGTTTTATTGCTGTGGAGCTCTGTGATTACATTCTGAGCTCCCAGAAAACAGGGACACCAGAGAAGGAAATAAGGGACAGGTAGATTTGGGTGCCAAATAGGGACTGTCCCTCCTAAATAGGGACACGTTGGAGGTATTTATCAACAGCTGCCAACCAATGAAAGTAATCATATCACAGCAAATAATTAAAAAATGTATACAGTAAGATGGACTGGCATCACACTTTGCATGCTTTGGTGCTTATTTATAGAAGGTTCTGCCATTATCTGTCCTTGAATTTCTTGGATCATCCTAATTTTGTGAATTAGCTGTGATGCAGGTATATTTTGTATAAAATAATGGAAAGTTGAAAAAAAAAATGGCTGAACCTATTTTAAATCGATCTGGGAAATAAAAAAAGAAAAGTCAACATTCTCCCAAAATAGCATAATAGAGAAAGGGATTTTTTTAAACTAATAGGTTAGGAAGAACCATGCATGAAGCCCTGATTCTCTTAGCTTGGTATTTTAAAGGGAAAGAATGTGAGAACAGAATATGGCTTGATGGCTACAGAAATGCAGGTGCTCACGGGGACTGTCATCGCCTTGGATTTACAATTGTTAAAATGTAACATAATCTGCCCCCCTCCCCTTGCAGGTGTCTGGTACTTATCGGGCTATCTCGCAAGGAAATAATGTATGTAGTGTTTTTTGGCATTCAATAAATTCAGAAGAGCTATTGTATCTCACACACACCCATTCTTGGTCTTCTATATAAGCCACCGTTCTCAACTATATTTACCCTTTCCCATCCATAAAAAAAAAGTTTTCACACTTGGGGCTAATGACATTTTTTATGGAAATACTTTAAAATGAATTATGTTAGTCCTGTGGACTAAATAGCATTCTGGTTGCACACTTACAACACTCCATGAGCACATTATGTTGGGTTGCTCACCACTGGATTTATTTGTATTTCACACTGCCTATCGTAAATTTGAGCTATAGTGATATTCTTGGGTTTCCAAGTTTCCAAGATCTCACGCCCCCCCCCACAAATGGTTATAAAATGTGATTTACAAATGGACAGTGGTGTATCTTGGTTTTGTGCTGCCCTAGGCAGGCAAAATTTGGGCACCCCCCACCCACCTTGCACACCTACGACATTCCCCATCACCCACATTGCACACCTACGAAATGCCCCATCACCCACGTTGCACACCCAGGACATGCCCCATCACCCACATTGCACACACGTTAAATGCCAAATCACCCCATTACATGCTCCCATCACCCACATTGCATACACACTAAATGCCCCATCACCCCCATTACATGCCACCATCACCCTCATTACATACCCCCACCACGTCCATTACATGCCCCCATTACCCTGATTAATTGGAATGAGCTAAAGCTTGCTGAACGGAGTGGGAGAGAGTGAAAATGTTTTAAGCACCAGAAGTGTGCTTTAACACCCTCTGGCAAAGTGCCGCCCTCTGGCAAAGTGCCGCCCTAGGCGAGTGCTTTGTTTGCCTTGTGGAAGATACACTACTGCATATGGAGTTTGAAAAGAGTTTGTAATATTTCAAACAAGAAAAACAATATAATCTCACCATAACTTTTAATTTAGATTTTATCCCTGAATGCATGGGGAGGTGGTAGGATGAGGAGCATATGCCCAGTCCTCAGTAAATAGGGAGTCCATGGGCCTCCTACTCAAATATAATTATTTTTTTATTTTTATTTTTTTAATCAAAGTTTTTTATTTGAGTCGCAAGTCACAAACAGCAGTGATACAAAAAAAAGAAAACAGGTCATAACACACACTGTTTCACAAAAACACATACTTGTATAGAAAAATATCGACTCATTTGAATTTGTAAATAATCAGGAATTTCCTATTGCTGTAGAAAATCTTTTGGTAAATATAAAAATAAAATAAAAAAATAACAAAAGATATAGGAAGTGCTAAGAATAAACAGGAAACTAATCGATTAGTGGTCATTAGTTAAATCGTAATATATATAAAATTATTTGATTGGACAGCGTGTATTAAGAATAAAAAATATCAGAAGCGTAAACCCGTGAAAACACTCTTCTTGTTCCAATTAATGAAAACAAAACTTAACCATGACCGCATTACAGTATTGAAAAACAATATTCAATGGTCATCATTCAAACATTAATACAAATTGGCACTTTTGAGGAAAGGAAATATATAAATAAAAAGGTAAAAAAATAAAAATAAACAAAGGGACAAGAAAAAGAATACAAAATGACAATAAGGAGAATAGAAGACCAAGTATAAAATTGTAAGATTAAGAAAGAGAGAGAAAAAAAAAAGATACACTTAGGGGTGTCTGGCAGACATCAGAAAATACTGCCCCCCAAAAAAAAGAAATTGGGTAATTCTCACCCAAACAAAAATAAATAAATAAAAAAAAAAAAGGAATGGTGAGAGTCCCCCACCAATAAAAAAAATGGTGGGGATGCCCCTGGGGGTGAGGCATAGATCGTGTCGAAAACGAGACATAAACATATGGTTATCAAAACCCAGAATCATTAATAAAAACTACGGGTAAAAAACACTCTTAAACACTTCAAATTTCTGGGCTAGTATCCATCTCTGGACCGGTCAAGTCAATTTGTAAGTCCTGTAAAAATGTAGGAATTCCGGACGGATCTTCGATCGATAACTGCTTATCTTCACGATGTACTGTAAGTTGGGTTGGAAGTCCCCATCGATATTTAACTCCGTTTGAACGAAGACGTTCTGTCAGCGGTGACATAGTTTTACGCCAGATCAATATTTCAGGTGGCAAATCTTCGAAAATCTGTAATGTGTCCTCTCCATAAATGATAGATGATATATTTCTCGAAACTGCTCAGAACGCCAGCTTTTCTCGGGCTGAGTGTAAGCGAACGAACACATCTCGGGGTGAGGTCTGTGGGGCCTTCCTGGCCTTTCTCACACAGAAGCTCTCCATTATTAATTTTTGTTCAAACGTAGCATCTGGCTGTAGGGATTCCAATAGGCCCTGGAGATAGGTGCGGAGTTCGGCGGGCCCAACCGATTCCGGCACCCCTCTGACTTTGATGTTGGCCTGCCTAGTCTTGGCATCTAGCATCAGAGTCAGTTAATTGGTCCTGTAGAGCTGTTGTGTGAAGTACTTATTTGCTTAGACATGTCAGTACAGGTTGTTTGCAGAGTTTCGCTGACAGTCTCTAGTAAAGCAATTGTGAATTTAAGGAAGGCGAGTTCCGTGCGGGTTGTCACCAGTTCTTCCCTGATCATAGATTGCAGGTCTTTGAATAACCTCCGCAGATCTCCCCTGGTCACTGGAGTCTTATCAGAACCACCATCAAGCAGTCTCTTGGTGCATACAGGTTGGCTGTTCTCAGTTGGATCTACAGAGGATTCGTCTGAATCGGTCTGCGTCGGTGAGTGCTGCACACTTGTCACTTTAGTCGGTGGCTTTTGGGGCCTAGACAGTAAAGTCCCGATATCTCGGGTAGTCGCTTGAGGAGGTGGTTCACCCTTTTTCTGTCGGCGGCCCATATTATCAGTTGACCTTGGGGTATGTTTTCCCGCAGATTTAGTCGACATAGGCTTCCAGATTCAGCACCTTTGGTCACTAGAGACGGGAGCTCTTGTAAAACATGTCCGCTTACAGCTGTCGCCAGCTCCGCCCCCCCAAATATAATTATTTATTACATGCATTTATCTATCTGTAATCTAAAGGGCACATGTAGAGTGATAGAACTAGTCTGAAACAGAACGGTGGCAGGAGGTGCATTTAGGGGACTGTGTCATCTGTATAATTAGGATCAGTGGAGATGTCCATAGGTAGACTTTTAGTATAGTTTTTTTCTAATTGAATGAGCAGGTTTCTTTCCTGCTCTTTCTTATTAAGATAATAAAATGAATACCATTGAGCTGGGTAATAGTAACCTACCTAGGCCGTGTCGGGTACTGGTAAATCCCAACAGTGTACTTGAAAGTGAAAGACGATCTCAGTGAATTTGGTAACATATTTTATTATTATACAACTATGAGGGCAAAATTGGTGTGTTGAGTGCGAAAGATGATTGAGCAGGTCACTGTCTGCTGTGGGGGGTGGTCCCAGCATTATATAGTACTCCAGTGCTTCACATTTTGGAAATAGCAAAGGGGTAAATGGAGTTCTAAAAAAGTCACTTAAAAAACAGTAACATTTTAGAAGGGATGTCCAACTATTTTTTATCGTTGGTATAGAAAAACATCAAAACAGTTGACACTTATTTATTTACGCTACACAAGGACATTTACAACAATATTTCCTCTTCCAGTAGCAAATAGATTTAGAAATATTGTGATGCACAATTACAATACACAAGGGTACCAGACTTTGAGAATAAGTTAATTCCAGATTCCACTGAAGCCAGCGGCTGCATTTTTATCTTTTATCAGATGCAGCTTCTTTAAGATATGTCTCTTCCAGAGGAAAAAAAAATAAAAAAATTCAATATGCTGTTTGTTGCAGACTAAATTAAATTTTCCTCGGAGATGTAAGTATGAGATGTTTGGATTGTGTTTATCGGAACGCTCAGCCTCTTTCGGCAAGCAGGATTATATCAGGATGTGGAGGAAGCACACAATACCCACCGAATGAGTGATGGGGCTGAATATTTTGTTAGATTACGGGGCGTCTAGGTTTTATTGATGATGTCCATCTCTTTCAGTGCTCCCGAAATATCATCCTTACAAGGAATCAGCATAACCAGGGATTCTGACTTCAAAAAAGATATAATGTATTGGTTATGATATTTGTTTCTGCTTACTATTTACTTCTGACTATTTATATTTTATGATTTTTTTCTATATATTTTTTATTGTACTCAAAGCGAATTATATTTGGTATCATTATAAGAGTGAGACAGGCATTTTAATATATTTAAGAGATAAAAACAAAGCCTTGTGGCATGTTGAATCTTTGCAAACAATGCATGTTGTACCCTGAAAGACTTACAATAGTTTGCACACTAATAAGTACAACAATAAAGGCAATACTGAAAATAAACACACTAGTGAGGGAAGAAATTGTGTTATTCTCCACAAGGAGGTGAATCGGGGGAGAGGGCTGGCTAATCTCTGTATAACAATGGCCCAACAAATATCTACACTTGTCAATCAGTCAATTTTTAATGGCACACAAAACGGTCTAAATAAAAGCACAAAAAAGGATTCAGTCGTAGTGAATATGTTGACATAATGAATAATTTTGACATAATTGTTTTGAGAAGGTGCATTGAGTTTCCTATAAAGTGAACTGTGGTGAGCTAGTAAATAAACTGCAAATTTTTTTGACCTCCCTATCTTTCAGTTTGAGGTATTAGACCTCATTTTTTTTTTTTACAGTTTAATTGTCAATCCATCGCTTTCCCATCTGAAAGGTCACGGTTTTTAAAGAAAATCATAAGTAGAAGGATTGTATTCTTCTTAAGGTGGGCTATTCAGTTAAAAAAGATATACTGACTTTACGCCAACTTTACAATGCCTGGCATAAACACAGGCCCGGTCTGTGATTCTTTCAATGCCTTTTTGCATTGCTTTCTCTTCAGGAATATGAGCACAAGATCACTTGTAGGATTATTTCAAATATAGTAAAATAAAAAGAAACATAATAGTAGAATTTAAAACACACATCGAGGGTAAACTTGAGACATCTGAACTCCATTTTGTACGTCGGTAATTTCTAGGTTAATGTGTTCTTTGAAGCATTTTGCTTTTCCCCTTCATTCAGTTGAAGCAGGAAAGTTATCTATACATTGTGTTAGCTAAATTGCAAGCAAATGGCTATATGAGCGGAAAAATGTTTTATATGTGTCTGTGGAGTCTCCTGTTTATGACATCACCAGTGGCTTAGTATGCAAATTACACATATCCTATTGAAAAATAGTTAATTTGCATATCAAGCCACTGCATATCAAGCAGGAGACTCCAGACACCCATAAAACCATACAGTTTAGGCATTTGCTTGCAGTTTTTATTAACATTTTTTATTCTCTACATGCACAGTAAAAACAGGTTTAGGTGATACAGTCCCTTTAAGTGGGATTTTTGACTGTCCCAAACACTTTCTGATATCCATTGTACTTGCACGTCAATGAGTCGCATCTGAAAGAAGTCACTGCTTTCACTAATGCAGGACATTAATCTTACACTTCTCCTTTATTAGCAATCAATACGATCCTAATATCTTCTCCGTACAGATAAACCGAGAGCAAAGTGTTAGGTACAGAAATTTAGTGCGTAACTAACCTTCCGAAAGGTTACATCTAAACACATTTCTTGCTCGTCCGATGACTTCCATACATCACTTCGTGCTGTCCTACATCCAATGTTATAGGATTCAAAGGTCAGGGCATCTCGGAGTCTCTTTAATGAGGCAATAAGCAAGCTGCCAGTTTGTTGTTTAGTATTCGCAGTCTTGGGATATTGATTGAAAGATGCAAGCCGTGTAGACTTTAGGCTCACAGAGAGTTCCTGATATTTTTATAAGACGGCAAGAAGGTATAGTAGTATATGCTTGTGAGAGCAAGCAATGTAAACCTTTCTGCATATCTTGAAGAAATGTTATACAAAAGAATGGGTTTGTAATTGTCACGGAACCCTCCGTGAGAAGTGATTCCCTACTTTTCCCGCAATTCATACAACCTTACCTAAGTGGCCATCACAATATGATGATTGGCCCTTCAGCCACTGGTCGCTTGGACCAAACATCCCCTGGATCACCATATATTTGATTGGTTGCTATGTCCGAGCCTTCGGATGTCCATATAGGGAGGTTCGGGATGGCCCTCAGCCATCCCCCCATGAGCTGATTGGCTTCCTACCCTGGGTCGTGAACCTACCCTAATTGGTGCCTGCACTGGGCACCATTTTTTAATATCTAAAAGATAAGGTTTTGTTGATGCCTATAAATGTACAATGTTTCCTAATAAAGTGTGTGACTCTTAGGGTTGCCACATCAACCATTTTTTTTTTACCAGCCACATATAACTTTTGCAGGTTGTTTTGCAGTATGTAGAAGTCATATGTGACCAGAAGGAAATCAATTAGTTAAGCAAGTAATGAATCCCACAGAACCACACTGATTAGTTAATTGAATGGTCACTGCGGAAAGCGATGTGGTCAAGACATTGCACTGCGAAAAGCGAAGTGTGGGAATATAACACAATGGAAAGTGATTATTGGCATATATGGCACTGTGGAAAGTAATGAGGAGCATCTATGGAACTGTTAGAACTGTGATGATACATAAAATAAAATGTTGGCAGGTCTGTAAGCAACACATTATTTTCTGTCTGGCATTGCCACTACCTAAAGCAGGCTCTGGATTCACACATGGTTTGATAACATGCTGTGACTAGGTCACAGGTGTGGGGCAAAACACGTTTTTTGTATGTGTTGCTTATTAGGATGTTGGACTTTCTGCCAGCCACCCTGCTATAGTCATCAGTACATGTACAACTGAACATAATACTGTTAATATAGTCATGCAATACATTGTGTGTGTATGACACCCTGTAAACTATATATCCATTTTGGTTGCAGTCCCTCCCATCAAGCATCAGTTTGAACATACTAGGTGATAATTACACAATTACAATAGCTATTGAGTGTACTAAGAGAACATACACATCACTCACCACTACTGTAATAACATAGATTGGTCACATTCACCTGAATGTGTCACATGACACATTCACCTTTGGCATCTGAGGAAGATGAAGCATTATTTACCAGTAGTCTGATGTTTGTATGTTTGTCACCTGTTGATGTCTTCCCTCTTCTCCTGTTGCTGTCTTCCCTTGAGCACCTCTAATGTCTGCACCTTTGATTAGATTGCAGATATTTTACTGGGGACAGCCAGGAGAGACATACAATGGGTGGTTGGGGAGAGACAAACATGGCAAGGAAGAGGAAAGAGACAGACATGGGAACTCCCTTCCCATGCAGAGACATTGCAGAGAGTGAAAGGAAAGAGACAGGCATGTGGAGGGGGAGGAGAAAGACAGACATAAGGGTAGAGAGGAGGGGAGTGACACGGGGTGGCCCGCACAGGGCGCCTGAACACGTGAGGCCGGCCCTGATGCCGACCTCACCCCCAAGCTCCTGCCTGGAAGGGATGCTTGCCAAAATAATACTGCTAACAGTCTCACCAGTCCAGGAATAGAATTGTTCCTTCCAGTTTTATGTGCTGATATAAAGCCAGTATGGCCACTCCAGAAAGCCTAAAAGTACCGAGCCTTTCCAAGATGTTGCAAGAAACACCTTGGTATTCTGACCCTAGAAGGACCATCCAGCCATGCTCCCTAGTTGTCATCTCTCTGGCCATCCCTCAACCTCATAAGTAACAAGAATTGAGGGGCTGCATGGCTGGGTACCCTTACTTTCTATAAAACAAATAAATGGTCTCTCTCTGTCTGGAGATGAGAAAGGGTGTGGTTGTGAATTTTCCTCCTTTTTATATTTTTATATTCATACCACTAAGGGCCATGTTACGGGATGATAATCAATTCATCAGTTCCCATGTAATGTCTGTATCTTATTTTTATACCTTGTGTATAACTGTGGCTATTAATATATATAAAACCTGTGTACATGGCTAATTGTCATATGTGAAGCACATGTATGTTTTGTTACATAACACTCTTTTTGACCAGTTTTGTTTTACATTTATCTGGCAAAATATAATATTTTGAATAAATACTCTTATCGTGGGCATTTGTATCAAATATGACATGAATGCATATATTAAGCAACAGGGGCGTTGCTAGGTCTTCGGATGATCTGGGGCTAGAGCCCAGATGAGCTCGGTCACACACAGGGGCGTACCTAGAGCATTTGGCACCCGGGGCGGACCCTGAGTGTTGCACCCCCCACCCCATAATAAAAATGTAAGAAAACACCCACAAATTTTTCAGTGTTTGAAAATTGTACAATTATAGATACCAGTAATATTGTGCCTTTCAGATACCAGTAATATTGTGCCAGTCAGATACCAGGAATAGTGTGCCATTCAGAGCCCAGTAATATTGTGCCAGTAAGATACCAGTAATATTGTGCCACTCAGAGCCCAGTAATATTGTGCCAGTCAGATACCAGGAATATTGTGTCATTCAGAGCCCAGTAATAGTGTGCCAGTCAGATGCCTGTAATATTTTGCCAGTCAGAGCCCAGTAATAGTGTGCCAGTCAGAACCCAGTAATATTGTGCCACTCAGAACCCAGTAATATTGTGCCACTCAGAGCCCAGGAATATTGTGCCACTCAGAGCCCAGGAATATTGTGCCACTCAAAGCCCAGTAATATTGTGCCAATCAGATGCCCAGTAATATTGTGCCAATCATAGCCCAGTAATATTGTGCCACTCAGAACCCAGTAATATTGTGCCACTCAGAGCCCAGGAATATTGTGCCACTCAGAGCCCAGTAATATTGTGCCAATCATAGCCCAGTAATATTGTGCCACTCAGAACCCAGTAATATTGTGCCACTCAGAGCCCAGGAATATTGTACCATTCAGAGCCCAGTAATATTGTGCCACTCAGAACCCAGTAATATTGTGGCAATCATAGCCCAGTAATATTGTGCCAATCATAGCCCAAGAATATTGTGCCACTCAGAACCCAGTAATATTGTGCCAATCATAGCCCAAGAATATTGTGCCACTCAGAACCCAGTAATATTGTGCCAATCATAGCCCAGTAATATTGTGCCAATCAGAACCCAGTAATATTGTGCCACTCAGAACCCAGTAATATTGTGCCACTCAGAACCCAGTAATATTGTGCCAATCATAGCCCAGTAATATTGTGCCACTCAGAACCCAGTAATATTGTGCCAATCATAGCCCAGTAATATTGTGCCAATCAGAACCCAGTAATATTGTGCCACTCAGAACCCAGTAATATTGTGCCACTCAGAACCCAGTAATATTGTGCCACTCAGAACCCAGTAATACCCACACACACCTAGACACCCTGACACACAGACACACACACCTAGACACCCTGACACACACACCTAGACACCCTGACACACACACACACACACCTAGACACCCTGACACACACACACACACACCTAGACACCCATACACAGTCACACTTTTTTTTTTTTACTTACCTTACACTTGGTCCGTCATCCAGGACCTTCTGCCGGATGTCCGTCCACCTGACATCCGGCAAGCAGCTGACACAGCGCGACGGGGGCGGAGCTTGCACCCGTCGCGCTGTGATCTCTATGGCCAGGAGGAGAGGCTAGGGAGCGAGCTCCCTATAGCAGCCTCTCCTCCCGATCGGCCCTCACCCCCGCGTGAGGTTAATCCTCCGATTCTGGGACTATGTCCCAGACGGAGGAAAGCTGACCGGGGGATTTTTTTTTTTTTTTTATATTTATAGCCCTGGAGTCTCGGGGCTAAAGACTACTTTAGCCCCAGAGTCTCCATTCGGGGCTATGAAGGGGGGACTCGGGGCTATAGCCCCAGTAGCCCACCCCTAGCGACGCCTCTGTTAAGCAAGGTTCTTTACTGTACTTTAAAGTTCAATTCTCCAATCCTAAAATCTAGTGAATTAATTATTGAAAGTTGTTAATATTTCACTATTTGTTCATTATTGTTTGGATGTATTCGAAGCTTATTAGGTAGCCGAAATCTGGTGCTTTTCATGGCCAAGTTTCCCCCGATCTGAATTCTTCCGATGTTTCGAGTTGCGAACCTTCTTGAAATGCAGATTCTGCCCAGAATTATACGATATTGAGTGTTTGCAAGACTGGACTTCCAGAATTTCTCATGTTTTGCTGATCTGGCTCCATTTTGAGCCAGATCGCGTTAAACCCTTTAGAGTTTTTAAAAAGTTTCATAGTTGCTAATTGCAATCCCGCTTATATCGGGATGCGATTACTTGGTCCCCGAGCAGTGCACAATACAGGGACTGACATGCACATTTTAAGGTGAGATTCAGAGGATATTTTCCTGCCTATAGTTTAGATTTCGGTGCTTGTTAGAATTCTCGGAAGGCAAGGCTAGGTTGCTTAGCAACCTATGATGTGGTCTGAGTGCACCTCTCCATTTTCCATTGTACTTCTCTGATGAAACATTCTTTCTAACCCCTTTGGTAATGAGTATTTAAGTCTTGTTTTCAACATGCTTATCCCTGAGAGATTTAGGAAATGTCCAGCTGTGTGTCCTAAACTGAGACCCTGACAGACAGCCCTGTTTCCACAGTACAGTATTAAACTACAGTTACTGCTATACCAAAAAAGGCCAACAGGGTCTCAGTATAGAAATGATAGATCTTTCAACAAAGTTGCATGTATCAAAAATAATTTATTCGTCAAGAGAGTATTTAGAAAAAAAAAGTCATATAATCGGTTGTACAGGAAAAGAGATGGAATCGTTTTATAGTTAATGCAGTCATTGTTTTAATTCATAAATGAATCACATGAAATGGTTGTCTGTCCTAATTCTCTTCAGTGGCTGTTATACACATGCCCATCTTGGTAGACATGCTGTGCCGCTTTGTGACGGGACAGTACCGATCTTGGGAGCCAATCCCACTGTCAACCCAAACTCCACCCTTGTCCTGCTTTAACGGGCCTGAGGTAGAGTTTAGTAGGACAGCAGGATTAAAGACCGCTATACTGCAGAGAAAACAGAAGTCTCTCTGTGACTGCAATTTAACTGCTGGGGCAAGTTCTGTGAGTGTAATCTAACTGCTCAGTGCTGGGGCAAGTGAAATATAACTGATGGGGAAAGTCCAGGCTGCCTGGGTAAGTTCTTTGAGTGCAGTATAAGTGCTGGGATAAGTCCTGGGTGCTGGAGCAAGTCATGTGAGTAAATCTAAGTGCTGGTATAACTTATACCAGCACTTAGATTTACTCACATGACTTGCTCCAGCACCCAGGACTTATCCCAGCACTTAGATTGCATTGACAGGATTTTCCCCAGCACCCATGACTTACTCCAGCACTTAGATTGCACTCAAGGGACTTGCTGCAGCACCCATGACTTAAACCAGCAGTTAGTTTGCACTCACATGACTTGCACTGACAAGATTTACCCCAGCACTCACAGAATTTACCCCAGCACCGAAAACTTACCCCAGCACCCAACACTTAACACAGGACTTACCCCACCACTTAGATTGCATTGACAGGATTTTCCCCAGCACCCATGACTTACTCCAGCACTTAGATTGCACTCACAGGACTTGATCCAGCACAAAGGACTTACCCCAGCAGTTAGTTTGCACTCACATGACTTGCACTGACAAGATTTACCCCAGCACCCATGATTTACTCCAGTACTTAGAAATCTAAGTACTGGGGTAAATCATGGGTGCTGGGGTAAATCTCACATGACTTGTCCCAGCACCCATGACTTATCCCAGCACTTAGATTGCATTGACAGGATTTTCCCCAGCACCCATGACTTACTCCAGCACTTAGATTGCACTCAAAGGACTTGCTACAGCACCCAAGACTTAAACCAGCAGTTAGTTTGCACTCACATGACTTGCATTGACAGGATTTTCCCCAGCACCCATGACTTACTCCAGCACTTAGATTGCACTCAAGGGACTTGCTGCAGCACCCATGACTTAAACCAGCAGTTAGTTTGCACTCACATGACTTGCACTGACAAGATTTACCCCAGCACTCACAGAATTTACCCCAGCACCGAAAACTTACCCCAGCACCCAACACTTAACACAGGACTTACCCCAGCACTTAGATTGCATTGACAGGATTTTCCCCAGCACCCATGACTTACTCCAGCACTTAGATTGCACTCACAGGACTTGATCCAGCACAAAGGACTTACCCCAGCAGTTAGTTTGCACTCACATGACTTGCACTGACAAGATTTACCCCAGCACCCATGATTTACTCCAGTACTTAGAAATCTAAGTACTGGGGTAAATCATGGGTGCTGGGGTAAATCTCACATGACTTGTCCCAGCACCCATGACTTACTGTGGTATTTAGATTGCACTCACAGGGCTTATACGGTATAAGTCATGTGAGTGCAAACTAACTACTGGGGTAAGTCCTTTGTGCTGGATCAAGTCCTGTGAGTGCAATCTAGGTGCTGGAGTAAGTCATGGGTGCTGGGGAAAATCCTGTCAATGCAATCTACGTGCTGGGGTAAGTCCTGTGTTAAGTGTTGGGTGCTGGGGTAAGTTTTCGTTGCTGGGGTAAATTCTGTGAGTGCTAAGTGCTGGTTTAAGTCTTGGGTGCTGCAGCAAGTCCTTTGAGTGCAATCTAAGTGCTGGAGTAAGTCATGGGTGCTGGGGAAAATCCTGTCAATGCAATCTAAGTGCTGGGGTAAGTCCTGTGAGTGCAATGTAAGTGCCGTAGAAAGTTCTGGGTGCGGGGGTATATCCTGTGAGTGCAATCTAAGAGCTGGGATAAATCCTGTGAGTACAATCTAAGTTCTGGGGCAAGTCCAGTGAGTGCAATCTGAGTGCTGGGGTAAGTCCTGGATCACTGGAACATTTCTCATGTGACCCAACCTGATATTAGTGGGGGCCTCACAATACCGATAGCCCAGGAACCCACAATGTCTTAATCTCTGCCTGGTGAAAAATCACACCTATTACCAGGACTTCACATATCACAGGGGCGGGTCTAGGACACTTCTTCGCCGCATCTTCATCGCTGACAGTTCAGCGCGGCAGTTAGAACGCTGAACTGTCAGCAATGAAGTATAACGCGGCCGTTTTACCGCGGCTGCAGCTATGTAAGAGCTGACAGTTCAGCGCTGAACTGTCAGCTCTTACAAATCTAAAAGTAAAACTAAAATAACCCCCCTAATAAATGATTCCCCCCCCCAATAGTAACACTAAACACTAAACCCCAATACTAGCACTAAAATTAACCCCAATACTAAAGTTAACCCCCTAAACCCCAATACTAACCCTAATACTAACCCCAATACTAACCCCCGACCCCTAATACTAACCCTAATACTAACCCCCGACCCTTAATACTAAAGTTAACCCCCTAAACCCCAATACTAACCCTAATACTAACCCTAATACTAACCCCCGATCCCTAATACTAAAGTTAACCCCCTAAACCCTAATACTAACCCTAATACTAACCCTAATACTAACCCCCGACCCCTAATACTAATATTAACCGCCTAAACCCTACTACTAACCCTAATATTAACCCCCGACCCCTAATAGTAAAATTAACCCCTAACACTAAACACTAAACCTAATTCTAACCCCCTAAACCCTAATTCTAAACAGACTAAAATCGGTAAAATACTTACCTTTAGCGATGAAATGTCCCGCGATGAAATCTCCAGCGACGATCTGTCTTGTGCTGTAGAGTCAGCGGTGAAGCGGCTGCGCGGAAGCAGCCGCGATGAAGTGTCCCATCCCCCACAGGGGCTGTGGCTGCTAAATCCATATTTGTGGCTATTAACCAATTTGATTACTTTACACAGAAGCCTATGAAAATACTACCTCCCTGACTCATATTTTAAAGTAGGCTCCTGAATTAATCTTTTTGGCTCCCAAGGTCTACAAACATTTGTCAAGCACTGCCTGTTACACAATATAGTTATGTCCTTGAGTAGGCACAAGCATTATTCATGGTATACAATTATATCACCTGAACTTTGTGACCGACAAGGTAATGATATGGTAGGGACATTAAGGAAGTATTACATTATTGAGAGGGTAGTGGATGTATGGTATAGCCTTCCAGCAGAAGTAGTAGAGGTAAACACAGTCAAGGATTTTAAGCATGCGTGGGATGGGCACAAGGCTATCCCAGCTATAAGATAAAGGAACCGGGGACTAATAAAATTATTTAGAAAATTGGGCAGACTAGATGGACCGAATGGTTCTTATCTGCCGACACATTCTATGTTTCATAGACCCCGCCATGAACACTGGTGTCCTTGTATGGGTACGTTAGCTGTCCCTGCTCAACATATAAGACCTAAACTTTGAACCCATGCATGCAAATTATCCTGATGGACAAACTGTGCATTTGTACAAGTATATATGTATGAGGTGTCGAGAAGCTCTATTCTGACAAGGATATGCCACTCATATGGTGTTAGCAAGGATCTATGCAGCTGCTGATTTCAAATAAGAAAGACATACCTTGCTTGGATAGAGTCTTTTAGGGCCACTGGGCCAGAATATGATGGCATCTTGGGATGCCACTGAACCTTAAGGCGTTAATCATTGTGTGAGTAACAATACCCAGGACATGTTCCAAAGGTCTGTGTGGTATAATTTGCTTAATTGAGATAGAAATGATCACAAATACTGGGCTGTCTTGTGTGTCATTGCTTGCCAAGGAACATGTGCGCTAGTGACCAACACTAGAAAAAAAGAGCATTACCCTTTTCTATGAGACGAAATTCTCAGATATTATGCAAAGGGAAAAAAACAAAAACAATAATAGTGTAGTATATCAGTGCAATGATATAATAGTGCAAAGTGCATAAATGGTACACTCACATTTACATGAGCAATACCCTGCTCAAGATAAATAGCGTGGGTGAGCTCAGATAAGAGCAGGTAGATCTTTGTAAACCAGCTCCAGAGGCAGCCCAGATGTCCAGATCACATGGGAAGGAGAAGGCAGGATTGCACAAGTAAGTATTTTAATATATAAGCAATAAAACCAACAAACAGTAAGATCTTACATTTAAAAACGTTTTAAAAGTCCCAGATGCTTGTCCATAAAACCAATAGTGTTGTCTGTGCACTCCTCTCCTCTCACACAACGCGTTTCCCCTCTTGTTGAGGCTTTTTCAAGTCTTGCCTTCTCCTTCCCATGTGATCTGGATATCTGGGCTGCCTCTGGAGCTGGTTTACAAAGATCTACCTGCTCTTATCTGAGCTCACCCACGCTATTTATCTTGAGCAGAGTATTGCTCATGTAAATGTGAGTGTACCATTTATGCACTTTGCACTATTATATCATTGCACTGATATCCTACACTATTATTGTTTTTGTTTTTTTCCCTTTGCATAATATCTGAGCATTTCGTCTCATAGAAAAGGGTAATGCTCTTTTTTTCTAGTGTTGGTCACTAGCGCACATGTTCACTTTATTGTATTTGTTTTCACTGGTTTGCTAGGAGTGAGACACTAGCTGTGCACAAGTGCTAGCTTACTCCATCACAGTTATTGGCGCAGTATACTGTATTGTTTGTTTAATATACAAGTGGCATTTGTTGCCAAAAATCATGAACAAATTAAATGTAAATAATACCAAAATGTGTTGGAGATGTAACAGGAAAGAAGCAGTGGCGGATGCTCCATATGTGCTAGGTGTGCGCCGCACACCTAACACGGAGTACCCGCGTTTGTATTTCTGGGGTTAGTGTGCTCCGAGCAGAGAGCACACAAACCCCAGAAATAAATCCGAAAGACAACACTGCGTTGAATTCGGCAACAGAGTCACTCACTATACGAATTTTCATATACTTTTCGTCCTTGTTGAATTGGCAACAGAGTGAGTGACTCTGTTGCTGAATTCAATGCAGCGTCGTCTTTCGGATGTAACGACGTCTCGGGTATTTCCGGTGGTATGTGTGTTGGCTGTTTTCAGCACACAAACCTCCAGAAATACCCGAGAGAGGTCGGGCCTCCGTACCACTCAGGGGCACGATACGCCCCTGGAAAGAAGGTGATCACAGACACTTCTGGTGGGATTGCAAACTGATGGCGGCACTTTGGAAGTTGGTATATAGCGAAACATCAAAAGTGATAGGTGAAAATCTTGACATCTCATTAGAGGCTGCTCTATTCCATATTGTGGATAATAGATTACACTTTGATAAAAGGTATCTTATCATTCATGCAATGATGGAAACAAAAATGGTAATTTCCAGGGTATGTAGAACTGCCAATATGCCAACTTGGCCTCAAGTCAAAAACCAAATTCTATATCAATCTAAAATGGAGAAAAATATGGCCTATTCATTTGGTAACGCAAACACATTTGAACGAAGATGGGCCATATGGCTTGCACATCATCCTGAGGTATAAAACATCTTAGTAAACCTCGGAATGTCAGTGAAACAGGGCTTACACATTTTTAAAAGCTATCAAAACAAAAAGAAAAATCCAGGTCAGGATTTGGGCATTACCCCTTGTATGGTTTAATGTTTGTATGGGGGGTACAAAAACAAATCTGTTTGACGTGTAAGAAATGGTCAGGTGCACAGTAAATCCAATAATGGACCAGAACAATGAGGGAAGACACGTAAACAAAAAATCAATAGAGTATAAATAATATTGTACTCCACAGTAAATGTAATTGTTATATGTTATATGTTTTTTATATATGTCAAATTATAATAAAGTTAAATAAAAATTATATTTATAAAAATAAAAAAGTCACAGTGGGGGCTATTCACTAAAAGGTGAGTTGAGGTGAGATGAACATTCCATCTCACCAATTTACCTATATATTGTGCAGGGAGAAACCTGGTAAATTTACGTTTGTGGGGGAAACTCACTGGGTTTCTCTCTGCACAATATAGAACTAAAATGATGAGATAGATTTTTTTTATAGGGCAAATTGTTCATGGCATATTAATGGTCAAATAATCAGTGGCATATTAATGGTCAAATTATCAGTGGCATATCAATGGTCAAATTATCTGTGGCATATTAATGGTCAAATTATCAGTGGACAAATTATCAGTGGCATATTAATGGTCAAATTATCAGTGGCATATTAATGGTCAAATTATCAGTGGCCATATTAATGGATAAACTAACACTGGCTGTGGCATTTTAAATTTTTGATGGGGCATGTCCTGAGGTGTATTTAAATCATTGGCATGATATATAAAGACCTGGATAAAATGAGTTTGGGAAGGTTGGGGGGTGAGAAGGAGATATGAGGGGGGAGGGCAGAATTTTTTTTCAGTAAGGGGTCCTGAAATTTCTGATGGTAGCCCTGTATCAAGTATTACTGATATAATATCCACAAGGCAGAAAAGTGTAGTGGGGTCGTGTACAGCATTATGTCCAGAACAAATCCTAAATGTTTAGTTGTGTTTATACCATGTGCATTGAGTCAAAGAAGCAATCTATTGTCCATTAAAGTTGTTATTCATAATTGAGGGTGTATGAGTATTTGTCATACTTACTAATAAACGCTGATTAAAGTGATGATATCTCTAAGGTCAAAGACTGAACGTGTGTGTGTTAGGAACATTAGATTTGATACATTGCTTAACATGACCTGCACAACCATTTATTGCTGATTAATGTTTCTAATTAAACTAGAGACACAATGAGCATTTATGAAGGGTCTCCATCATCACCGATGACCTTTGAACCCATAAAAAAAACAATTCCATGGCATCCCCATAACTCAACCCACAAAATTTAAGACTAGGACATCCTAGCATCTATCTAACCTCCTGGGCTCTATCTATATTAGATATACATACTACTCTGTGTATAATACAGATACAGTCACTGTTCTGTGTATACTACACATACACTCACAGCTATGTGTATAATGAAGTCATGCACTGCTCTGTGTATAATGCAGACACACAGTGATGTGTGTATAATACACTGCTTTGTGTCTTGCCCAACCTTTCATCTTTTTTTTTTTTTTCCCACTCATCTTTGTTCCTATTGATTTCAGAGATTAAACTTTGTAATCTATCTGACACATTTTTACCAGGTCTCCGTAATTGTCAACTAACAGAGTCAGCATTGTCTGACTTCTGCTATCAAATGGCACGTGCCAGTGGCCAAAAAATATGCTGATTATCTTTTGGTCCAAAGAGTATTTACATGACTTCCATCTGGTTGAACATACAGATTGATCTGAATATTGGATGACTAGCAGAGGTTTTTAGTGTCTCGGTAATGCTGGATGACTAGCAAAGGTTTTCAGTATTTCTGTCAAGAATTTATTTTACCCTTTCACTGCCACATGGCTACAATTCAACAAACTGTTTCTAACCCCTTGGGTGCCAGAACTATCATGTTCAGATACCTTGCACTCAAAGTGTTATTAGTGAGGCTATTGGATATACAAGACGAATGATACCAGTGGATATATTGTGCATAAATCCCTATCACTCTCATCACTCAGAGATGAGTCGGAAAGTACCCAGCTCCGTTTCTAGGTACCATACCCAGTGGGGAATGTCCGAATCTATGAAAATGGAGGAAAAGCAAAAGTAACCCTACCTAAAACAACCTCTTTCAGATTATTACTGAGAATCACCTGCGGAAATTGATTAACAGACTGCAAATTATTCACAGAAATAACAGAATCAGAAACATGAGAAGGAACTTTAAAACCAGCAGAAGACCGCACATCAATTAGCTGTGCCATCCGCTGGTTTGGGTTCCTGCCTATATATATGGGCATGGCTGTGACACCTGTTGAGTTTGAGCTGGGAATCCTCGGAAGCATCGGAAAGTAGGGTGCATGCCAGCACAGGTGGTACACTCCTGCCGATATGGCTGGACAATACCTGGCTTAGTAACAGGGAAAGGTGCCCTTTGGGGCAACATCAAGCTTCATCATAACCCATCATCCTTCATGGCCTATCTAAGTGACTTTTGTACAGACAGCTTTTGGCGATATAGCTCATTATCAGGGCCGTCTTTAACGCGGGGCAAACGGGGCAGCTGCCCTGGGCCCATTTACTCCTGGGGGGCCCCAAGGCAGCTGTCCCGTGGGCCCCCAGCCCCTGCTGCCGCGTTCACAGCGCATTGCGCTTGTGAATGCTTTTTTCCGGCAAGCCGCATCCGATGGATGCGACGGCCGGAAAAAAAAAAACAAAAAAAAAAACTGACGCCGGATGTGACGTTGCATCACATCCGGTTTCTGTTTCCCTCCTCCGTGCAAGGGTGAAGACTGCACGGAGGAGACATCCGGCGGGGGACACGGAGCAGCTTCATGTAAGTACAGGGGGGGGGGGGGGGGGGGGCTGGCTGGCTGGCACAATATTCCTGGTATCTGACTGGCACTATATTACTGGGCATCTGATTGGCACTATATTACTGGGCATCTGATTGGCACTATATTACAGGCATCTGATTGGCACTATATTACTGGGCATCTGATTGGCACTATATTACTGGGTATCTGACTGGCACTATATTACTGGGCATCTGATTGGCACTATATTACTTGGCATCTGATTGGCACAATATTCCTGGTATCTGACTGGCACTATATTACTTGGCATCTGATTGGCACAATATTCCTGGTATCTGACTGGCACTATATTACTGGGTATCTGATTGGCACAATATTACTGGGCATCTGATTGGCACTATATTACTGGGTATCTGATTGGCACTATATTACTGGGTATCTGACTGGCACTATATTACTGGGTATCTGATTGGCACAATATTACTGGGCATCTGATTGGCACTATATTACTGGGTACCTGATTGACACTATATTACTGGGTATCTGATTGGCACTATATTACTGGGCATCTGATTGGCACTATATTACTGGGTATCTGACTGGCACTATATTACTGGGTATCTGATTGGCACTATATTACTGGGTATCTGATTGACACTATATTACTGGGTATCTGATTGGCACTATATTACTGGGTATCTGACTGGCACTATATTACTTGGCATCTGATTGGCACTATATTACTGGGCATCTGATTGGCACTATATTACTGGGTATCTGATTGGCACTATATTACTGGGTATCTGATTGACACTATATTACTGGGTATCTGATTGGCACTATATTACTGGGTATCTGACTGGCACTATATTACTTGGCATCTGATTGGCACTATATTACTGGGCATCTGATTGGCACTATATTACTTGGCATCTGATTGGCACTATATTACTGGGCATATGATTGGCACTATATTACTGGGTATCTGATTGGCACTATATTACTGGGTATCTGACTGGCACTATATTACTGGGCATCTGATTGGCACTATATTCCTGGGCTCTGACTGGCACACTATTACAGGCATCTGACTGGCATAATATTACAGGCATCTGACTGGCATAATATTACAGGCATCTGACTGGCACAATATTACAGGCATCTGACTGGCACAATATTCCTGGCCTCTGACTGCACACTATTACAGGCATCTGACTGGCATAATATTACAGGCATCTGACAGGCACCATATTCCTGGGCTCTGACAGGCACAATATTCCTGGTATCTGACTGGCACAATATTATTGGTATCTGACTGGCACAATATTATTGGTATCTGACTGGCACAATATTACTGGTATCTGACTGGCACATTATTACTGGGCTCTGACTGGCACAATATTGCAGGCATCTGACTGGCACAATATTGCAGGCATCTGACTGGCCCAATATTACTAGGCTCTGACTGGCACAATATTACTGGGCTCTGACTGGCACAATATTACTGGCATCCGAAAGTTACAATATTACTGGCATCTGAATGGCACAACAATTATGGCATATGTGTGTGTGTGTGTGGGAGGGGGGGGGGGGGGGTAACATCGCGATGGATGGCGGGATTGCATGCAGGGGAGGGGGCAGGATCCAGGGGGCCCAAGCAAATGCTTGCCCAGGGTCCAATCACTATTAAAGACGGCCCTGCTCATTATACATTAACCAACCAAGGCAACTAGCATTTTCAAAGTGTTCTAATACAGATGCTAGCTCCCAGAAATACAAAATGCCTGGAACCAGGTAATAAAAGGCCTAGGTACAGACTTGCACCTCTCATCCTCCATCTCCCTGTCCATTTCTAGCAAATAGTCTTTGGACTGGGGTTGCAAGGATAAAATGACTTAATACTCCCTTCAGATTTTCCCCTTTACAGATTTGGATAAGTGGAACTTCCCAGAGCATTGCTTCTTTAAAACAAAGTTCACTAACCACTATCTGCTCAGCAGGAGTCTCAATAAGAACAAAATCAGTGATACTGTGAGTGTCGTTAGAGCCTCCCTGGTCCCAAGCAGTCGCAGGGATAACCTGACCCATGCTCTTTAAGAAACTGTGACATAAGGTCATATAGTTCCCCCAGTCTGTCCAAACCCAGCAGAGTTGCTGGTGAATTGAGGTGAGATGAGGTGAGTTAAGGTGATAAACATTTAATTTTACCAGTTATACAGTGCGCAGGGACACACCTGGTAAGTTTGCTTAGCAGGGGAAACTCATCAGGTTTTTCCTTGCGCAGAGTATAGTTAAAATAGTGAAATGAAATGCTCAGCTCACCTCAGCTCACCTGCAACTCACCTTTTAGTCAACAGACCCCTCTGACTGGTAGCCGCACTGAAAGGGAAGTAATGTGAATAGTCTGCTGGGACAAACACTGCGCATAGCAGATCGCCCCCTGGTGTCAGCAAGCCATGCAGCCAGACCTACACCTGCACACTCATGTAATAAATGGGCTAGATGCCCAATGTTACCATTATTTATATTTAAGACAGTGGCGTACTTACCGTTAGGGCAGGGGTCGCAGCTACGACCGTGCCCGGCGCTCCGGGGGCCCGCTGCCCTGCGACCCCTGCAAAAAAAAAAAGTAAAAAAAACAAAAAGTGTGGGCTAACGGGGCAGCTGCCCAGGGCCCATTAATTCTTGGGGCCCAAAGCAGCTTCCCCGTGGGCTCCCACTGCTGCCTGTGTGACTGTCTCACACAGAGACAGTCACTATCGGGCAGCAGCCGGAAGATCTGCATCCAACGGATGCAGACCTGGCTTGTCTTCACAGCCACCGGATGGCAAATGGGCAAAATAATACTGGCTAATGGGCAAAATATGAGTGGCAAATGGGGCAAATAACACTGGCAAAGGGGCAAATTAACACTGGCAAATGGGCAAAATAATACTGGCAAAGGGGCAAATTAACACTGGCAAATGGGCAAAATAATACTGGCAAATGGGCAAAATATGAGTGGTATATGGGGCAAATAACTGGCAAATGGGCAAAATAACACTGGCAAATGGGCAAATTAACACTGGCAAATGGGCAAAATAATACTGGCAAATGGGCAAAATATGAGTGGCATATGGGGCAAATAACTGGCAAATGGTCAAAATAACACTGGCAAATGGGCAAAATATGAGTGGCAAATGGGGAAAATAACACTGGCAAATGGGCAAAGTAAAACTGGCAAATGGGCAAAATAAGACTGGCAAATGGGCAAAATATGAGTGGCATATGGGCAAAATATGAGTGGCAAATGGGCAAAATTACACTGGCAAATGGGCAAAATATGAGTGGCAAATGGGGCAAATAACACTGGCAAATGGGCAAAATAATACTGGCAAATGGGCAAAATATGAGTGGCAAATGGGCAAAATAACACTGGAAATTGGGCAAAATATGAGTGGCTTATGGGCAAAATATGAGTGGCAAATGGGCAAAATATGAGTGGCAAATGGGCAAAATAACACTGGAAATTGGGCAAAATATGAGTGGCATATGGCCAAAATATGAAAGGCATATGGGGCAAATAACACTGGCAAACGGTCAAAGTAACCCTGGCAAATGGGCAAAATATGAGTGGCATATGGGCAAGATATGAGTGGCATATGGGCAAATTAACACTGGCAAATGGGCAAAGTAAAACTGGCAAATGGGCAAAATAATACTGGCAAATGGGCAAAATATGAAAGGCATATGGGGCAAATAACACTGGCAAATGGGCAAAATAAGACTGGCAAATGGGCAAAATATGAGTGGCAAATGGGCAATATATGAGTGGCAAATGGGCAAAATAACACTGGCAAATGGGCAAAATATGACTGGCAAATGATGGGCAAAATAATACTGGCAAATGGTGGGCAAAATAATACTGGCTGTGGCATATTTATGGGCAGTTTAATAGTGGAGGAAATGGCTGCGGCATATAAATTGGCAATCTGAATGTCTGGCTGCGGCATATTGATGGGCAGGCTAATCGTAGTATAATGGGCAAATTGGCTGTGGCATATTAATGGGCAAATTAGCTGTGGCCAAAGTGATACTGTGGCATGTTCTGTGGGGCAAAATAACATGTACTATGGGGGAAAGTGACACCGTGGCATGTTCTGCAGGGGCAGTTCAGTGGGACGAAGTGACACTGTGGTATGTTCTGGCTGGCAAATTTACACTGTGGCATGCCAAATCGTGTGGGTGCAATATGAGGATAAGCCAAGTGCTGTGGGTACTGTATAGTGCTGTATTAAGACCTTTAGGTGCAATGTGGGTGCAGAGGAACGTAATAAAAATAATAGAAATTAACAATTTGTCAATAAAATGTTTATTACATATGAAAATAGTTGAATATAATATTAAAAGGTTCATATATAAGTATATATGCAGCTAGTTATATACAGATATTTGGGGTCCACCTCAAGCTTTTCAAAAGGTTGGAAATATTTTAAGGTGTTTTTTTTGTGTCCAGAAAAGTAATATTACTTTACTGAGAGGGTGGTGGATGAGAGGTTAATATATGAAGCAGTTTAAGCATGCATGGGATAAGCATAAGGCTATTCTTGATATAAGAGAAGGCCAGGGACTAATGAAAATATTACTTTACCGAGAGGGTAGTGGATGCATGGAATAGTCTTCCAGTAGAAGTGGTAGAGGTTAATACAGTGAAGGTGTTTAAGCATGCATGGGATAGGCATAAAGCTACCATAGATATAAGACAAGGACAAGCACAAAGCAGAACAGTTGGGAGGCATGTAAGTGGCATTTCTGGGGGCCCGGGCCCGGTGGTTTCTAGTTACGCCTCTGATTTAAGAGCTTATTGATCCAAGGAGACATCTGATTGCCTTTTGCCTTCACAAAGGAATTCAACCCCCCCAAGCGGCAAAATTAAAAATAGCTTAATTAGGGGTTCAGGCATGCTATGTAGAAGGTTTGAACCTGATGGACTTAGAGGATTGTCCCTCTTCTTCAACCTAAATGATTCTGTTACTATGTTACCATAAACATAGAGGCAATGTAAATCCCTTTGTAACAAATAGTGTGGTTTGTTATATTAAGGTGCAAACGAATCTACTTTATATTAAAAGCCCTTTAATCATATTTTATGCTGTTTACTGCAAACATAGTTTGTTTTTTTTACAAAAATACAAATATGCCAAAAGAAAGTACAGAGTTCAAAGTTCATAGACGTTTACCCCGAATAAAGGAATAAAATTGACAGCTTTGCCGTTGAAAGATTTGGGCAGTGAAATTGGGAAAAAAATAGCCATCTGTTAACATGTCACTGACAGATTTTGGAGGAAAATCAGCATCAGGTTTCGAACGGCTTATCTAGGGCTCAGAATGAACCTATTCTTTGGCCATGTAAAAATGTGACATTTTCTTTCAAATGTAACTGGCTGTTAAGTGTTTCGTACTCCAGAGGTAGGTAGGTTGGTCCTGGAAGCCCAAAAATCAGACACATTAAATGGAAACTTAAATTAAAAGCATTACCAAAATCTCACCCCCCAATAAATCAAAAGCAACAGCAAAAGAACATTGTGGGTTCCTACAGACTCTTTAAAAATCAGGATGGAGCTGAAACTGGACCCCACCCATGTTGAGAGGAGTGGGCATCGAGGGGAAACTGATGATTGTCCCTCTTCCACAAAACGTGGGCACAGGGTTGCAAGTAATAATAACCAAGCTGAAGGGCAGGGAGATGAAAATAACCAAGCCAAAGGGCATGGAGGGGAAAATAACCAAGCCAAAGGGCACGGAGGGGAAAATAATGAAGCCGAAGACATGGAGGGGGAAAAAACCAAGTCAAAGGGCACAGGTGGCAAAATAATAAAGCTGATGGCTGTGGGGGGGGATAACCAAGCCAAAGAGTAGTGAGGGAAATATTGCCAAGCTGAAGGGCAGGAAGTGGAAAATTATCAAGCTGAAGGGCACACAGATGAAAATAATAAAGTCAAAGAGAGAGGGGGGGGAGGGGGGGGGGGATAACCAAGCCAAAGGGTAGGGAGGAGGCAGCTAATGGTCCCCACTCCTTCTCCTCCGTAAAGGAAATACTCTTTGGTTGTGGGATGAAAGGTTAATTAATTAAATACCCAGTTTTGTGGGCAGATGATAAGAATTCAAGGGTGTTGTGAGTCATCATGGGACATACAACTATTAGCAACTGTTAGTAAGTAAAAAATATGTTTTTACAGGTTTTAGACTGTGGATTGCCAAGGGTTTGGGCAAGCTATCTCATTTCACAGACACTCTAATAATATGCACAGATACTAACATTGATGTCTATACAGACACACTTATACCGAGATAACCACAGACACACTGGGGGCTATTCACTAAAAGGTGAGATGAGTGGAGTTGAACATTTTATCTCACCACTATACTGTGCAGGGGCAAACCCTAGTGAGTTGGCTTGGCAGGGGAATCACACCAGGTTTGCCCCTGAACAATGTATAGCCTCAACTCACCTTTTAATGAATAGCCCCCACTAACATTATTATAAACTCTGAATTCTGACATACAAAGTGACACTGATATAGATTTATGCAGAAATATACACACTGGCACATTAACTCTGATATTTAAACATATGCACTAACATTTATCTACAAAAGTGCACTATAACCTTGTTATACAAGAGGTCCTATTAACAGAGGTCTAAACTTATGCACACAGACAAACTAACATTAGTATGGGCACTGGCCCATTAATACTGTTATACACACAGAGAAAATAACATTGACATTGGGACGCTGGGGGCGGAGCTTGGGTGTTTGAGTGTCAGCACAACTGCCCAAGTACGTGCTGGCAGTGCTACTGGGCATATCCACAATGCTGAGGGCACGCACAGTGTGCATTCTCTGACGTCTCAGACACTGGAGAATCAGATCAGGACCGTGGTATTGCGATCCAGAATTCCGCCATGCTACAACTCTGTCCCGCATTTTCAGGACTGAGTCTCGAAATTGGGACCGTCCCGCGAAACATGGGACAGTGAGAGGCATGATATGTCCAGACAAACTAACCCTAAACTGTTACACACACATACAAGCAAGCCCAGACAAATGCATATATAACAGGACACACTAACATTGATACACACACAGGGATACATATTCTGATAAACTCATACACAGATTAATCCATAGGCTTACATGATACTGCTTGACACTGGCGTTTGCTGCACCAGTTGAACCACTTTTTTCACACAGTCACCTACTTCGTTAAAATCCCCCATCTACGGAATGGCCAAGAAAAAGCTTGTGCCAAAGACAGTCTTTGAAGTGGGAGGCCCGAGTAATAAGAATATTTTACAATCAGACACAAAGTCCCTTTATCTGCCTACGCCTGCGGGAGCGTGCGCGTGGGAGAGGGTGAGTTGGGAAGAAAAAGAGCATTTTTGGGACGGTCTCATCATGCCAGCAAAATTATATGTGTACTGCTACACCTTAACTGCTGCACTACCCCTCCCTGCCTGGATAATATGTATGCTTAAACGCTGACAAGTACAATGTTTGTCTTTGAAGCTTTGGGAATTTTATTTATAGGTTTTTGCTGTCAAATCCATGCTAACCTGCAACAAGAAGAAAAAAAAACCCCAGTATCTACAGAGCAGTGCAAGGCCAGGTGGATGCCTAAAGCATTCCCAAAAATGTGTGTGATCTTGAGTCAAGGGAAAAGTTTATGAGGGGGAGGGAAAAAAAAGATTAACCCCGCAAGGGCAAAGGAAAGGGTGATCCCCTTTTATCTTACACACATCATGTCATTCACAGGCAAACTTTCTAAAGTGTCCACTCAATGACGAGAGAACGACAGGGAATTGAGCTGAGAATTTCAAACTGTAGGCCAATGTAGCCGAGTTGGAAAAATTCTCCCATGAAGCTGAATGGAGGATTTTTTTCCGGCTACTTTGGCCTTAAGTTTGAAATTCCTGTCTCAATTCCCTGCTATTCTCACCTTATTGAATAGTCAACTTATTCTAATTGCTATTTCATGTAATACATCCATTAACTCTATAATACAATGTTTAGTATAGTTTAATGTTGTAGCCGAAATAGCCGAAGCCCTTCTGAAATGGGCCAAAGTTTTATAAGATAAAAATGATTAAGAATAATAATTAAATACATAAAAATAAAGTAAATTAACATAAAATAATAAAAAAAAAAATGATGTGTATATTAATGTAGCTATACTATTGTAATATATAACATTAATATTTTATAATTGTATATGAATATTTTTGTGTTTAACATATGTTACCTCTACAATTTTATGTTCAACTGTATAGCTTGGAGGAAAGACGTAACAGGGGGGATATGATAGAAACATTTAAATACATAAAGGGAATCAACACAGTAAAGGAAGAGAGTATATTTAAAAGAAGAAAAACTACCACAACTAGAGGACATAGTCTTAAATTAGAGGGGCAACGATTTAAAAGTAATATCAGGAAGTATTACTTTACTGAGAGGGTAGTGGATATATGGAATAGCCTGCCAGCAGAAGTGGTAGAGGTAAACACAGTCAAGGATTTTAAGCATGCGTGGGATAGACACAAGGCTATCCTAGCTATAAGACCGGGAACGGGGGACTAATAAAAGTACTCAAAAAATAAAAATTGGGCAGACTAGATGGACCGAATGGTTCTTATCTGCCGACACATTCTATGTTTCTATGTTTCTATGTAACTCCAACTAAAATCTGTAGAATGGAAATGAGCCAAATCCGGCTCTGATAGCTGAATTTAGTACATTTCGGGGGCTTTTGGTCCTTAATGAGTAGGGTGAATCCATAGGATTCCCCAGGCCATTTCCCCTGAACCGCCCATAGTCAAAGATTGGAGGAAACTGATGATTCTTGCCTGAAATCGGCCATATTGACCAGCCGAATTATTGAAAATTCCATTATTCAGCTAGAAGCTTTAAACGGGCCCCATTGGGCCAGACTGATGGGCATTCGGTAGACCATTAATTTATTTAAATTATTTATAACGTTTATTTTAAATGATTCCATATATCCAATAACCACAAGATAACATCACATTTTGCACAAGATAACACTAGTGGTGCTGTCTACTAAATGTGAGTTACAGGTGAACATTTAAGCTCACCCAGTTGATTATACATTGTGTGGGGCCAAACTTGGCTAGATTCTGCTGTTGAGAGATCTCAGCAGGCCATTGATAAGGCATAGCGAATCTTTAAAACCTCGCACTTTTTAAACAATGCATTATGGTAGGCTATTGCTCACTGGCTTATTCACTTTATAGTAAATTAATTTGATTCTTCATTCTTCTCTTTTATATAATTTTTTTATTGGCATGGAAGGAAAATTATTGCTAATCAATACCCTTAGTTTTATATAATTAAACAAGTCAAAACTACAGTTCCTCCAGTTACGGTATATTACCTTCTACTCTTCCTTTTGGTCTCAATAGATCTCCTTTTATGACTCCTTGGACTTCTTGCTGTCTTTGTAGACTTCTACTGAGGATGGGGAATGAAGAACCCATGCAAGAGTGACATAAGTTTACCATAATATTACAAACACATAAGAGTCTACTCAAGAAAGAGAGAATGTCAAACTTTAGGCCAATGTAGCTGAATGGGAGACTTTTTCCCACTCGGCTACTCTGGCCTTGAGTTTGAAATTCCCGTCTCAATTCCCTGGAATTCTTTCATTATTGAGTAGACCCTTATGATATATTGTTCATACAAACATTTTCATTTGTGTATTAAATATTTCACTTGAGTTAAATATAGCGTCCCCTAAATCTTTTTACCTAGAACAATACAAACATTTAGCCACACCTACCTTATTCAACTAATATAACATGTCCCATACATATCCCCCATTCGCTAACCTTTCCCTACAACTTTTATTACTCTATAAACCGTCTCATCAAAATGTTCCAAATGTTCCAAATCAATTCATCCGATTGAGCCAAATAACCGTTCTCTATAACTTCTCATAGTGCTTATTTTAAGATCTCCATATAATATCACCTCATAATGCATGTAGTCTTTCCAAATAACCTCTCCTGTTCTTCCTTGTAACTCTTCCCTATACAGTTCCAAGAATTTTGTCTTTAAAAAGACAAGCAAAGACAAGAGATCACTGATGTCACAAATACCTACAACCGATGGATAAACACGTCAGTGTGTTAAACCAATGGCCTGCACTGTTTACTCAACTCACCTGGCAACATTTGAAAAGTGTGCCACCGTCTGTAGAGGGCAGTATTTACTGCAGATATATGTAAGGAAAGCTGCATTTTTATCTTGACCTGTGACCCAATTTCTTCAGTCGTCCGTTCCTAGACTTCTCACTTAATTCCTCGGAGCTGTGGTTCCAGCTGGTCACAATTTGAAGACAGGTGACCACAAAGTAAAAGATTGTGTCAAGCTTTTAAAGCTTTCATGGTGGTAGAAAAACATTTTTTTTCCAGATTTTATAATGTTTTATTATAATTTAAATTTAGTTATAATTGCCAATGACAAGGTGTATAACACACAGGACAGAAAAATATACATGGGGAGGATTCCTCATGAGGTGGAATCATCGAAACACCAAAGTACAATATTACAGTAAAAGTAAATGTTCTTCAACGGGTAAAATTAGATAAAATTTAGCATTCGGGAGTTTTATATATAAGATGCAGCCTTATTAACAGGAGGGTTACTCTAGTTATTATCTCCTTCTAACACATCCTACTGCGCCACACAAAGAACCAAATGACTCCCAATAGCCCTTTCCCATTTTCACGATTGTCCCACATAACCTGACACTGCCTTCTTTTTTTCATTTATTTCCAACTGACAGGTGGAAACGCCTATACAATCCATATATTTAGCCCTAAATAAGACATCTCTGAATCCTGTTTATGGGGACAGAGTAATTCTCTTTGAACTGACTGCCAGTTCTCTGATTTACACTTTTCTTCAGAATACGTAGATCTCTTCACTTGTCACTGATTGTTTTATGTTTCTGCAAAGTCTTGGCGTTGCCTTAAGGTTCACACCTTCCTTTAATGTGTACATTCAATGTTATCACAAACACGGGACTCTGTATAATGGCTGTGATTGTATAGATTTTAGACTGTACTCAGTTCAAAGGCACCGTCTCCTCCTCAGTAATTAGCATCATTTGTTAATGATTTTTTCTTGTTACAGTAATTATTTAAACCAGATTATCCAAATGTACTGGCAATATTTTATCTTAATTTAACTAGACCTAAAGCCTACAAGCGAATGTCTACTTTCTCAGCATCATTTCTTGTTCTACTCCTTTAATTGTTTCTGTTTTAGTATAGACAGTAAAGTATTTTCCCAGGCAAACTACTGTGTCAGTGACAAGTAGTTTGGGAGCAAATGTGTCACTGACAAGCTGTTTGGGGGCAAACATGTCACCAACAAGCTGTTTCTGGCAAAAGATGGTACCAACAAGCTGGTTTAGAACAGAGATGACACCGGCAAGCTGCTTGGGGACAGATGGTCCCGACAAGCTGTTTGGGGACTGAGATGACAGAGGTGGAGCCATGTTGTGTAGGCATAAAACCACCAATTTTCTGCACGTCGTAAAAAAGCCACAAACATAGAAGCTGCTTCCATAGCAATTGGTAAGAACCTATACTTATATAATAAATGTTGTACATGACATTTTGTCCCAAATATAATGTTCCACATTATTATTGTTTACCTGTGCTGAATGGCTTAGGTGAGTCAATATCTATATTTGAGTAACATGAGCACTGTTGCTTGGAATGAGTATGCCATAAGATGGAACTATCAGCTATTTGATGCTGTTCTTCAGTCAACTGCTCCCTCATTGGCCAACTACATGAAGATGAATGGTATCAGCAGGGCCAGCTATGTGCTGACATCACAAAGGAACCACTTATGCATCATCATTGGATTGTTGACAAAACCTAGTGTCAGAGGATGTGTTATAGCTCAGTGCCCAGGATACTTAGAGACATGATGTCCTTACCTGAACTTCTCCAACCTCTCTGGTTCTGGTACAAACGAGACTGTGAGCTGGCCAAAATTTGCATATCCTTTTCTGATAAATGGAGCAGGGAGCTAGTCAAATGCTCCTAGCCCCCTGTAATATATGTATACATATATATAATAAACAAGGCTGGGAGCTGCTCAAATGGCTCCCAGCCCCCTGTGTATTAATAGGGCCTTTGGGCAGACATCCAGACTAAGGTAATTATTGAGGGGGTTAATGGGACTAGGAGCCATTGCCCAGCCCTTAGCCCAGCCCCTAGCCCCATTAATGCTCAGGAGTCGGGGAGCTATTTGGGTGGCTCACAGCTCCATTTATTATAAGGATGGGGCCAGGGCTACTCCCCCCCCCCCCCCCCCCCATGTATATCACAGTGGCTGGGATCATTTGCATAGCTCCACATCCCTTTTTGTTAAAAGAAATGGGGTGAGAGCAATGGGGGGGGGGGGGGGGGGTTTCAAACCTTCTCTTGCTATTCTCAAATTGTATTGAATAGTCCACGGTTTGTCAGTGACAGGTGTTTTGTGAACTGTGTTTATATGGTGTGCTATATAGTCAATACCAAATGGAATAGCGTGAGTCAAATGTTTTTTCTGGTTCCACACAGTTTTAGTTTTTTACCTGTCCCCTTCACTCGCCGCCCTGCATTTGCCCCTTTTGGGATATTCATTGGTGGCTGGTGGGTAGCAGGGGTCTGTATGTATAACTCTGTCAGAATTAACATTTTTGTTTCTTGCAGATAACGTCAGATTGACAGTGGCAGGGAATTGTAGTCCAATAAAGCCATCTAAAATAGACGCAAATGTGTGACTTTTTCTGTAAATAGTCTGCGATAGAATTCCTAAACAATAATTACATCACTTCTTCCTTTAGGAGCAACAGGCGCTCAAAGACTTTTTTTGGGGGGGAATCATTTTTTACATATTTATACATAGGAGCAGGCCAGAATTATGGGCAATCACACTACATTTCTGATGGAAACATCTTTATACATACCCACCCCCCATTATTTTATCTTACTTTAACTAGACCTAAAGCCTTCAAGCGAATGCCTACTTTCTCAGCATCATTTCTTGTTCTACTCCTTTATTTGTCTATGTTTTAGAATAGACAGTAAAGTCTTTTCCCAGACAAACTACTTTGTCACTGACAAGCAGTTTGGGAGCAAATATGTCACTGACAAGCTGTTTGGGAGCAAATATGTCACCGATAAGCTGTTTGGGGGCAAACATGTCACCAACAAGCTGTTTGGGGCAAAAGATGATTACCAGCCTCCTGTGACCAGGCACTGAAACAGTTAAGTTGTTAACCATTTTATATTACCGTAGTTCAAAACATCTGGTTTCAATACAAAAAAAAAACGCTTCATCTTTTAGGGCTGAACTGATGACTTGAACTGTTCTCCTCAGGTACAGACAATTTGTTATGACTACCTTCAGAGACTACGGCTGGAAAAAACTGTGTCATTCTCTATTTTGTCAATTCGGCAGGGAAAGTGTTAACCCTGTAAAACACATCACTGACACTCATCCGGGAGGAAAATGTGTAGATCTGCAATATCTGGCTGCGTAACCCCGTAAAGGACACTCCATAAATTAGAAGCTTTTCCTGAAAGCCTATTAGCCCATGTTTCTATAACCACATCTATCTTTTGGATCCTCTTCCCCACACATGGTCTCTAATCCTCCCTGTATTCTTGGTCCCGGTGGAGATTTCATCCTGTAATTTATGAACTAACTGTTGATTTACAATTGCAGACCCTAAACCATTTAGGCACTGCTAACATTTCTATTAGGGCCGGCTAACCTCAGTCTCACAAAGGAGGGTTCGAGGATGCGGTTTATCTGAGATCCCTTAACCTACTAAAGGCAGGCAATATCAGGAATGACTGATTGCTTTCCCTGCTTTATCAGACAGAGCAGTAGATTTTTTTATTTATTAGCGTATTGATCTGGATCATACAAACCAGGGAGTATCTGTACTTCTAAATAAACCATCTTCTCCGCCCTGTAGTGTTTGACCGCCCTGGAGTCCTTTTCATTTCCTCCTCATGTTGTTTCATGTTGTAATCTTCAGCCTCCAAGTGCCCTCTAAACAGTGAACTGACTTTAGTTATGATAGACATGTAGTAGGATTTTTTTTCCAGCTACATTATTAATGTATTTGGACTTTTCTTTTTTATTATGAAATTACAAATTTTACAAAAAAGACATATCATTGTATAGACGAAATTGACCATAAATAAAGTCGAATTTCTAGTTCTCTTAAAATGGTCCTCCTAGTAGTAGCAGTGCTGTTTCAGGTACTGGTCTTACTAAGGTGTTAGCTACATCTTATTTAGAAACATAGAAACATAGAAACATAGAATGTGTCGGCAGATAAGAACCATTCGGTCCATCTAGTCTGCCCAATTTTTTTTTTTTGAGTACTTTTATTAGTCCCCCGTTCCCGGTCTTGACCCCAAATAAGTGTAGCCATGTATTACAAATTTTTTTGCATGACCACCAAACATGAATATATGAGCCGTCAGGTTCTCCACATCTCCAACAGTTTGGATTTATCTTAACTTAATACCATCTAAATAATTTAATGTGTGTCTCCTGCATGTTTAGACAGTGCGTAATTCTGCCCCAGTGTATTATACTCACTTGCCAGTCTTTTGCTTCTACCCCTTCTCTCCCATGATCTTATGGCTTGGGGAGTTTCTTTTTTATTGGTCATTAAGAGGATGTAATACCAAATATCTTTTCCAGTAGTTTTGCTATTCCAGGATCTCTAGATTGAAATAGGTGGTTTCTAATATAATAAAGCTAAATTCTAGACGGAAAGCTCCTTATGTTATCTCCCTTCCCAGTTGTGCAGAATGGCTGAGTGTAGCGTAAGAGGTGAAGTCTTTACTGGCTGAAACAGCATAGAATTAGTGCTCCACCCCCACGCACTTGGCGGTGTTTTTAAAATATGAGCAGACATCCGACACTCATATTGGTGGGGAGGTGGATCCAATCTGTTTGGACACAAAGATGACAGATATAGGCTGTTTCGGCACAACTATGGCAGGGACAGGCTTTTTGGGCACAAAAGATGGCAGGGATAGGCTGTTTAGGTACAGAGATAGGAGGTTTGGGCATAAAGATGGCACGGGACAGATTTGAGCGAAAATATGGCAATTACAGGCTGTTTGGGCACACAATGGCAAGGATGGGCCATTTGGGCACACAGATGGCAGAGAAAAGCTGCTTGGGCATAAAGATGACACAGCCAAGCTATTTGGGGTCAAAGATAGCACTGGTAGTTTGTTTGGGGGCAAATATGTCACTGACAAGCTGTTTGGGGGCAAATATGTCACCAACAAGCTGTATGAGGGCAAAGATGGCATCCACAAGCTGCTTGTGGATAGAAATGGTACTGAGAAGCTGCTTGGGGACAGAGATGGCCCCAACAAGCAGTTTGGGGACAGAGATGACAGATGTAGAGCCTAAAGAGGAAAGGGTGGAACCTAAACAAGAAGAGCCACGGAAAGAAGCAATGGGGCAAATTAATATTGAGGGAGGATCTCAGCTTAGTCAGGCCTAGTGCAGGACAAAACCTAAATACATCACTGCCCTGTTCTTTTCATAATCCAACCTTGTACATTGTATAGTCTAACATCATTGTGTCTTTTTCTGACCACCTTTCTTACTTTTTATGTTCCCGCTTCCTTCCATGCAGTGTAGTCAGCCCTATCAATTCTAGTTTGGCCTCCAACCTGTTGTCCTTTTCAACTCTGTCCCATTTTGTCCATTTTATCCTTCTATGTTCTTTTAGACCCCACATATTTCTTCTTGACCTTTCAATTTCCGGTTATCCCTCACCTCTCTCATTTCATATACATATTTTATGGGGCACATTGCTCCAATTAAAGTTCTCATGGTTCTTTTTTTATTTAAGTTCCCCTTTCTCTTCCTTGTCCTTTAAAGGGACAGATGAGAATAGAAAAAAACACTATTAGTTACAGAAGGATTAAGGAGATATGGTGTTAAAAAAGTATTAAATTAACAGGCAAATGGAGATACTGAACTGAAATCACCCAGAGACACATGAAAAAGACACAGAAGTGCAAGTGGGGAACTGAACTGTACAAGGGGAGAGTGGAGAAAATAAAATATAAAAGGAAGTTTAAGGAAAACTTTAAAATGTGCCCTCAGCGGAGGGCAGACCACAATGAAATCCCAGCCTGCGATAGCTCAAAAGACAGCAGGAGCTGCCTGATTGGCTAACTTTGTCAGCCAATCAGAAGTCTCCCTGTCCCAGCCCTACTATTGTTGGGATTTGAAAACCAGCCAATAATTTACTGCTGATGCCACTTTTGTGCTCTCATTGCTAAATTAACACACGTGACTATGGACTAAATTTGAGAATGTTTCCAACTTAGAAATCCCTGACACCCTTACATACACACATACAGCATTTATATGTATGCTATGTATCCATTTATATCATCAACAATTTTTTTAACCATAATATATATAATGTGTGTATTATATATTAATATATATATATATATATATATATATATATATATATATATATATATATATGTATATATATGTATTAAACATAATACTTATCCCTCAGGAAGGAAAAAGGGTGATCATTTGATATTTGGCCTATTAAGAGTGGATACCTAGCTGTTATTTTACCCACAGACCTGTAAAACAAATTGGCATAAGACCAATATTAAACCTATGGACGCAGTAGCATGGCCAGTACGTTTTGTAAGGAAATGTGGCAACAATAGCCTTATTTAATCGCTAACCTTAGTCAGTTTGTAGTACTTTAATTGTTATATTTATGCAACAGATTATGAATGCCAAGGGTGCCAAGTATGGGCATCCTAAAGATTTGCCCAATTCATTTTTGTACTTAGTCCCTTTAAATGGTCAAATGAAATCTGGCTGCATCAAATGGCCATAGCTTTTCTACGGCCATGATTCTTTGTGTATGCAGTGCACACTTCTAAATGTTGTGCCTGTGTCTGAGTATGTTTTTCAACACCAAAATCTCCCACTGCTACCACCAATAGCCATACTAAAACCACCTCCAGCAGCCTCTACTACCCCTAAAGAAAAAACTACATGAGGGAGTAGGGTGATTTAGTAAGACCTAACTAAAATATAACAAAAAAAGTACCACCAAACGTATACCAATGTAGGTCTATAATAGTTGACATCCATGAAACATAAAAGATGAGGGGTTTTAAATTATGTATGCTAAATAATATGTGACTATCTTTTTGTATGTTCATAATAAAAAAAATGAGGGGTTACAAAATACAAATGTACACAATATATACCAAAAAATAGAAACATTTCTATAAACTTTTTAATATATATGTTGTGTATATTTGTATGCATATTAGTCCTATTCAATAAATAGATTTTTTTTTATGTTGTAGCATTTTGTAACCCCCATCTTTTATGTTTCATGTATGCCAGTTGTTATAGACCTACTTTGGCGTAGGATTTGTATGGGATAAATCCATATTTTTGGGGTATTTTTCTGCGTAAGCTGTTACCTATTTCTAATTTGTATAATCTAGTGCTAGCCAGTAATTAAATAAATTTACTGTGCTTATGTCAGAGTGCCAGACAGTAAGCCATTACCTTAATCTGATTTATGGATCTGAGAGGTAGACCGACATTGACCAATTACCGATCCTTTCTGAAACTTTATGAACTGGAGAACTGCGGTAACAGCTGTATACAGGTAGGAAAAAACATCACAAATGATACATATGTTTAATGCTAAAGTTGAATTATTCATTGGGATGCAATTTCCCTTTAAATTTCACAGTGGATATCCAAATGTATGTGTGGCTCTCAGATTCAGTGCAGTCATGTGTCAGGTGGTGTAGGGGGATTTTCTGGGGGAATGTGGAAAGATAATTCTCCCTTCCATGTTCCTCTTAACACGTCATACATTTACAATTGCAGTTGCATGTGTGCTTTAAATTCCATGGAAGAGCATCATTCTGATGGGGTTAATGAAATCCACACTGACTCCCATCTGTCAAGGCTATGGAGAGAATAAAACATGGGGAATTATTTATACTCACTTCCATGACCATCTATCACATCCTTCTCTCCTTTCCAGAGAGACTCTGAGATCAATCTCTGCGGACAGATACTCAGGTCATACAGAGAGGCTGCATTACTAGTGGAACACACAGGCAGTGTGCTTTAAAAGCAGGTCTTCTGGCTTGTATGGTGTGTTTAGATTTGTGTTTGCGAAAGCCTCTGCTACCCTCTGAATTTCAGATGGAGGGTTATTTCCATCACCCTTACCATTGTTTTTTTTTCTTCTTAAAACTATAGTAAAAGCTTAGTTCAGCAATCAGAAGTCATTGGCTTTTTTAGTAAATATAATTTCTCTCTATTTACTAGTTATTTACGTTTAACATTAAGTTAGTACAATATAGTATATATACTATATTATAGTAGTTTAACTATTCTTAGCAGATGTCTAAAGGGGAATGATTAGCATAAAGCCAGAAATACTTTCTCATTACTGCTTATAGGGAGAATAACTTTGCATTGTACAAATTGCGGATATTGGCCAGGATCAATTAATATACAGATGAAACAATCATCAAAAAAAAAAAAATCATCAGTATTCATAATGAGACAAAAAACAAAAAAAAATGTTGGTGGTTTTTTGAGTATTTAGTTCACCAGATTTGCAAAATTTGCAAAATTTTCGAATAAAAGTAGTTTATCTGCTTACCATGCCACAGGTGATGTACTAAGCAGGAGATTATCGACCGCGAACAGCGCTCTGAAAGTGCTGTTCTATTGCCTTGATGTCGTGGCAATAGACAGCACCGAAATTTCAGCTCTGGGGCAACCACGATCGTTCCACGGATTTTTTTTGTAGTAAATTATAAGATATGATGAACATAATGATATATAATGAAAGCCCTTCTTGTGATGATAAAAACAACATATAATTTGTGTGGGTACAGTATGTGAGAAAGAAACAAATAACAGCTAAACACAAACACCCCAGAAATGTCAAAGCAGCCCTTATCACCAAGAGAAAAGGGTCAAAAGGTATTGTCACTAAGAGGTTAAAACACATTTTTCTCCTAATTTAGGCATTTTTGGGTATTTTTTATTTTTTACGTTCACAGTATGTTTTAAGCATTTTAAAACCATCCTGGTGCAGGAAGCTAAATTGAGGTCCTGTTTTCTATCCTAAATAGTAGGAATGAGTAAATTGCACATGCATGGATAATCAATTTCTTCACTATTGTTCTTTACCTTACGCATTCATGAACAATTACCTTGTTACAACTCTGTAGCAGATTGAACTATATGGCTGTCTAGTTTACATGATTGTGTAATCTAAACATAGCCAAGGGTGATGATACCAGTTTTGGTTTGTAGGATCCATGGTTATAAACTTGTGCTGGAGCTGCAAGGTGTTTTTGCTAGACCACATTCGGCCTTCTCAATGCGCACTTTTCGTGATCCATACTGATACAGTGCCATGTTGTGGTACAGAGAGACCCTGTCAACCTTAACATAGCTTCACGGGAGGAGGATATCATCTTTCCTCTTTAGTCAATGGTAAGAATATGTAAGAATAAGTACCTAGAATATGCAGTACAATTCTGAGCACCAGTCCTTAAAAAGGATATTATTGAACTAGAATAAGTCCAAAGGAGGGCTACAAAATTAATAACTGGATTGGATGATTTTAGATAAGAGAGACTAAAAAAAAGTTGCATTTATAAATACTAGAAAAAAGGCGTCTCAGAGAAGATTTGATAACATTATATAAATATGTGCAGAGCTCTCCAGTGACCTGTTCAACAAAAATGTACAAAGAACAAGAGGTCACCCCCTGAGACTGGAAGAGCAAAGATTTCATCGACAGCAGAGGAAGGGATTCTTTACAGTAAGGACAGTAAAGTTATGGAACTCACTGCCAAGAGAGGTGATGCTATCAAATACAATAGATGCATTCAAAAAGGGTCTGAATATTTTTTTTGTAGAAAAGCAGGACATAAAGGGCTATTAACCCCTTAGTGACAAGACATTTTGACCTTGACTTTCCCTTAGTGGCAAGGGCTGTATTTACATTTCTGGGGTGTTTGTGTTTAGCTGTAATTTTCTTCTCTCTCACATACTGTACCCACACAAATTATATGTTGTTTTTATCGTCATAAGAAGGGCTTTCATTATATACCATTATGTTTATCATATCTTATAATTTACTATAAAAAAATCATAAAATAAGACGAAACAATGTTAAAAAAACCTTTTTCTAACTTTGACCTAAATTATAATCTACACAAATAAAATCATTTAAAAAGACCCCGTCTAAATAGTTTCTAAATGTTGTCCTGAGTTCAGAAATATACTTATTTCCATGTTGTTCGGCAGTTATGGGGCAAAAAACAAAAATGTTTTTTCCTATATTGACCTTTTGATCCCGACCCGAACCCTAAATTTAACCCCAACTCTAACCATTATGCTAACCCTAAAAATATTTTTATTTAATTTTAACTCTATCCCTTATGCTAACCCTAATTTTTTTTTTTTTATCAATATTTATTGAGTTTTCAAATAGAATCATACAAAACATGGGAGTGGGGAGGGTAGGGGTAAAGCCCTGATGCAGCACGCTGTCTAATAAGAACACACAAACTGTAACAAATACGCGTTGTTAATTATAACTTATAAGTCCACATCTCCTCTGGGCATTATCAATACACAAATTGTGTAATTGTGCTTGTTCCCGTAATAATAACAGACAGTACATATAAAAACTCATCGAACCCTAATTTAATTTTAACCCTAACAGCAAATCTAACCCTAATCCCAGATTTAAGCTAATTAAGTCTTTTTTTTTCTTTTTTAATTGCAATGAAAATTGACAGAGTCCCTTTAAAGCCAATATACTGCTTCCTCTTACATACAAGAGAGGAGAGGAATGGTCAACTATACACAGCAGCTATTAAATGATCATGGCAATAGAAGATGTCTGGGTCTGCCATGAGCAGATGACAATAACTGCCTGGAATATCTGATGCAAGGAGTCACCCTTGCTTTAACACAGGATATAATAGAGGATACACAAAATGTGTTAATTGAAGGACAGGGCTACTGATAGGGTTCCCACCCGGCGGGTAATTGTCATCTGGCCAATGTTAAGTTTATGGAGATAGTAGCAAGGCTGGGGATTTTTCTGGAGAAAAGGGGGCAACCCTGCCCACTGACACTACAATAAACATAAGGATAGGAAAAGTGCACTAAAACATTGCACATCTATTGGAAAGAGGAAACTAGACCCTGTTCTAGTATCTCAGAAATACTGTAGATGGGAATAATGAAGGAATCAGGCTTCCAAACGAATCAGGAAGTGATAATTGGTAAGATGACCCCTAGTCTAACATTCCTTCGTAACTTGAGTTTGGAGGAATTGCATGGATGTGATAAGATTGTAAGCCTTACAAATGTACCACCATAGATAATTCTAGAGGCATGCAGGAATTTAAGATGATATAGCTGCAATGTTGGTGCAAGTCTGGTGTACTGTGTGTAGACTGACAATGTGATCTCAAATCTTTATTATGTTTCTCCTGAAAACCAAGAGGCTGGACTGTGATGTCCCAATGCAATAAAACAGATAATGTCATTTGTAAGATGTGTGACCTCCTCTAATTAGTTGTATGTGATACAGGTCATACAACCCATAATTGCTTATACCTGCTTAATAGGTTATAGAAATCAATGAATTTGAGAAGATTTACAACTCTAATGAGGAAAAGCACAGCTGTAACTTAATGACAGGATAGTGGTGACCAGAACGCCCAATTATCAATAGAGCAGAACATTTTTGGCCTTTGCATACGTAACAGAATTTAAGTAGTTAACGTCTGTCATGTGTTTTTCCACAACAACATTGGCAATATATATGTATCCTTTATTACATGAACCAGCATTGTGACATGTTAAAAGAGCTAAGCTGGCTACCACTGGGTTCCAGAGGTAGCCAGCACCTTTCCTGCTGTGTGTTTAAGCTTTTCTGGGAAGCTCCCACCCTAGAATGCTCTCCCCAGCTGTTCCCACCTCCTATAACCTCCGATCCAGTACAAGCACTTTATTTACAATAACTTAACACAAAAAGAAAGTGTCTCAATCCTTATTTTCCCAGAGAGCATTGCAACTGTGAAATAACCTCAAACCATCAAATCTCCCTCCAGTGTAAAAGAGAGCTCTGTAAATATACCTCAATACAGAATGCACCTGTAATCATGGATATTTATTGCATTGTGATGTGCTGGACAAACAAGTTCAAACCATTGAGGCCTCCCCGCAACTTACAGGATTTAAAGGATCAGCTTCTAACATATTAATGTCAGATACCACAGCACAGTATCAGATGTCTAGTGGAGTCCATGCCTCCATGGGTCAAGGTTGTTTTGGCATCAAAAGACCTATATAATATTAGGCAGGTGGTTATAATGGCTGATTGGTCTATGTATCAGAATGAGATGAACTTACCGTATATTCCATAATTAGTGATTGGGAGTTAGATGTTATGAACACTATACATGGCATAGACAGTAAAGTAGAATAAAAGATTTCACTGCAGTTAGTAGTTAATGGAAGGTGCTTCACAACACCTTTGAGGGCCTCTAGTTGGACATCAGTATCATAAAGTGTATTGAGGGGATTGTGTTGTCTGAGGACACACTTTTGGCCACAATAGATTTGGAGGTGCTGTAATACTCCATACCCCATGAGAAGGGGATAGAGTGGTGAAGGTTCTTTTTGAAGTCTAGGGGATTTAGGTTTATGGCCTATTCTGACTCATTGTTGATCTTGCTTGAGTTGGTCCCTACTAACAATTTTCTTGTTTTCGATTATAAGTTCTTCCTCCAAATGAGGGGAACAGCCATGGGGGCAATGAGGACTCTAACATATGCATGCCTCAACCTAGGTTTTTGGGAATATGAGTTGTTTAGTCAGCACAATAAGGTTAGATACATAGATGATATTCTAGGTTTCATCTAGCTGTTCTATATACAACCTTACTCCTACACCCCATGGATTTACTAATTAACATATTTAGGTTCTGCTATTGCCATACTATAATATTGTTACTCTCAGAGTGGCATCTATTCACTAAAAAGGGTATTGTGGTGAACTGGCAAAGCAATAGCAAATATCAGGCATTAGTAGTTAATTGGGATAGATGGGCAAGTTGGAGATGTTTTCCAATTCAGCTTATTTAGTCTGTTTTTCACAATTTCCTTTGTCAATTCCATATCTGCTTAGTGAGTAGACCACATTGTTTTGTGTCTGTGGATAACAGAAAATCAGAGTTTCTACAGAATGGTACAAAGAAACAAATGACACATTAATTTTACAAAGTGTAGATACCGTAATATCCACACGTTATTACATTTTATTTTGAGCATCGATAACTAGAATTAACCACTTTAGATTGTAAGTTTGCGAACAGGGCCCTCTACTTCATGTATCAGTCTGTGTCTGTTCATCTAACTTAGTATGTAGTCCCCATCTATGCTCCGACAAACGAAATGTAAATATCAGACATTAATAACTGAGTTGGAAAAATAGTCAAGTTAATATATTTTTCCTGGTTAGCTATTGAAGGGACTGTCTTTCAAAGTTCTTTAAAATGCATGTTTTACATTTTACATTGCTTAAAATATAAAATACTTACAGCTAGATGAAATTACAGAAGTTTACAAGAAACCAAGACTGCTCACACTAGCTTTTACATAGTCAATATACTTTTACTTTTTTTGTTTGTTGTTGCTGCAGGAACCAATGAGAATCATTTCATTCAAATTCTAGTGATGGCAACAGACAATGTGTTGCACTGTTAAGAGATCCTACTATAAACAAGAGCAAGTCTATGCCACACATTGAATTCTATTCCAGCAGTGACTAAATGAAACAAAACGTTATATGCGTCTATATAATTAGTGCTGCAGCACCTGTAGTAAACATGCAGTGTTTTCACTGGGGGAGGGCTTAAGTCAAATATAAAAAATGGGACTGATGCAGATTGCCTGCATCAAATCAAACTGGAAATGCCTGTGCACTATACAAGCGTAATCTTAATCTTGTACCAAAGTGAGTTTGGGGACTAGACTGTCTCTTTAATTCCTGATTTTAGCAGTTCATTTATCAATTCAGTTTATATGAATAGCCCTCAATTCAAATTTGTGCACATCCTTTAATTTCCTTTAATGACTCTCCTCGCATGCTTCCTGTGGTATTGTAAATGTTATGATACTTCTCCTTAAAGATTTCGAACCATTTCTCCAGGGCACAATTCAAAAACTCATTCCAATTTCATGGTTTTTGTTTTTTTTAATTGCTCTTTTGCGTTCAAACCACGAATGTTCTGCTGCTGGTTGTGTTACACTGACTAGTAAAGAATATTGATTCCAAAGGTCTTTAAACCCTTTTTGCTGATAATGGAAGCAAGGCTTGGTGTGGTTCTGTCTCATTCTCTAAAGGGACCGTATCACATAAACATTGTTTTTACTGTGAATGTAGAGCATAAAAAATGATTGAAAATGATCTATACAAAACTGCAAGAAAATGTATTAAATTAGGAGAAAACGCGTTTTACATTTCTCTGTGCTGTCTCCTGTCATACATCACCAGGAGCATGATATGCAAATAAACTGCTTTTCATGGTAAAGGTATAATTTGCATATTAGGCCCCAGATGATGTCACCTAAACATTGTTTTTACTGTGCATGTAGAGAATGAAATATAATTGAAAAGGATCTATACACCATCGTATCAAAACTACAAGCAAATTCCTAAATTAGGAGAAACATGTGTCTGCGGAGTCTCCTGCTTATGACATCACTTGTGGCTCAGTATGCTAATTAACTGTTTTTCAATTGGAAATGTGTATCAAGACACAGGTGATGTCATAAGCAGAAGACTCCACAGACACATTTAAAACACATTTTTCTCCTAATTTATGCATTTGCTTACTATTCTACTGATACCATATATACATCATTTTCAATCATTTTTTTTATACTCTACATTCACAGTATGAGCACTGTTTAGTTGATACAGTCCTCTCTTTACTCACAGTTGAAGAAACAGCCTCATACTATAATTAGGATTTTCCGGGGATCCAGGTTAGTTTCACAAGGAGAAATTGATGATTGGAAGAAACTAAACAAAGAAATAAGGGATTTTTGTTCTGCACGGAGGTCAGCAACCACTTGGTACAAAAAATGAATATGTATTCTGTTTCTTGCGTTCCCATCCCCACTTAACATTCACATGTTATTGAAAGATGGGTGTTAAGAGTAACTAGAGAAAGCATATAGCTTTCATAAGAGGTTTTATTAAACTGAATATGGAATTCTGATTCAGATATAGTCGGGGGTTGCGATCTCCTGTTTTAATATTTTGTTTTATTTCATCCCAGACTTATTTTGACTCAACACGTGGTAGCTTTCTGAAATTTGCATAAGTTCCTCCATATTACTACCAGTGCAGCAAATTGGATTTATATCCTGAAGACCTTATGTTATAGGTTTCAAAGGTTATGACATCAATGGTGATTTGGAACCGTAACCCATCAACTTCACAGTTTACGTGCTTCAGACAAACAAACAGAGAAAGGATTTTCTGCTTTATAGTTACAATACTTTATTTCTAGTTGGCCTTTAACCAGTGGTGTCTCTTGATTTTGTGCTGCCCTAGGCAGACAAAATCCGGGCACCCCCCTACCCAAGCTGCACACCCACGTTACACACCTAAGACATGCCCCTTCATTCAGACTCACATCAAGCTCACACTCCCATCACACTCAGTCACACACTCCTACTCCCATCACACTCAGTCACACACTCCTACTCCCATCACGCACACTCTGACTCCCATCACACTCAATCACACACATTGTCTCCTATCACACACACTCTGACTCCCATCACACTCAGTCACACACACTGTCTCCCATCACACACACTCTGACTCCCATCACACTCAGTCACACACAGTCTCCCATCACACACACTCTGACTCCCATCACACTCAGTCACACACACACACACACACACACACTCTGACTCCCATCACACTCAGTCACACACACACACACACACACACACAAAGTCTCCCATCAGCACTTACCTTTCCCTGGCAGGCAGGCAGCATGGTCCCTCCATGCTGCCTGTTCGGCTTCCCGGCGATTGTGCCGACAGGTCACGTGACCGGGCGCGCGTATGACGTCAGCGCGCCCGTCACGTGACTGTCGGCACTTCCGTGTCGGCACACTGCACGGGGAGCTGAACAGGCAGCACGGAGGTTTCTCTGTGCTGCCTGTTCGGCTCCCTGTGCAGCCTGGCAGGCAGAGCGATGGTGAGGGGGGATCTTCCGATCCCCTCTCACCTCTGTCTCTGCCTGCAAGCGCGGTGGGGTTTTTTTTTTAAAGGGCCGGATTTTTTTTTTTTGATTTTTTTTTTTAATAATTTTTTTTAATTTTTTTTTTTTAATTTTTTTTTTTCCAGGGCTGGGGGGCGCCTAGGATGCCTCGCGGTAAATACAGCACTGCCTTTAACCCTATGTTTCATAATGTATCAGAAGCAAAGAGAATGATTGATTTCTCAAATTAATGCACATTTATAAAGGGCAAAACCAGTGCTTTCTCCAAATAAAGAAAAAAAGTCCCTTTCCATCCACCATTTTCGAATGTGATAAGGTTCTTTTTTTACTTGAAGGTTACTTCCCCCTGTCTTCCTTGAGTTACTTCTTCTTTCTATGTTTCCTCTCCTGGATGTGTCACTTACTGTTTACTGAGGTGATCTCAAAGCACCTGGCATGGCCAATCAAATCCCAGTTACCAGACTGAAAAAGATACCTTTTTTTTTTATTAAAGTATGTTGTTCGTTTTTACTACCTAACCCCTTAGTGACAAGATATTTTCACCTTGACTTTCCCTTGGTGACAATGGCTGTTTTGACATTTCTGGGGTGTTTGTGTTAAGCTGCAATTTTCTTCTTTCTCATATACTGTACACACACAAATTATATGTTGTTTTTATCATCATAAGAAGGGCTTTCATTAGATACCATTATGTTCATCATATCTTATAATTTACTACAAAAAGAAATCATAAAATATGATGACATTTTTTAAAAAATCACTTTTTCTAACTTTGACCTAAAATATAATTTACACAAATAAAATCATTAAAAAAGACCCCATCTAAATAGTTTCTAAATGTTGTCCCGAGTTCAGAAATATGCATGTTTCCATATTTTTCGGTATTTTTTTGCGAGTTATGGGGCAAAAACCAAAAATAGTGTTTTTTGTTTTTTTCCTATATCGACCTTTTGACCCCAACCCGAACCCAAAATTTAACCCTAACACTAAATTTAACCCCAACTCTAACCCTTATGCTATCTCTTAATATGTTTTAATTTAATTTTAACCCTATCCCTTATGCTAAAAATGATTTAATTTTAACCACATTGGCTAATCTAAATATATAACAAGTTTTTAGTTAATTAAATGTTTATTTTTATCTTTTTACATTGCTATGCTGCTTAACTACCACTAGGGGCAGTCAAGTAGCATATTCAGAGCAACGAAAGTGAAGTTACTTTCACCTCCGAAGCTCAGACCTGCAGAGGGCTCCCACGATCACTCCTACGATCATTAAAGCGAAAACCGCTTTATTCACCACAGGACAAGCCAGGCACGTCAATTGTAGGGAACGGAGTTACCGGGAGGACCATTGTCGCGAAGGGGTTAAAAATGTACATTATTACATGCTTATGATGCCCCCATTCCCCATTGTAGAGCATATATGCAGAATCGCAAGGCGCATTCCAATATGCATGCCCACTTCCTATTTTGGGTATATAAATGATGGAATCCAACCAATTGCCTAATGGTGGATTCCAGTATGTGCATCCCCAAGACAGTTGTGGACATGCATATATGTACTCCAATGGCACAGTTCCTGAATAAGGTAAAAATATAATTTAATCTACATCTTCAATCTTTAATGAAAGAATACAAATAAAGTTCCTTATTGAGCCTTCTTTACACCATATCGTTCTCTCAGGGGGCAGACATCTTGTTTAGAAACTTGGGTCAGATCTTCACTCACCTTGGTTCAGATGAGCAAAGATCTGACCCATCTGACCAAAGATTCTAAACAAAATGTCTGCCTCCTGGTGGAGCTCTATGGGGTAAAGATGGCTCAATAAGTAATTTATTTGTATTCTTTCATTAAAGCAATGCGATACAAAATTCCTACACTTGATGCAATCCTTTAATTAAACACAACTTAATTTTTTGCTACAGTTGATGTAGATTAAATTGCATTCTTAACCTAAATGGGAGCAGGATACCCCTCTTTTAAATATGACAGTTATCCTTTACTGATTAAAAATAGAAATAATCACACATATTAAGTGACAATTATATATATGGCTTCCCTTCTTTATACATAACTGCTACTTAAATTAAGTAAATTGAGCCAAAAATTCCAAATAGTGTTTAATTGGGCATGGTACCCATTTAAGTCATACCTCGCATCATTATCGTCCCACCAGCGGGGCTGACAATTTGTGGCTCTGTGTCCCATGACAGTAACCGCGTCTATTATTCAGAAAAAAAAGATAAAACTCACACCGTCGAATCAATATACTGATACACGGTTAATAAAACAGATCAATAAGACTGGATGATTCTATTCAAGAAGGCAATTAAAATGTCATTAAAAAAAAGTGATGCACAATTACTGCGCTGTGATGTGAGTGACCTCTAAATTAGCTTTTCAATTATTCAATAGCTTTTCAGATTATTTTCTGACCTCACTTGACCTTGTATTGAGTGGCCTCTTTTACTGATGGAACATTTCTTGCTGTTAACTCAGGTACCAAACAAAGGAGCAGCATGAATATGGAGGAAGGACTTTCCAAATGGATGGTGAGCAATATGTCTACTGACCATTTAAATATGTCAACGTCACATTGTCATAATTTTCCTACAATGGGCAGCCTGGTGACATTAGATCATTATCTTCATAATTGTTGCTGACCCCACAACAAATCAAAGATTGACACTGTCATTATATTACTACTGGGGTCAATAAAAATCTCTGGTCATAAAGCTTTTCTTCCAATGTTTCTATTTGAATACTTAAAGGACAACTGTCGGCAGAAAATAAGTTAAATTTAACTGAAATATATATACATTTTAAATAAGAATTCTTTAGTGAAAGAATAGAAAACAAAGTACCTTACTGAGCCAACTTTGCTTGTATAGCTCCATGAAGGGGGCAGACATCTTGGGTCAGATCTTCCTTCATCTGAACCAAGATTCCGAACAAAATGTCAACCTCCTGGCACAGAATGTTCAGTAGGTTCAATAGGGTACTTTATTTGTATTGTTTCATTAAAGCATTTCTATTTAAAATGCCTATCCTTGATACTATCTTTCAGCTAATCCTAACTTATTATATTCTTTAAATAAGAATCTAATGCAGTTATATCAAAATTACAGTTTAATTTATGTTAATTAATTATTGGAACTACTTTGGTTAAATCATATCTGTTCCCAGATAACTCTAACTTGGAAAGAAAATTGGATAAATAAATATATGTTGAAGCTGACTGTTTAAAACTAAACATAAATGTATTTGTTTCTTTTTTTTTTTATTTTTTTTTTTGACACAACTTAAAATGTTATCTTTTGCAGGCTTTCTGTTTGGTTTTGCAAATGCGCCTCCGATATCATGGACGGCCCCAGCATCATTTAGGAACCAATCAAATATGTCCTATAGAGATGTATCAGGTTGCACACTGCCCAGTGACATCACAGAACCACCCCACCACCTCTAATCACTTGAATGAGCTGGTATCTGCACATGCGCACCCGCTTCCTGTTCCCATTTTAGATGACCAGTTCTTTCAATGTAAACAAAAAGCAGGAAGGGGCCCTAGTTGAGAAACTTTGAAAGAGGTTCCTAAAGAATAATGGTATACATTTAATGAAAGAAACTTTAACATCAACAGGTGAAACACTCCTAGATGGATCAAATGTAGTCTGATGTGCAGAGTGTTCCTATTTCATACCACCCAACATTTCAAATGTCCAAAGAGGGACGTTTTTATTTTGGTCGAGGCTATATTGGAAAATTTTCAGCAACTTTCTTGCCAATCAGTATCTGTTTATGTAATTTGATAAATCCTTTAGAACAATTTAGACTTTAGAAAGACTGTATTGAAACCCATATGGACATCGCAATTGGCTTTGATGGTGGATGCTGACACATTTCTTTCCTCCTGATGAAGCCACATTGAGGCTTCCAGTGATGCTACAGCAGTGTTATTAATTTCTAATAACGCAAGCAACACTTCTACTGTGCCTATTTTTATGTGGTGGCTGCAAGTGTTTATTACTGGGTGTTTACTGCAACATTTTGTGATACTGTGCCATTGTTCATGTATTTTGTTTACCTTGCGTTTAGTGTACAACAAGAATACAATGTTTTGAAGAGCCTTATATTCGTGAGGGTTAAACTGGCATGTACTTTTGATAGTACACGCCAATTTATCCTCTGACCGACAGCTGCCATACTTCCATAGGAAGCAGGTAGCCATTTGGTTGGCGACTGGCTGTCTCTGCGCTAGCCCCTTAACTAGGTCCCCCCTGCTGATCCCATGCAAAAATGAGGGGCTTTTGCTGCGCAAGCAGAGAGAGACTCTCACATTCAGCAGTTGGAGCGGGGCGAGCCCCTGCTCTGATTGGCTGTGCGCGTACTGACACTGTCAGCGCGCGACATCCAGAAATGCTGTGTCTCAGATGTGAGACACAGCAGAGAGTAAACCTCGTGGATCTATTAAGATACACGTTGGGTTTACACCAAACTCTAGGGACTTGCAGTGTTCCTCTGAAACAATCTACACTATTGTAATGTATTTATATCCCCGTGTGCACACGCTCCTTCTGTTCAGTGGATTTTTTGTGTATCGGAGATTGCTTTTGTGAATGCAGCCGCACCTAGGAGAGTATATATATTTATTATACATCCTACTGGGGTTTGAGTGTTTGTTTTATGGTGCACATTGATTTCCTGCACTCCCAGTACAAACAATGTTTAGATGATAGAGACCTTTTAAGTACCTGTCAAATCGATGAAGCATGATACAGTGTCAGTTTCAAGCTCTTACAATCCGCCTGTTTTCCCCAAACCCTGCTATTAAAGTACCTATTCCTAGGCATAGTAAAAATTGAATTTGTGTAGTTTAACAGCATATTGGTTACAGTCTAATAACAGCTAATAAAAACATTATCCAAATGTTCATTATATGAAAATATGATGTCATCTTAAATTACACCTCCACAAAGGCCACAAAGCTGCTGTGGTTAGACACAGTGTAGACTATTATCCTTGTGCATCCTAAGGATAGAATAAGCTATGTTTTTACCTTGTGTGAGACTGACATTTGAAACCATTTGCAACATTATTGTTCTGTTTCTCATATCCATTTAATAAATTCACCTGAAACCTTCAGATTTTAATATTACTTTTAGCCTGTTGGACACTTTTGTACTGACTTAATGGATAAGAGTCTGTATTGCAAGGTAATGGGATTTTATTAAACATTTTAGCCTTCTTGTACTTCCCAATCCTCAGTGAGCAATGTGCATTAAACTATCAGAGTTACCATTGACTCACCACTTGCAGAATTTCAGTGGAGGTCATAAAGAGTTCATTTTTATAACACTTTAACATCCACCCCACCCCCCCCCCACCCCCCCCCCCCCCCCCCCCCACTGTATCAACATCACAGGAACAATTTCATGTATATCCTTGTATCAAAATAACCCTAAACCCAAATTTCGCCCAAAATATCCACAAAACTAATCATCCTAGAGTCCGCGGCTAGACGGGATTAAGATGTTTGAGGTTACGCAGATGTCACATGTTCGGGCTCTGACGAGACACTCGGAGGACATCAAAATAAGGACAAGATGTTGGCCACTTATTTCTTTCCCTCCAAAATATTTGCTGTCTTAGATCTAAAGTTTATTATCTTGTTTGGTTCGTTTAGACTGTCTGTTTATGGAACATCAGAAATATCTCTCAGATGTGGCACTGTGAGATAGGTCACGTTTCTTTCAAGCATTCTTCATCATGTGAGCTTCGTACCATGATTAAGGCATTTTGATTCCCTCCGGATATCCTCTCTTCCTATGACCTCATGCAAAAAGGTTAAGATTGGACAATATTTAAAGTGGTTTGTGCCTAACACCGCACAATGCGAAAGAGATGTACTAAAGCACTGATGGCTGATCTTGGCACGGTAGACGTTTGGGAACTACATATCACATAAGGCTTAGCCGGCCTTATAACTGACTGAACATTATGGTATTTCTAAATAACCAAACATCTGCAGTGCTGAGGTTAGCAATCACTGTGTTAAAGCATTTAAAGCATCTGCTGGAAAACTACCTCATGGTCCCCTGCCAGCCTCCTTCATGGCAAAGCATTATGTGAGATGTTGGGATGTAGACCATTAGCAGTTGGCACACCTGGTTTAAACCCAATAAAGATGGAAATAAATCAGGAACATCGTGTTTTACAGCAAAATGTGTCAATTCAAACATAAACAATACAATTATTATACAATGATGTAATTAACCTTGTTGTTCTCTTTCTGCTTTTCCCGCCATGCTTACGAACATTCCCTTCAGAGGCGGCTCTCTAATTAGGCGAGTTAGGCAGCCGCCTAAGGCCTCGCACTCACGGGGGCCTCGCGGCTGCCTAACTCACCTTATTGCCTTTGATGTATCAGGGAGCTTAACGCTGCCGTTAAGCTCCCTGTTACACTAACCTGGGACGTTTCCTCCGTGCATCTTCTCTCCTGCACGGAGGAAGGAAGCTCCGATCGTGGTTTTTTTTTTTTTAAACTTTATTGCACCCGCGCAGCTTCAATAAAGTTTAAAAAAAAAAAACCGCGACCGGAACTTCCTTCCTCCGTGCAGGAGAGAAGATGCACAGAGGAAACAACGGAGAGCAGCATGGAGGTAAGTACTAGGGAAGGGGGAGGAGGGTGGCACAAACGAGTAAAGCCTGGCACAATGAGTGGCCAAATATTGGCACAGTGTGGGGCAAAATCCTGGCATTGTGAGGGGCAAAATAGTGGCATTATGAGGGGCAATATCCTGGCAAACAGTGGCAAAATCCTGGCATATTGAGAGGCAAAATTCTGGCATATTGAGGGGCAAAATCCTGGCATATTGTGGGGCACAATCCTGGCATAGAGTGGAAAAATCCTGGCATATTGAGGGGCAAAATCCTGGCAGATTGAGTGGCACAATCCTGGCATATTGTGGGGCACAATCCTGGCATAGAGTGGCAAAATCCTGGCATATTAAGGGGCAAAATCCTGGCATATGGAATGGCTTAATCCTGGCATATTGAGGGGCTAAATCCTGGCATATTGAGGGGGTAAATCCTGACATTAAGGGGCTAAATCCTGGCATATTGAGTGGCAAAATTCTGGCATATTGAATGGCTAAATCACAGTGCATCCGGTGCTGTGAGGAAGAACAAAGTGCCAATCTTCTAGCACAACGTGGTCTGTGAGACCACTTTCAACATTGAGCACCTTTACTTCTGGCTGAGTGTTTCTGTTAGTGTGTGATTGTGTGCTTTCTGAGTGTGTCTGTGAGTCAGTGTGTTCTGGCTGAGTGTATCTGTGAGTGTGTGCTGGCTGAGTGTGATTGTGTGCTGACTGAGTGTGTCTGTGAGTCAGTGTGTGCTCACTGAGTGTGTCTATGAATGACTGTGTGATATGTGTTAGTGTTCACATTTAGGACACAGAAATAACAATGTGAGTTAGTCAGCCGCACACAATTTTATCTATACCAAATGTTTCTAGATGTTTTTAGAATAATTATGAGACAAATAAAATTCTAGGAGCTGTTCATCTCTAGAAGCTGGGATTTGAGTCTGATCTTGAAATATGCTATTTCTACAGTTCATTTTTATTATCACTTGCATATATTTTATTTAATAATGTGTGTCCGTGAGGGCCTCATGTTCGACTTTCGCCTAAGGCCTCACAAAGTCTAGAGCCACCTCTGATTCCCTTCCACTGTCTGTCTAACCATACCCCATCTTCAACTGTGTAGCTACAAACGTATGCATATTGCATGTGAATAACTGCTGAATACTGTTTGTATACCTGACATGCAATCATCCCTTTGGATATTCAAGATTAGCAGATCCCCTTCATTGCACTTTTACCTCTTCCTTCTCACACCTCATCCTTCTTTAGGCCGCAAGCCTGTTTAGACAGGGCAAGCCTCACCTTTGTCTGTATAATTTACATGCTACCCTATTTATGCTTTGTTTACCCCATTGTACAAAAAGTTGCTAAATATGGTGGCTCTTTAATATAACATAATAAAAATATAAAAAGAATTAACTGGTTAATGAGGAAAGTATTTCCCTCCTGGCTTCATTGCTGAATATAAATTGTTTGTACATGTTTTACATACAGTTTACATACATGCATGTAAGCATACATGCTAGTGTAGCATAGATTCCATTTTTTTGTGCACATCCCATACCATAGTCTCATTTCTCAGTCCTAAAAGGTTTCGGGAGTCAGTAAATTGATAGCTTCACTGGTATTTGCCAGGGCCCGAGAAGGAGACAAAAGACTTTGTTTTCTACTGGATGCCTCAGAAACTGCAAATTATTAAAGATTACCCCCCGAAATTACTGTTACCCAAGCAGCCAATTAAAGAGTCACACTGCGTGCCTTCTATGAAAGGACAGATTCTTTCTCCTCTGAAATGAAAATAAAAAGAGAGATAAAATTATAACTTGAAAGTGCTCGCTCATTCGTGACCATTGGGCAGTTTGTAGGATAGGAGGTTAGTTGTGAGAAAGGCTGAAGTTGCTCGTGAGATAGAGAAGTTGTGGAATTTGTTTTGCTTTGTGTGCTGGGTTATCAGTCTTTTGGCTTCTACTTATTTTCTCGATATAGAAAATAACGTGACGATTAGTCCCCCTTCCTCTTTGACTGTACTGATGCCTAACGTTCAATCTTCAGCTATTCGACTACAATACCCATCCTCCACTCACATAATTACCGCACATTAGGGCCTAGTCCCAGAACTACATCAGGTCCGACCTGTGGGTTTTGGACCTGTAGGCAATCATGATTTCAGATTCATTGCCCTCACAAAAATTATTTGTGGCATGACCAAGCTTAAAAATGTGGTATATCTTTAGCTTGACACCATGTTCTTCTATTTTAAAGTGGTTGTGTATAATAATGGATGGTTTTGTGTAGTGATTTTCTACCCAAAGGGACTCAAAGAGCAATTACCCTGAACTGGTGCTGATAATTTAGATGTGACTATCCAACTTAATGATACTTATTTTATCAACCTAAAAAGGATGAAAGGATAAGCGGACCCTGCCAGGAATTAAACCTCTATCAGGTTTGAAAAAATACTGCATTTACCAACTGAGCTATCTCACAAAGGCTTTAGAGCCCCCGGGTAGCATACTGGACCCCATGAGAGAACCAAAACGGCAGAGAAAGAGTCTGTCAGTGGGAGAGGGTTAACAATCAGGCACTGTCCTACGAAAAGGGCTATTTACCCAGTTATAATCAAGGTCACCTTTTATTCAGTCCTCAGACTGTAGCTACTCTGCATCTGCTGCACCCTCATTCCTATCAGTCGCCTCCTGTGACCCTGCTGTTTATGTTACAAGGGTCCCTGTTACACTGATATAGTGCAGAGAACTAGGAGGGGAGGAGAGAGACGAGGTAAAAGAGAAGACATTAAATTGACAGAAAGAGTGTGGATACCGAATTAAGGGATGTCGAGGCGTCAAGGAGTAATACTATGTTTGAAAATTGAAAATAGTAATAGACATATTAGCCATCTGTGCAACGTGGCATGATATGCTGGATCACTGGTGGTTAATGGGGTCTATTCGTATTTGCGCAGTTGTTATACCGTTGACGTTATTCAATATCTTCGAAAGTTATGCACAAGTAGAAACCTCATTTAAAAAAAAAAAAAAGGAAATATGTACAGTTCAATGAAACAGTAATATAAAGCATCCTGGGTAAGTAATCAGTGACAACATTCCATTGGTTTCCACGGTGATTGCTCCAGTTGCCATCCTTTGCACCAAAACTGCTTTCTTTTTAGCACGATCCAATATCTTTGGAAATAGAACATTTTGTAATCTACACGTATATATTTTTGATTTGATTGCAGACGACAAATGAAAACGTTATTTTCCTTGTGGGAGCGCACAATGGCCGAAATTTCCCCGTCTGGTTTGTAACTGAAGGACCGTGAAAAAGAGTGACTTCTTCTGTTTTTAGATAAAGGGGAAAACGGCTGCAATCTTCCTGGGGGCTGAAATTCCACAAGCCGAACATCTCCTCCTCGAGAGCTGATGAGTTGTTTGAGACATCAGGAATTGAGTTACTGACAGAATTATAACTGACTATGGCAGAACACAAGGCCTAGCATTATCAGGGAGGATAATAAATGGATATATGAGACGGGAGTGAGGGAGCAGTCAGAGAGACTCCAATAAATATTCACTGTGGTCCGGGCAGAGAAAAAAGAGCTTTAGACTTTAGATGGAGAACTGTAGCAGCCATTTCTGGTAGATAGCATACGTTATTGGCCGTACTGCTGCTTTAATAATATTCTATAACTAATGGAAAATGGCTGAACATAGTGTGTGAACTGCACAGTGTGTAACACTAGTTTTAAAGCAGATATAGATATAATAAAATCAGGATAAAGGAAAGGAAATATTTGAAGGATAAATTGGCTTGTTCCCTATGAAGAGTTCTGATTTGATCAATTAAAATGGGAACAATTAAAACAAACTTAACATGAATACACACATGTTAATGATTCCTGGATTACCCATTATTTGCATACAAACTCTAGAACATGCATTTAGATCTAAGCCGATCACATATAGGTCGTATACACTGTATATATATCAGGACGCCCAACGTGCGGCCTGCTGGGCAAATGCTCCCCATTTCACAGCAAGTTGCGGCCCACCTGACTTAACTAAACATATCCTCATTAGCCCTATAAATGCAGGGTTCTGTTTGAGTGCAGTTGATCCAAACCAGCAGCGTCTACGAATTGAGGAAGCGAAGAGATGCCATGTGTTTTAAATATTTTTCAGACTTATTTTCTGGAGATATCAACCTGTTTTCTGGAGATAACTTGTTTTCTCAAGATAACAAGATTAAGAATGCATGGATTCACTTCAATTAACTTTATTCAAACAAGTAAGCATTTATAGGGACAATGAGAATATGGGCAGTAAAGTCAGATGGGCCGCACCTCTCTGTCAAACGGGCCGCTGATCTAAACTGTTTTTGGACTTCTTTTGTAATACTGCTAAACCAACAAACATTTTTTTATATAGCTTACAAGATAATGTTGTGGCCCGATACACATATACATGTGCCCCGCTTCAGATAAAACAAGGACGCCCCTGCTTTATATATTTTAAATGTGTATATATATTTTAAATATGTTCTATATTCACAGTAGAAACAATGTTTAGGTGATACAGTCCCTTTAAGTGAGTCCCTTTAATGTAAAAAAATATATAAAATCAAAGCATGAAACTTTCCCTTTAAAAAATGTAAATGTAAACAATTGAAACTCCTGTGTTCTGGGCTTAGCAGCTGTGTGAGAGCTGTTATCTATATTGTGATACCATCTATACATTGTAATAAGCCAGCATGCATCCAGCATGATTTAGTTATGCTTGCAGTCCTACTGGGTTTTGTTCCAGAGATACATTAAAAGGAGAAAGTAAATTCCTTCAAACACGTGTAAGATAATTGAAACGGACATGATACACTGTAAACCTTGTATTACAAGGTATTAAACAAATATAATATCAGTGAAAGCCTCTGGAATCAATTTGATGCTATATCCCCTTGTGTGACATGGAAATTCTTCACTGTAAGTGGCAAGTTTCATTGTCAGGTTAAATAGGGCATTTAGAAGAGAAATAATAGTGGGCGTTGGTGACATCGAAGTGACTCTATCACCTAATGATGGCTTATACCGTAAGTGTAGAGAGTAAAACAATCTCAGCTTATCTTTACACTGTACATTTGTTGTGTATCCTGCTTATGACATCACCTGTGTTTCATATGTAAATTAACTATGTAATAAGATAGTAGTAAAAGGTTGGAAAAAAGAACTGCATCCATCAAGTTCAACCCTTTTCCTAATCTTGTTTACTGCTGTTGATCCAAATGAAGGTCAAACCCCCCCCCCCCCCCCCCCTTATTCTAGCAATTTTGAATTTTGCTTTCAATGGGAAAAAAAATCCTTCTTGACTCCAAATGGCAATCAGATTTGTCCTAAATAAATATTAATGCCTACACTAACATACATAGCCCTCTATATTATGGTTAAATAAACAAAAGAATCCAGGAACCCTTTAAAGGAATCTAATGTATTTGCTAGCACCACCTCTCTTGGCAGTGAATTCCATACCTTTAATGTCCTCACCATAAAGAATCCCTTCTGCTGTCGTAGACTAAATCACTGGGTGACCTCTTGTCCTTTGTACTGTCCTGTTAATGTGGCAACATATTCCACAGTACTGTACAGTATGAAAAAGCAGACTGATTGTCCTATAGAATAGGATTATGGTTACACTGACATTTTAAGTGACATTACACTTTTTTTTAAAAGACTTTTGCTACTTTAAAAGGGGGCTAACCCCTGAAATTACTTAACAGCCAGAAGACAACTTTTGGCTGCTTAAAACTGCCTTTTCAATGATGCCCCAATTGTACACCATACTGCACCCTTGTCTTTGCAAATGCCATTTTGATGAGGAAGTGCCCTGTGGCAGCAATTGGTTAGCCAATGAGCATCTTCTCCCAGTTTCCTGTGTTCCATGTCTAGGCTTAGGTCTGATAAAAACTTGAAAAGATGGTCCTTCTTTAAAAAAAAAAAAAAGGTTAATAATAATAATAATAAGTTATTAAAATGTGCTTTAATATGTTTCAAATGAGTGTGGCGTGTTATATCACCTTGTGGCTTGACATGCAATTATGAATTTTACATTGAACAAAGATACTACGGTAATATAAGGAATGGAAACTTTTAGGTCCTGTTCATTATAAATACAAAAGTTTAAATAATAATAATGATAAATAATTATCATTACATTTTTTGTGTGATTGATTGATGATTTTTGTCTTTAGATAAATTATTATTCATAAGAAAATCACATTTGCTGTGCATTTTTTTCCCATTACATTAAAAAAATGGTTATAATACAAACTCGATCTGTTACCCGATATATAAAGATGACTTCTGAATGTCATAGATTACATTTTATAACTATTAAATGAGAGTATATACCCATCTGGCCTTTCATTTAAACCAACTTTCTGTTAGAAATGTTTTAGATACAGTTTCCCCACAGAGATGTAGAAGGTAAAAAAATAATTCAAAAAAAGTAAGAAATATATATTTTTTTATTAACCCCTTTGTGACTGGATTTTCAAAAACAATTTTGGTCATGCTGGACAGTGGCTGTTTTAACATTTCTTCATTGGTTTGTGCTGAGATGTCATTTTCCTCTATTTCTCATTTACAGTACCAACACAAATATTATAAATATCATAATTTAATATTTTACTGTAAAAAAATAAAATAGGATGTAAAATTTAAAATAATAACACTACATTCAAATATTTACTTAAAAAATCTTTTACATTCCAAAAATCTAATGAAAAAAGGATTCTAATGTTTGTCCTGAGTTGGACAATACTCCTTAATTTTAAAAGTTTTACTTTCTTGATGACGAGTTTATTGTCAGTTGGGTATAAGCACCAAATATATAGCTTGCTTACCCAAAGTGGATGCTAAATTGATGTCACTATCTGGGGATGGGTGGACACGGGCAAAAGAAATTGTGTGGCCATGGTGCAATTTAATTAGCCCGCCTATTATCATCGGAGACAGACACATAGACAAGTGAGATGGATATACTGATAGATAGGATACAGCGATGGAAAGACAGACAAGACACATAGATAGGCAGACAGAGCAGTGGTTGGCCCCATTTACATTTTTACTCAGTTTCTACTGGCCCTTTTATATTCTCTACCTCGGATGAAGAAATGCACAGGGGAGAAAAAAAGTTGTGAAGGCCAGGAGTCAGTTGCCCTCCTGACCCTTTGCCAGCCGTCTCCTGCAGGCAGATGGATGCATATCTATTCCAGTGCTGTATTTACAGCCATGCCTTCCCTGTGTATGTGGTTTTGATGCATCTACTAACAATTTGGGGCAATGTATATATCAGTTTTTAAATTATCCGCACAATTTTTACATGATAGATACACACTCAAGCTAGAGTTTAATTACTAATATACCTCTCCTCTTTGCCATATCTTTACCTTATTGAGCCACCTTTACTACATATAGCTCCACCGGGAGACAGCCATGTTGTTTAGAATCTTTGGTCAGATGGGTCATATCTTTCTTCATCTGAACCAAGGTAAGTGAAGATCTGACACAAGATTCTAAACAACATGTCTGCCCCCTGAGAGAACGATATGGAGTAAAGAAGGCTCAACAAGGTAACTTATTTGTATTCTTTTATCAAAGATGTTCTTTATAAATCATCTGCACTTGATACAATCATTTAATTAAACAAAAGTTCATTTTTTGCTACAGTTGTCCTTTAATAATATTGCTAGGCTGATCTTCATCAATGCGTTCAGTTGCTAGTCATTCTCCATCATACTTACGTTCAAAATGTATACTGGCAATCTATTCCACCTCTAAACTGTATATTTTATTTGTAATGGAGAACAGTATGTCAAATCTCAAAAACAACAAACACCAGATCTAAATGCATGCTGTGACCATGAGTACCATGGTCCTACAGATCTGAAATCCAAGAGAGATCCCTGGGTAAAGCACTCTTTCCTTAGCGCAATTTTCTTCTTGTAAAATCCAGGTAGCATGCCGTGCTTCTTTTCTGTAGGGTTTTCTGTAGTATATGAGCAGTGATGCAGAATGTCATTACATATAACTCCTTAAAGATACGTTATCCCATTGAAACACTGAGAATACTGAACCAAATTCCCATGTTTTGACTCCGGCTCAGCTGGGTTCTTTCAATAGCTGGTGAGAGGGGTCTTTTATTTAACTGGTTTCTCGAAGTGTGCTGTTTATATATTTAATGTAATTAGGTACTCAATGCTATATAACGCACAATGCTATATCTGTAATACAAATGCAGTACTCTACCCCTAACACAACGATGCTCTCTTCATTTAGTGTTAATGTGAGATGATTTACAAATATAAAATTCTGTATTATTACCTCGTCTCCTGCTACAAGCAATGTGTTAGTGCATGATTGCAACTGATTTGTATCAACACTTTTATCACAGTAGTGCTCTCTTACATAAACTACTTGTATGAAGTTGGAGACAAAAACGACAAATAAAGCATTAGTCATTTGTCACATAGACCCTTAAAGGGGCAGTCTCTTTCCTGAGATATATTTTTTGTGTGTTACATCACTGGATTACAGATGAGCACAACTTCTGCTGAATGGCTGTTCCCTGGATCCACTACATTTTTATAGGTTAGCACTCCTTGGACAATCTCATGCAACAATGGTAAGAATCTTAGCAAGGTGGGGCTGGCAGGCAGATATTGAATAATAAACCAATTTAATAGATGGTTTTTCTTTATGATCCTTTTTTGCTTTGGCAGTTTCACTTGGTAGACTAATTCAAATAATGCCTTTATAGGCTTACTGCGGTCAGATTTAACCAAATTACTTCATTTATGAAGTACATGTAGATGTTATCAGTCCTCAGAGTATGAAACATCTTCCTCCTTGTGTGGAGTCATTATTCTGATGACAGCTCTGGATATTGGCACAAGATGAATTCTATTGTCATGGACCATTTAATATAACTGATGGGATCTGCCTTAAAGAACAGATACATTGCCCTGTGTGTAATACAGATACACTCACTGCGCTGTGTGTAATACAGATACACTCACTGCCCTGTGTGTAATCCAGATACACTCACTGCTCTGTGTGTAATACAGATACACTCGCTGCCCTGTGTGTAATACAGATACACTCCCTGCTCTCTGTGTAATACAGATACACTCACTGCTCTGTGTGTAATACAGATACACTCACTGCTCTGTGTGTAATACAGATACACTCACTGCCCTGTGTGTAATACAGATACACTCACTGCCCTGTGTGTAATACAGATACACTCACTGCGCTGTGTGTAATACAGATACACTCACTGCTCTGTGTGTAACACAGATACACTCACTGCACTGTGTGTAATACAGATACACTCACTGCCCTGTGTGTAATCCAGATACACTCACTGCTCTGTGTGTAATACAGATACACTCACTGCCCTGTGTGTAATCCAGATACACTCACTGCCCTGTGTGTAATACAGATACACTCGCTGCCCTGTGTGTAATACAGATACACTCACTGCTCTGTGTGTAATACAGATACACTCCCTGCTCTCTGTGTAATACAGATACACTCACTGCTCTGTGTGTAATACAGACACACTCACTGCCCTGTGTGTAATCCAGATACACTCACTGCTCTGTGTGTAATACAGATACACTCGCTGCCCTGTGTGTAATACAGAGACACTCACTGCTCTGTGTGTAATACAGATACACTCCCTGCTCTGTGTGTAATACAGATACACTCACTGCTCTGTGTGTAATACAGATACACTCACTGCCCTGTGTGTAATACAGATACACTCACTGCCCTGTGTGTAATACAGATACACTCACTGCGCTGTGTGTAATACAGAGACACTCACTGTCCTGTGTGTAATACAGATACACTCGCTGCCCTGTGTGTAATCCAGATACACTCACTGCCCTGTGTGTGTAATACAGATACACTCACTGCCCTGTGTGTAATACAGATACACTCACTGCCCTGTGTGTAATACAGATACACTCACTGCTCTGTGTGTAATACAGATACACTCACTGCTCTGTGTGTAATACAGATACACTCACTGCGCTGTGTGTAATACAGAGACACTCACTGCCCTGTGTGTAATACAGAGACACTCACTGCCCTGTGTGTAATACAGATACACTCACTGCCCTGTGTGTGTAATACAGATACACTCACTGCCCTGTGTGTAATACAGATACACTCACTGCCCTGTGTGTAATACAGATACACTCACTGCTCTGTGTGTAATACAGATACACTCACTGCTCTGTGTGTAATACAGATACACTCACTGCTCTGTATGTAATACAGATACACTCGCTGCCCTGTGTGTAATACAGATACACTCGCTGCCCTGTGTGTAATACAGATACACTCACTGCGCTGTGTGTAATACAGAGACACTCACTGCGCTGTGTGTAATACAGAGACACTCACTGCGCTGTGTGTAATACAGAGACACTCACTGTCCTGTGTGTAATACAGATACACTCGCTGCCCTGTGTGTAATACAGATACACTCACTGCCCTGTGTGTAATACAGATACACTCACTGCCCTGTGTGTAATACAGATACACTCACTGCTCTCTGTGGAATAAAGATACACTCACTGCTCTGTGTGTAATACAGATACACTCACTGCTCTGTGTGTAATACAGATACACTCCCTGCTCTCTGTGTAATACAGATACACTCGCTGCCCTGTGTGTAATACAGATACACTCACTGCTCTGTGTGTAATACAGATACACTCGCTGCCCTGTGTGTAATACAGATACACTCACTGCTCTGTGTGTAATACAGATACACTCGCTGCCCTGTGTGTAACACAGATACACTCACTGCTCTGTGTGTAATACAGATACACTCCCTGCTCTCTGTGTAATACAGATACACTCACTGCTCTGTGTGTAATACAGATACACTCCCTGCTCTCTGTGTAATACAGATACACTCACTGCTCTGTGTGTAATACAGATACACTCACTGCTCTGTGTGTAATACAGATACACTCACTGCCCTGTGTGTAATACAGATACACTCACTGCTCTGTGTGTATTACAGATACACTCACTGCTCTGTGTGTAATACAGATACACTCACTGCTCTGTGTGTAATACAGATACACTCCCTGCTCTCTGTGTAATACAGATACACTCGCTGCCCTGTGTGTAATACAGATACACTCGCTGCCCTGTGTGTAATACAGATACACTCACTGCTCTGTGTGTAATACAGATACACTCACTGCCCTGTGTGTAATACAGATACACTCACTGCCCTGTGTGTAATACAGATACACTCCCTGCTCTCTGTGCAATACAGATACACTCACTGCTCTGTGTGTAATACAGATACACTCACTGCCCTGTGTGTAATACAGATACACTCACTGCTCTGTGTATAATACAGATACACTCACTGCCCTGTGTGTAATAGAGATACACTCACTGCTCTGTGTGTAATACAGATACACTCCCTGCTCTCTGTGTAATACAGATACACTCACTGCTCTGTGTGTAATACAGATACACTCGCTGCCCTGTGTGTAATACAGATACACTCACTGCTCTGTGTGTAATACAGATACACTCACTGCTCTGTGTGTAATACAGATACACTCGCTGCCCTGTGTGTAATACAGATACACTCACTGCTCTGTGTGTAATACAGATACACTCACTGCTCTGTGTGTGTAATACAGATACACTCGCTGCTCTGTGTGTAATACAGATACACTCCCTGCTCTCTGTGTAATACAGATACACTCGCTGCCCTGTGTGTAATACAGATACACTCACTGCTCTGTGTGTAATACAGATACACTCACTGCTCTCTGTGGAATACAGATACACTCGCTGCCCTGTGTGTAATACAGATACACTCACTGCTCTGTGTGTAATACAGATACACTCACTGCTCTGTGTGTAATACAGATACACTCGCTGCCCTGTGTGTAATACAGATACACTCACTGCTCTGTGTGTAATACAGATACACTCACTGCTCTGTGTGTAATACAGATACACTCACTGCCCTGTGTGTAATACAGATACACTCACTGCTCTGTGTGTAATACAGATACACTCCCTGCCCTGTGTGTAATACAGATACACTCACTGCTCTGTGTGTAATACAGATACACTCCCTGCTCTCTGTGTAATACAGATACACTCCCTGCTCTCTGTGTAATACAGATACACTCGCTGCCCTGTGTGTAATACAGATACACTCACTGCTCTGTGTGTAATACAGACACACTCACTGCTCTCTGTGTATTACAGATACACTCACTGCCCTGTGTGTAATACAGATACACTCACTGCTCTCTGTGTAATACAGATACACTCACTGCTCTGTGTGTAATACAGATACACTCACTGCCCTGTGTGTAATACAGATACACTCACTGCTCTGTGTGTAATACAGATACACTCACTGCTCTCTGTGGAATACAGATACACTCACTGCTCTGTGTGTAATACAGATACACTCACTGCCCTGTGTGTAATACAGATACACTCACTGCCCTGTGTGTAATACAGATACACTCACTGCTCTGTGTGTAATACAGATACACTCACTGCCCTGTGTGTAATACAGATACACTCACTGCCCTGTGTATAATACAGATACACTCCCTGCTCTCTGTGTAATACAGATACACTCGCTGCCCTGTGTGTAATACAGATACACTCCCTGCTCTCTGTGTAATACAGATACACTCGCTGCCCTGTGTGTAATACAGATACACTCACTGCTCTGTGTGTAATACAGATACATTCCCTGCTCTCTGTGTAATACAGATACACTCGCTGCCCTGTGTGTAATACAGATACACTCACTGCTCTGTGTGTAATACAGATACACTCACTGCTCTGTGTGTAATACAGATACACTCACTGCTCTGTGTGTAATACAGATACACTCGCTGCCCTGTGTGTAATCCAGATACACTCACTGCTCTGTGTGTAATACAGATACACTCACTGCCCTGTGTGTAATACAGATACACTCACTGCTCTCTGTGTAATACAGATACACTCACTGCTCTCTGTGTATTACAGATACACTCACTGCCCTGTGTGTAATACAGATACACTCACTGCTCTCTGTGTAATACAGATACACTCACTGCTCTGTGTGTAATACAGATACACTCACTGCCCTGTGTGTAATACAGATACACTCACTGCGCTGTGTGTAATACAGAGACACTCACTGCCCTGTGTGTAATACAGATACACTCACTGCCCTGTGTGTAATACAGATACACTCACTGCTCTGTGTGTAATATAGATACACTCACTGCCCTGTGTGTAATACAGATACACTCACTGCCCTGTGTGTAATACAGATACACTCACTGCTCTGTGTGTAATACAGATACACTCAATGCCCTGTGTGTAATACAGATACACTCCCTGCTCTCTGTGTAATACAGATACACTCACTGCTCTGTGTGTAATACAGATACACTCACTGCCCTGTGTGTAATACAGATACACTCACTGCCCTGTGTGTAATACAGATACACTCACTGCTCTGTGTGTAATACAGATACACTCACTGCTCTGTGTGTAATACAGATACACTCACTGCTCTGTGTGTAATACAGATACACTCACTGCTCTGTGTGTAATACAGATACACTCACTGCCCTGTGTGTAATACAGATACACTCACTGCCCTGTGTGTAATACAGATACACTCGCTGCCCTGTGTGTAATACAGATACACTCACTGCCCTGTGTGTAATACAGATACACTCACTGCCCTGTGTGTGTAATACAGATACACTCACTGCCCTGTGTGTGTAATACAGATACACTCGCTGCCCTGTGTGTAATACAGATACACTCGCTGCTCTCTGTGTAATACAGATACACTCACTGCTCTCTGTGTATTACAGACACACTCACTGCCCTGTGTGTAATACAGATACACTCGCTGCCCTGTGTGTAATACAGATACACTCACTGCCCTGTGTGTAATACAGATACACTCACTGCGCTGTGTGTAATACAGAGACACTCACTGTCCTGTGTGTAATACAGATACACTCACTGCTCTCTGTGTAATACAGATACACTCACTGCCCTGTGTGTAATACAGATACACTCACTGCGCTGTGTGTAATACAGATACACTCACGGCCCTGTGTGTAATACAGATACACTCACTGCCCTGTGTGTAATACAGATACACTCACTGCTCTCTGTGTAATACAGATACACTCACTGCTCTCTGTGTAATACAGATACACTCACTGCGCTGTGTGTAATACAGAGACACTCACTGCCCTGCGTGTAATACAGATACACTCACTGCCCTGTGTGTAATACAGATACACTCACTGCCCTGTGTGTAATACAGATACACTCCCTGCTCTCTGTGTAATACAGATACACTCCCTGCTCTGTGTGTAATACAGATACACTCACTGCTCTGTGTGTAATACAGATACACTCACTGCTCTGTGTGTAATACAGATACACTCACTGCCCTGTGTGTAATACAGATACACTCACTGCCCTGTGTGTAATACAGATACACTCACTGCTCTGTGTATAATACAGATACACTCACTGCTCTGTGTGTAATACAGATACACTCGCTGCCCTGTGTGTAATACAGATACACTCACTGCTCTGTGTGTGTAATACAGATACACTCACTGCCCTGTGTGTAATACAGATACACTCACTGCTCTGTGTATAATACAGACACACTCACTGCTCTGTGTGTAATACAGATACACTCACTGCCCTGTGTGTAATACAGATACACTCACTGCCCTGTGTGTAATACAGATACACTCACTGCTCTGTGTGTAATACAGATACACTCACTGCCCTGTGTGTAATACAGATACACTCACTGCCCTGTGTGTAATACAGATACACTCACTGCCCTGTGTGTAATACAGATACACTCACTGCTCTGTGTATAATACAGATACACTCACTGCTCTGTGTATAATACAGATACACTCCCTGGTCTCTGTGTAATACAGATACACTCACTGCTCTGTGTGTAATACAGATACACTCACTGCCCTGTGTATAATACAGATACACTCGCTGCCCTGTGTGTAATACAGATACACTCACTGCCCTGTGTGTAATACAGATACACTCACTGCTCTGTGTGTAATACAGATACACTCACTGCTCTGTGTGTAATACAGATACACTCGCTGCCCTGTGTATAATACAGATACACTCACTGCTCTGTGTGTGTAATACAGATACACTCACTGCTCTGTGTGTAATACAGATACACTCGCTGCCCTGTGTGTAATACAGATACACTCACTGCTCTCTGTGTAATACAGAGACACTCACTGCCCTGTGTGTAATACAGATACACTCACTGCTCTCTGTGTAATACAGATACACTCACTGCGCTGTGTGTAATACAGATACACTCACTGCTCTGTGTGTAATACAGATACACTCACTGCTCTGTGTGTAATACAGATACACTCACTGCCCTGTGTGTAATACAGATACACTCCCTGCTCTCTGTGTAATACAGATACACTCACTGCTCTGTGTGTGTAATACAGATACACTCACTGCCCTGTGTGTAATACAGATACACTCACTGCTCTCTGTGTAATACAGATACACTCACTGCCCTGTGTGTAATACAGATACACTCACTGCTCTGTGTGTAACACAGATACACTCACTGCGCTGTGTGTAATACAGATACACTCACTGCTCTGTGTGTAATACAGATACACTCATTGCCCTGTGTGTAATACAGATACACTCCCTGCTCTCTGTGTAATACAGATACACTCACTGCTCTGTGTGTGTAATACAGATACACTCACTGCCCTGTGTGTAATACAGATACACTCACTGCTCTCTGTGTAATACAGATACACTCGCTGCCCTGTGTATAATACAGATACACTCACTGCTCTGTGTGTGTAATACAGATACACTCACTGCTCTGTGTGTAATACAGATACACTCACTGCTCTCTGTGTAATACAGATACACTCGCTGCCCTGTGTGTAATACAGATACACTCACTGCTCTCTGTGTAATACAGAGACACTCACTGCCCTGTGTGTAATACAGATACACTCACTGCTCTCTGTGTAATACAGATACACTCACTGCGCTGTGTGTAATACAGATACACTCGCTGCCCTGTGTATAATACAGATACACTCACTGCTCTGTGTGTGTAATACAGATACACTCACTGCTCTGTGTGTAATACAGATACACTCACTGCTCTCTGTGTAATACAGATACACTCGCTGCCCTGTGTGTAATACAGATACACTCACTGCTCTCTGTGTAATACAGAGACACTCACTGCCCTGTGTGTAATACAGATACACTCACTGCTCTCTGTGTAATACAGATACACTCACTGCGCTGTGTGTAATACAGATACACTCACTGCTCTGTGTGTAATACAGATACACTCACTGCTCTGTGTGTAATACAGATACACTCACTGCCCTGTGTGTAATACAGATACACTCCCTGCTCTCTGTGTAATACAGATACACTCACTGCTCTGTGTGTGTAATACAGATACACTCACTGCCCTGTGTGTAATACAGATACACTCACTGCTCTGTGTGTGTAATACAGATACACTCACTGCCCTGTGTGTAATACAGATACACTCACTGCTCTGTGTGTAATACAGATACACTCGCTGCCCTGTGTATAATACAGATACACTCACTGCTCTGTGTGTGTAATACAGATACACTCACTGCTCTGTGTGTAATACAGATACACTCGCTGCCCTGTGTGTAATACAGATACACTCACTGCTCTCTGTGTAATACAGAGACACTCACTGCCCTGTGTGTAATACAGATACACTCACTGCGCTGTGTGTAATACAGATACACTCACTGCTCTGTGTGTAATACAGATACACTCACTGCTCTGTGTGTAATACAGATACACTCACTGCCCTGTGTGTAATACAGATACACTCCCTGCTCTCTGTGTAATACAGATACACTCACTGCTCTGTGTGTGTAATACAGATACACTCACTGCCCTGTGTGTAATACAGATACACTCACTGCTCTCTGTGTAATACAGATACACTCACTGCCCTGTGTGTAATACAGATACACTCACTGCTCTGTGTGTAATACAGATACACTCATTGCCCTGTGTGTAATACAGATACACTCCCTGCTCTCTGTGTAATACAGATACACTCACTGCTCTGTGTGTGTAATACAGATACACTCACTGCCCTGTGTGTAATACAGATACACTCACTGCTCTCTGTGTAATACAGATACACTCACTGCCCTGTGTGTAATACAGATACACTCACTGCTCTCTGTGTAATACAGATACACTCACTGCCCTGTGTGTAATACAGATACACTCACTGCTCTGTGTGTGAAATACAGATACACTCACTGCGCTGTGTGTAATACAGATACACTCACTGCTCTGTGTGTAATCCAGATACACTTGCTGCCCTGTGTGTAATACAGATACACTCGCTGCCCTGTGTGTAATACAGATACACTTGCTGCCCTGTGTGTAATACAGATACACTCGCTGCCCAGTGTGTAATACAGATACACTCGCTGCCCTGTGTGTAATACAGATACACTTGCTGCCCTGTGTGTAATACAGACACACTCACTGCCCTGTGTGTAATACAGATACACTCACTGCCCTGTGTGTAATACAGAGACACTCACTGTCCTGTGTGTAATACAGATACACTCACTGCTCTGTGTGTAATACAGATACACTCGCTGCTCTGTGTGTAATACAGATACACTCACTGCTCTGTGTGTAACACAGATACACTCACTGCTCTGTGTGTAATCCAGATACACTCACTGCTCTGTGTGTAACACAGATACACTCACTGCTCTCTGTGTAATACAGATACACTCACTGCCCTGTGTGTAATACAGATACACTCACTGCCCTGTGTGTAATACAGATACACTCCCTGCTCTCTGTGTAATACAGATACACTCACTGGGCTGCGTGTAATACAGACACACTCACTGCTCTGTGTGTAATACAGATACACTCACTGCCCGGTGTATAATATAGATACACTCACTGCTCTGTGTATAATACAGATACTGTCCTGTGTGTAATGTAGATTGGTTAATTGCTTAGAGTATGATACATACTATTCTATATATAACAATGATACACACATTGATCTGCATATAATGCAATTTTCACATTCTAGATTTGCATCTGATATGAATTAAGGTCTGTCTCCTGCGAGCTCCCCCTGTAGTGACCCTATAACGTTACCAGGCTCATTCCCAATCTTAATAGCGTTCCCATTTGTCTGTATTATGTCTGAGAGCTAATACTACAAGGATCATAGAGAATTAACTCCTTCATTTCCAAAATGCACAGGTGCTTCAGAAGTTACACGCACCTTTCTCTGCCTGGTGAAAGCCCTATATAAGTCACTATTAAATGATAATAATAATAATAGTGATAATGGATTATGGAAGAGGTATAATATAGAAAAATAGACAATTATCACTGTAAATATGACAATTATATCAATTATTATTAAGAATTATATCTACTCTATCCATAAAGGCCTCTGCGGCCTATTTTACTCATTATTCCTTTAAGATTTAACACAGGGGATGGGACTCTTCATCGCAGCTGCTTCTGCGCAGCCGTTTCACCGCCGACTCTACACAGCAAGACAGATCGTCGCTGGAGATTTCATCGCGGGACATTTCATCGCTAAAGGTAATTTTTTTAGATATTTTACTTTGGTTAGAATTAGGGTTTAGGGGGTTAGAATTAGGGTTTAGGGGGTTAATTTTAGTATTAGGTCTCGGGGGTTAGTATTAGGGTTAGTATTAGGGTTAGTATTAGGGTTTAGGGGGTTAATTTTAGTATTAGGGCTCGGGGCTTAGTATTAGGGGTCGGGGGTTAGTATTAGGGTTAGTATTAGGGTTAGTATTAGGGTTTAGGGGGTTAATTTTAGTATTAGGGCTCGGGGGTTAGTATTAGGGGTCAGGGGTTAGTATTAGGGTTTAGGGGGTTAATTTTTGTATTGGGGTTAATTTTAGTGTTAGTATTGGGGTTTAATGTTTAGTGTTAGTATTGGGGTTTGGGAATCATTTATTAGGGGGGTATTTTCGTTTTACTTGTACATTTGTAAGAGCTGACAGTCCAGCGCTGAACTGTCAGCTCTTACATAGCCGCGGCCGTTATTCTTCATTGCTGACAGTTCAGCGTTCTAACTGCCGCCGAAGTGTCCTAGACCCTGTAACACAGTCTTCCTGCTCATAACCAAACTATAGTGTATTTTAGGAATACTTTTAGTGAACTTTACTCAGGTGTGTTGTTTAATACTGCAGAGTACCCATGAATGATGTGTGGTAATATATTGTGAATAAGGTTCCAAATGAAGCTCAAACTCACCTGCTGCTTACATGTTGACAAAAAAAAAAGAGACAGGAATAATATTCCTTTCATGCTTTTGCTTCTATGTCATGGTTGGCTATGAAACAGGCATGCTGCTCTGGTAACTGACTAATGCTCACTGCTCACGCAGTGAGAACCCCTCATTTTTACATGCAATCAATATAGGGAATACTCAGGCCTCAGTCACATGCAAGAGGCGAGCGGCTGCTCTGAATGGCAGATTGAGTGATTTCCACCATGCTTAGTGCAAAAGGAATGTTGATATATAGATGTAGCTACACATAAGGGTCGATTGAGGATGCTTCGATTTTTTGTAATGAAAATGGGAAGTCCAAGGGTCGGACCACTTCTGATCCATTAGTACTTAAATTTGGTCTACTCAGAGACTACCAATGTGGTCCTGAATCCGAACTTCTCCAAACTTCTCCAAACTTGGAGAACTTCGGCTTTTTTTCGGTCAATGGGAGGACTTAGACTATAGCTGAAATAGCCATAGTCCCCCCGACATGGCCCAGAAATGGTCCGTAGTTTAATATAATAAAAAATGATTAAAAATACTAATTTCATTAAAATAAAATAATGCATCAATTCAATTAATAAAAGAATGTTACAAGAAACTAATGTTACAAAATAAATGTATATAAACTATTTTACTATATAAGATTCATATATTAGAATGTTGGATGAATATTTTTCAATTTAACATATGTTAACTTTTACATTTTTGTACACTTTTATATTCAATTCTCCCCTAATATTGCTGAAGAAGTTGCCGATTCCCAAATCTGCCACATTGATGAATTGCGGAGAATTCTGAAATTTGGCTAGACGCACCAATCCGGCCCCATTTTGGGACCGATCGGCGCTACCCGAATAGACCTTTTACTGTTCCTCTTTTGATATTGCTTATCAGAAAAAGATAGCTTACATCTGCACAAATTAGATATTCCTCAATTAGTAATACCTGATTAATGCTATTCAAGTGTTAGTCCACCACAGATCACTGTTGTGGACTAACACATGAATATTGAATATACTCCAGTATGCTACTCCAGACACATCTAGAGAACAAATATCATTAGTTATTATTAAATTACTCTACAGAGAAAAAAACAGCTTAGGTGTGAATACATATACTTGTGTATATTACTATGGTATCTAGGGTTGCCACCTTTTCTTCAGAAAAATACCGGCCTCGCTACTTTCTACTTAACATTGGCCTGATGCCAATTTTTTTACCGGCCTGCCATTAAAATGCCGGCCAGGGGGCAACCCCAAAGGTATCCATTTCTGAGGCTAAAGGGCGTTACATAAAACAACAGACTGAATTAAGTACAGCAGTGGGAAGGTTTGACCTGGCTGCCGTGATGGTAGGTTTTTGCCCTTACTGTGTTCTAATATGCCTGTGTATGGGGCCATGCATGTCTAGACTTGATGGAATTCCCGATACAAGGTCCCCTGTAGAGGAACTGCTCCGAAGTAGAAAGAAGTACAGAAACATTGTCTATGGGTCAGATCTACTATTCCCACAGACACATTGGCTTTTGTCCTTGGGGCACAGGATAAAGAATTCTGGGATTCTCATACGGAACAATCTGTATCTGGTTTACCGCATCCGAGACCTTCAGTTTAGGTTGCTTTCCCATTCATATGAAATACATTTCTACCATCCCAGTACAGCATTACATCAATAGCCTGAACTCTAACTTTATAAATGTATCATGGTTGATCTACTGCAAAGGTTCTCACTTCGAATAGATTGTACTATTAAAATAATTCAGTACCACTAGACCATTCTAATTATTAATATAAAATTGAAAAATACCAAATGTGTTGTAAAGTTTTATAGGCACATGAATTAAATCAGATATCAATAATAATTTCAAATGTACCTATTGAAATGTTCTGAAATCAAACAAATACTCTACTATTTATCACCATGCTCAATACAATTTTTTTAAGGTTTAGAATTATTATTATTGTGAAAATGCATTATAAAAAAACAGAAATATTTGGATTATACATCTTTACAACCATGAACTGTGTCCTTATAGGGCCACTCTGACTTAAAAGTATCCTTCATGCCTGATAAGTGATAACACTAAATATTAAAAGCCATGCATTTATTAAAATTTGAATGCCTGTGTACCTCTCAATATTCCAAATGGCCAAAGAGGGACATTTATATTGTCATTTAGACTTTTTCTTTGATTTATTTACACAAATCAATATAAAAACAAATTTATTGTAGTTTCAGCACACTTTTTTGTGAGTTGTATTGCTCTGCAGCGTGCTCGCAGTGAGGAGCAGTCGGCAGCACGTGTGCGTCAGTGTTGCTCACACTCCCCGCGCATAGTGATGACTCAGAGCATCGTGTTTCTGATGCTGTCCGCTGCTCCCCAGTCACCACTGAACTACGCAAAACTCACAAGATAGTGATGGGCTGTTCACCTCAGCACCCGGGGGGGGGGGGGGGGTCTGCCACCCCTCCCGGCAGCAAGGCAAGGCAATGACGCTGCTCACAGGGGGGGGGGGGGGGGTAATTCCCTGAATCCGCCACTGGTACTAACTCTAATAGTAACCCTTAACCCCCATAATAACCTTAAAAGTATTCCGTAACCCCAATACTAACCCTAAAAGCAACCTCTAATACTAAAACTAGCCCCAATAGTAACTTCAATACTAACCCTAAATCATACCCTAACACTAACCATAAAATGACCCCTAAAACTAATCCCTAAGACTAACCCTAACAGTAACTGTAATACTAACCCTAAAACAATCCCTAAAACATAACTTTAAGTACATCGCACCACGACAAATCGGCCACTCTGGATTGTCAGCCGCTGAAAGGTGAAAGTGCGGTGAAGAACAGTCCCATTCCGTGGTAGGTGGAGTTAATGCAACATCTGTTCAGGTTAATTGCAAGAACACAATAGCAATTCAGAAAGTATGATTGGTAGGGATGCCAACCAGTGGAATTCGGTGTTTTGCTTGGAGCAAGCCTTTAAATTAAATGTGTGCCCTTGTGTACACTGTAGAGCCATGTAAAGAAGGTGTTGTGAATGGATCTGGTCTATATTGAAAATGTAGTTAATTATGTTAAACTTGGAGAACATCACTAAAATTTATGATTGTTCTCATTATATGTGCCATCTGCTTCTGACTTTTTATACAATATACAATATAGTCTTGTGAGTTTTATTTGTGAAACCATGCTACATATCGTAAGAGATGTCTTATCAAAGATCTATAACTCTGCTATCCAGTTCTAGCACTTGGGAGATAGTATGATGGATTATACAAAGAATATTGCTCAGTGGTGCATAATGATTACAGTTTGGTTACATGTTATTTAGAGAACCTAACATTCTGGCAGGAGTGTGTCCTGCAACGACCAAGTTGGACACTCACATCGCAGAGTATGTGTAAATAGCTGGCCTTTTTGCCAGACTGAAATCTGTTATTTGTAATTATGCCTAAATCCTTCACTGCCAGGGATTTAGATACCATCTGGTTTAAGCACTTTATTCCAGGCTTGGACAAATCCCAGGAGCTAAGGAGTCTTTTACAGCAGACCCCTACTTTTGAGCTATTTTGTATTGTTTTCTATGGACGAGTCCCTTCCTGGAGTCTACAAAAAAGGGTGGCTGCTAAAATTGTCTAAGTTATACATAATTGTTCCCCATCCTGACTTTAACATTACTTAATTATCTTTCTTTTTTGTGGAGGGACAGAACAGTCGTCTGATGACATTGAACATGTGCTGTAAGCATCCCTGTGTCTGTTTATGGAAGACCACTAATCTTCTCTATGGAGAGGCTGGGCACTCCCATTTTTGTATGAGCTACTGTTGTCATGGTGATCTGGTTCAATCCCCAGGAAAAACCTGCAAAAGATATCTTCAATTATGTTAAGACCACCATTAAATCAATGTAGAATCAAAAGGTGCCATCGACAGATTTTGATATTATGTCCACTCACCATAAAGATGCTGAGATTGTGGGGAAAAAAAAACTCTGGCAATAAGGGACAAAGCTCCAGAGTTCTGAGACGTGGCTAAAGATTGTCAAACTATCCCACAGAACAAAATTAATTGGACAGCAGTATGAAGCATTATCTCAAACCTGGTAAGAGAACTGTGGTCAGCGAATGCCATCATGGTTAGCTACCAGAGCTCAGGCACAGTTCCAGAGGTAGGAAAAAAACTGAATAAAATGCCAAAAAAAGTTCAGAACATAATAAAAATGTAATGTATTAACATTCCTCTTCCCATGCCACACGAGACCCTTTATGTAGGCTTTGGTAATGTGGTGTAGGGGCAATTCCTGTGTGTATTTCAAAGTGCTGTTGGGGCAAGTCCTGCGGGTGCTGCAATGTGGTGAGGGGTCTAATTCATTGGATGCTGCAATGTGATGTGGGGCAAGTTGAAGGGTCCTGCAATATGATGCGGGACAAGTTCAGTGGGTGCTGCAATGGTTCTTGTCTGCCGACACATTCTATGTTTCGAAACAGAGGACTATCATCCCACAGTCCTCAGGTAGTTCATCTCTCTATCTTTTCCGCATCCACCTACCCTTACTATAGGTTCTGCCAGTAGGAAGGGCCTCTACAGAGAAGGTCATACCTATTAGAGGGAGACGTAATAGAAGATATTCCTTGAAATTAAATGGGACAACCTAAAATTCCTTGAGGGGGCTATCATCAGGCGAGTAAAAATCCAATAAGAAATGTGGAAGTAAAGTAAACATGATCATATGATAACAATCCTTGAATACGTTACTTTTCTTGTGTTATTTTCTTTTACAGTAGAACTGACCCAGCAGCCAATTATATATTCACAGCTCTTTGTCAGACTGATAGTCAGTTGTGGCAAATATTAATTTCAGCAACAGATCCATTATTCCTTAGCATGGGAGGCTTCTCACCAAATGCCTGGTCTTCTTTAATATCCACTTAGGTGACAAGAAAAATATCTGTTTATCTTTTTAAATGGTATATTATACAGGTGCCTCTGAAACAGAGAAAAACATAGATTTAGCTGACCCAGAGAGCTTTAAGTTTTATACATATTATATCCTAGCAATGCATGCATTTCAATCTCAGGAAACACAGCTGATAATATCTATATTTTTGGTTTAAAGGCAATAAGGGAGAAATGTGTTGTCACACAAATTAATAGGGAATGTTCAAATCCAACAAATTAATTTAACAACCCTTGTAATAAACACCCCGACATCTATGGCTTTGACTGATCACCTGGAAAATCCAAACTGGTTCAGGGATAAAACAAAGAAACCGGTGCTCAGGTATGTTTTTTGTGTGTAGGTTCTGTAACGGACTGTCTACCGGACGTAGTAGACCCTCTGTCCATTGTAGAAAATCACCTCCTTAGCCCCCGATTTAAGCTCAGCATTCACCCAGCAAGTCTTTCCTGGAACCTTGCTCTTTGTACCCAAATAGCAGACAGGAGATTACTAGCAGTTAGGTACAGCAAGAATGAACAACTACTTTATTTGTGTAACAACACAGACTTAGAAAAAGACATAAACATGACATCACAGACATTAGTATACAATGGGGGGGATGGAACTAAACATAGTTCTCCAGGTAACTGGGGCTAGGAATACATTAGACTTTCAGACTGCAAACCAAATAGGAATTACCATACAATGAGTAGACCGAATTACAAAACACAGAGTAAGACACATAATGTACACAACATAATCATTTTACCAGTTAATCCAGTTAATACAGAACAATGGATGTTGGAGTAAACTATCAATTATTGTCACTGACACATTATAATCCTTCAGAGTGGTCTACTCACAGAATTAAACATTACACATAAACCAATATACTAACAGAATATAACTAACTAACAATATTAACGTATAGAGTTATGGTACATAAGCCAGGGCCCATAATCTACAGGGAGGTGTTTGGCCCTCAGGCCCCTCCAAGAACCCCAGTCACACAGGCTGTCAGGATTCACTCTGTGACAGGTTCTATGTAAGGATTAAGATGTATTTGTTTTGTCATTTTGTGATGTTTCTTATTTGTCTTTACATATCTGTTGTTGATTGTTATATATCATCGCTGTATTTTGTATGTTCGGTAATAAAAAAGAAGAAAAAAAAAAGTGTGCAACTAATATGGCTTGATCAATGCTATTTGTACACCAGGCCACTTTTGCATACGTTATAGGGATTCCGAACCTAAACAATGTTTATGCGATGTATTTGGAGATGGCAAAATGCAAGTAAGGACAAAGATTGAGAGGAAAATGTATTCTTTAATGTCTCCTGTTTATGACATCCCCTTGTGACTTGATATGCAAATTATACAGCCACAAGGCATGCCCTCTAACTGTCCTGTTTCATATGGGACAGTCCCGATTCAGGACAGTTACTCACAGGGTACATAGGTTACAACATAACTACAGACTATCTAAAGCTTCACATTTCCCTTACAGACTGTCCAATTTATTCCTCTACTCTTCCGCTCTAGTGAATACTATAGTAAAATATTTTAACAATTAAAGTAGGAAAAATTCCTCCTTAACAACTTATAATTAGTGTTGTGTCGGGTTCGTACCGAACATTACGGTTTTTGGACCCCAGACCCGAACACGGACATTTCACTGTATGTTCGGGTTGGAGTTCGGGGTTTGGTGATTTAATTGCGAGTTTTGAAAGGCTGCAGGACAGTCAATCAGAAAGCCCATAGCATTACATACAAATACATTGTATGTAATGCTACTGGCTTTCTATAAACCGAAATAGAGTCCCCATTCACACGAATAGGTCAATTGACCTATTCGTATGAGTGGGGACACTCTTACCCACATTTTACTTAATTTTACAGCCCTCTAGCCCTTTCCAGGACTTTTTTAGAGGCATTTTAGTGTCCTAAAGTTCATGTCCCCATTGACTTCAATGGGGTTTGGGGAGAAGTTCGGGGTCAAGTTCGAGCACGGACCCGGACATTTTTTCGAAGTTCGGCCAAACCTGCTGAACCCGAACATCCAGGTGTCCGCTCAACTCTACTTATAATCATACAGAAGTCAACTTCTGTCTGTTTAAAAACAGCATTTAGAACGATGCTCCTGTGGAGCCCCGTCCAACAGTGATTCAGTTATGTCATGACTGAATGACATGAGTACACACAAATGATGGAGAGAGAGAGAGCCTCTTGACCATCTATCCCTGCCACCATGAAGCTCTGTCAGATCGCAGCACCCTAGTTTATGCAAAGTTAAGGTGTAGTGCCTTATTATATTGAAGTTGGTTAACACTGATCTGGGAAACGATCTGATTGCTTTTGACTTCCATTTTCGAGACAACATTCGGACAACAAATATTGGTACTTGGAAAAAGTTGGACATAATAAACCTGTGCCACTTGCTATTTAATTGTGATCTTAGGATTACTTATTGTATAATGAGCATGTTTTCAATATAAGCAGGGGGATCCAATAAAAATGTCTCTATTTTGGGAAACGTTAAAATTGGGCCATAGAAACAGACCCTTTTATTTGTCCATTAAGCTCTTCCATTCGGGGAAACTAAATTTGGCTTTGGGCCCCTTTAATGGTGGGCCCTGGTCAGACGCCCACATTGTCCATTGGATAAGTGGGGGAACCCAATTGTTTACACAGGAAGCACTTTCTTGACGGTTCTAAGTCCTCGTGGTTAGAGTAGAAATACCTGAATCTAACAGGTGGAGCGGCATTAGAACAACATGTTCCCAAATAAACAATGGAAGTCCGTATTGAATAAATGTCAATATTGTGCAATTACCATGGATTTATACAACCGAAGGGAGTCAGCAGGTGGATTAGAACAAAGCTAGGTAAATGAGAGCTTATTATTTTATATAATTTTTTTTTCTCAATCGAGTAAGAGTTGAGGTTCAAGTTGGTACACGACAATTCAAATGAGTATTTTTCCTTTCTGACATCAAAGGCTACACCGCTGTCTCTGTGTATTCCCAACCTTACATCTCCTCACCGAGGTGTTCTCTGTCACTCCTCCTTTAAATCAAGAAATATTACATTTCTTGGCACAGCTGAGAGCCTTCCGTCAGAGCCGCTGGCCAGAGATCAAAACCCGACTTACCGACTCCACATCTATTTTGGAAGCACACTCCTTGGTTAACCCTTTCATCGTCTTCGTACATCTTCCCGGCAGTACATCATTTGATCAGGACCCTAGATGACTTATTGTGTCCGCATAGTATACATTTTAAGTAGAAACCTCTATTATTATTTCTTTCAGAGCCTGGGGATATTGCATCGACATACAGATATATTGGGGGTCATATGTGTAAATTGTGTAATTATAACTGCTATTGATTTCCCCTTCTCTCTAAGTAACACTTGCGTCAAAGAAAATAGGGCCACTCAATTATTTTTTTAATGAAATTATTAAAATACTATGGAGCCTACTAACTAAAACTGAACTGACAAGAGAACTGTAAAAACCAGGCATTAATAGCTGAGTTGGCATAATTCCCCAATGTTCCTATCGTTCTAACACAGCTACTAATGCCAGCTTGTGTGTCTGTTCAGCTGTAGCAGACTCTAGCCTTTATTAGCTAACTGAGAATTTGAGTGTAAGATTGCAAGAATTCACATTTAGCCAATACAGGGTATTATTAATCCCCAGTGTCGCCTTTTACCCATTTCTTAAGTATAAGAGTGGGAAACAGGAAAGCCACTTACTACATAGCAGAATTAAATATAATAAAAAATAGGAATCTATCCATCCATCCAGGTAAGTGTGAAATACAGAACTTAGAGCCAACAGCATCTGTTTATATTTCAGAGCATGTGCCTGTTATGCCTAGTGTGATGCGGCCAGGGGGCGCTGTGGCCCTAGAATATTTCTCCGCATAGAATTATTCTTCATATAGTATCTGCACAGATTAAACTGATGGGATGGGGGTTATCAATACAGTGAGCAATAGCTGGGGCTCCCAAATACTCAGAGATGAGAATAGCTACAGGGGAGGGGGGGGGGGGGGGGGATAATATACCCATGAATGACGCATTTACAAATCTGAGACTATCTCAAACAAGGAGCACTTTGCACTAGTTTTAAAGGACACTGTAGCAAAAAATTAAGTTCTGTAAGATTTTGAAAGATGGTATCGAGTGTAGGCATTTTATATAGAAATGATTTAATGAAAGAATACAACTAAAGTACCTTAAACCTTAAACATATGTACATAAATGTAGCTAAAAATATTTTTTTACAAATACATATATTTAAAAAATATATATATGTAAACATAATAGGCTATAATAAACTAACATATAATATTAATCACACACTGTACATATAAGCAAGTATATAATGCAATCTACACATATTTGCAACTATATAAGCACATAAACGGAACTACTCAATAAAGAGAGAATTGCAGGAAATTCAGAAGGGAATTTCAAATTTAAGACAATGCAGCTGGGGGGCAGAATTTTTCCATCTCAATTCCCTGCAATTCTCTCTTTATTGAGTATAACATATATATATATATAACCTATAACATGAACAACTTAAATATAGGCAAGTAAACAATACAATCTATATAAACATAATATACACAAGTATATAAAATAAAAACAGATACTATCAGCTAGTTAAATATAATTCATAATACAATATAAAATATATGCAATTAACAAGCAAATTCCATTATATTTCATCTGGATATGACCCTTATCTGAGCATTTCTGTAATGTATATTTCCATTGTTACTGGATTGTTCTTATCATTCCTATAGCACCAGTGAAGTGCTAGATACAGTAAGTAAAGCCTATCACCCGACATTACATGATTGATATACTATATTGTACTCTACCCGCAAAAATAAGTATATACGGAAGTATAAATGTGTTCTGCACCAGAGCACTAAAGAATATGTGATTAGGTTATAAAATAATCACAATAATAATTATGCCAGTGCTAATAAATATGTGTTTAGATACATATGTACTTACACTTTTGTACATGTATTTATGTAAATATATTTATATATATGACTGTAGCAAAGGTGTGTACCTACAACACCTTTTTGTTTCATAATAAGTAGGACAAAGCTTTTTTTAAAAAAAATCTCAGGTATGAAACATAAGCATAAATCCAAAACATCTGCTCATTAATCTCACCTTACTAGAATGCTCTATATACTAAATTATTTACAGAAAAACAATCTAGTTTTGCATCATGCAAGTACTCATTATGTCTCCTTGCTTTATGATGATTAAGTTAACTTTAACCTTTTTTATTTTATTAATTCAGCAAAATAGAAAAAGCAAAGGAAAACAAATCACAGACTAATATAAAAAATATATAACTAATAATAAAAAATATTTAGCAAAATGTCAACATTTCTATTGATACAAAATATTTAATAACATACAAGCTTTCTATCAATACAAAATATTTAGTAAAATGACAACATTTCTGTTAATACCACTGTATTCAGTAACTGCATGCCTACTATAAATTCATAAATAATAAATAGTAAATAAATAAATAAATCTAGCAAAATGATGCCTTTGTAAATATAGATGAACATTTTGCTTTTGCCCATGTATTGTATAAGCATTCTGAAGCGTTCTAATCACTTTAGATCATAGGATATGTTTGCACATATCATGGGCATTCAGTTTTTTTTCTCAAGTGGGCATGTTGGGCTGCATTAATTCTTTATATTTACAGTAATGGTGAAGAATAGCGTGTTAGCCACAGAAACATTTTGGTTATTTAACAGTATTATAAAAGCAGATCAAAACAAGTGCAAATTTACTGTATTCAAGCAAAAGTATACATTTATAGGGCAAATGAGAATATGGGCAGTCACGTCAGGTTGGATGCCTCTCCCGATAGAAACTAATGCCCTGACAAATGTTACCTCCAAAAGCTATAAGATTACTAGTTTTCCTTTTTTTTTTTTTTTAATCTTTTTATTTTATTAAACATAAAAGACATTACGTTCAATGCATATATAGTCATTCTGCCCAAGAACATTACATACAACATTACATATACATTATAAGCTTCTTAGACTTAGATAGATATTAAGACTATTACATGCAATAAACCACACAAGACTTACTAACTAGTTTTCCTTTTGACATTTATGCATATATACACAGGGGTTGTCACAGGTTTTAAGGATGCACCTCTGTTGGCAATTAGACCTCTCTCCCCTTCTTATCTCTGTTAGGCACTATGGGGGCAGAATTGGCAACCTACTTGCTAAAAACAAACAAAAATAGCAAAGCTGAACAACATTTTTTAAAGTATTTTCCCATCTCTCTTATGTTGGTCTGGTTTTTGCACCTTCAATGTCAATTTCTTTCCACTTATACTGAATTGAGTTGGCCTTTTCTACTGCTGGTCTGTAAGTTCTCTAGGAGCCAGATTACTGTTGATACCTGCGACCCATAGCTAATTTGACTTGCATGGATTTTTTTATATTGTTTCTTCATTTGCAGAGTGTAGAAGATCAACGGCAAACGGCATTACATTTGATTATGGCTGGTGAAAAGGGGGAGACGGGGTTCCAGTATACAGTTTATAAAAAAATGTCATATCTAGCTATGTCTCTACCAAAATCACACTCGTCCTTTAAACAAATAGGCACTTTTGACTGAACAAATCCTGAAAATACAAATACACACATGGAACCTGAGAGATACAAAATGTTATAAAACAACAAAAGAAAACTAGAGTTATTTTGAATAAACACACAAACACACAAAAGATTCATCAACTTTTTCTTTAAAAAAAAAATATTTTCATTGAGTTTACTTTCATTTCTTATAACTATTAACAAGAGGCCCCAATGAACCCCCTTTACACCCCCCACCACCTTCATCCGCCCTCCCAAATTCCTACCCCTGCCCCCTTCAACCAAGAGTCTGTCCAAGGAATCCAACAGGACCAATCGGTCCTCACCTTTTAAATAAAGTATGGAAAAAAAACTGTTGGTTGGGGAGCAAAAACTATTTAGTTGGCCTTGGTGCCACTTCATCAGCCCACCTGATATCATCAGAGAGAGAAGATATACTGACAGGTAAGGTATAGAGATTGATAGACAGGCAGATATACAAAAAGGTTATGTATAGAGATTCATAGACAGGCAGATATACTGACAGATAACGTAGCGAGATTGATAGACAGGCAGATATACTGACAGGTAAGGTAGCGAGATTGATGGACAGGCAGATATACTGACAGGTAAGGTAGAGAGATTGATAGACGGGCAGATATACTGACAGGTAAGGTAGAGAGATTGATAGACGGGCAGATATACTGACAGGTAAGGTAGAGAGATTGATAGACAGGCAGATATACTGACAGGTAAGGTAGAGAGATTGATAGACAGGCAGATATACTGACAGGTAAGGTAGAGAGATTGATAGACAGGCAGATATACTGACAGGTAAGGTAGAGAGATTGATGGACAGGCAGGTATACTGACCGGTAAGGTACAGCAATTAATAGACAGGCAGAAATACTGACAGGTAAGGTACAGAGATAGATAGACGGGCAGATATACTGACAGGTAAGGTACAGAGATTGATAGACAGGCAGATATACTGACAGGTAAGGTAGAGAGATTGATGGACAGGCAGGTATACTGACCGGTAAGGTACAGCAATTAATAGACAGGCAGAAATACTGACAGGTAAGGTACAGAGATAGATAGACAAGCAGATATACTGACAGGTAAGGTACAGAGATAGATAGACAGGCAGATATACTGACAGGTAAAGTAGCAAGATTGATAGACAGGAAGAGATGCTGACAGGTAAGGTACAGAAATTGGTAGACAGAGAGATCTACAGATAGGTAAGGTACAGAGATTGGTAGACAGAGAGATCTACAGATAGGTAAGGTACAGAGATTTCTAGACAGATAGATCTCCTGACAGATAAGGTACAGAGATTGATAGGACAGGCAGATCTACTGACAGGTAAGGTAGAGAGATTAATAGAGAGATCTACTGACAGGTAAGATAGAGAGATTGGTAGACAGAAAGATCTACTGACAGGTAAAGAACAGAGATTTCTAGACAGAAAGATCTACTGACAGATAAGGTACAGAGATTTCTAGACAGACAGCTCTTCTGACGGGTAAGGTACAGCGATTTCTAGACAGACAGCTCTTCTGACGGGTAAGGTACAGCGATTTCTAGACAGACAGCTCTTCTGACAGGTAAGGTAGAGAGATTTCTAGACAGACAGCTCTTCTGACGGGTAAGGTACAGAAATTGATAGGCAGACAAAACAATTGTATAGAAAGATTGAAAGTGTTTCCGACTGGAGCATTTAGAAGTGAAAGGTGGTGTAGCCCTAGTCCATTAAGAGAGATTAGAGAGCAGCCTGAGGTGCACTTGCCCTCCTGCCCCCCTTGCCAGTTCTCTACTTCTGTGTCATTCTTTCACCGAAAACCAGAATGCATAGAGGACAGTAACTGCACCCTGGGCATGATGGCACCCTGGGCATGATGGATGCTTGCTATCATTAAAATAAGAAGCCAAATAATCCCCAATTAGGCGTTTCTTATTTCACAATCCATTAAATCCTTCCTTATGAAGCAAATATGTAGGCAGATGACAGGAATGAAAATACTACATAATTGATCAAATGATTTGTTAACTATGTCTCTGTGGATTGCTATAAATCCTCAGACTGTGGCAGAAAGAATAAGATGGCTAGCTATACAAAGGAATTATGTGATAACATTCCAAATGCAGCAATCGGCAGAAACATTACATTAGTTTTCATGGTGACAACTGATCTTTATACATATCTCCCAAAGAACACATTTTAATTCTAAAATTTTGGAGGTCTTTCATTTTGAGACTAAGTTAAATTCAGATTTTGAGTTAGAAAAAAAAAACAGGTTTCAATCTTCCCCATTGAAAGTAATAAGAGGTGAAATGATTGAAGCTATTTTTGAAACTTAAGTCAAACTCAGGTACCTAATTCGACTTAGCTTTGATTATTTCACCTCCCATTACTTTCAATGGGGAAGATTCGAACCTGGGCTCTAATTCATACTCGGGTATCGAATTTGACTATTGGGGCTATTCACTAAAAGGTGAGTTGAGGTGAACGGCAGGTGAGTTGAGGTGAGATGAACATTTCATCTCACCGATTCAGCTATACATTGTGCAGGGCAATGTATAGCTGAATTGGTGTTATGAAATGTTCATCTCACCTCAACTCACCTTTTAGTGAATAGCCCCATAAGTCTTAAAATGAAAGTCAACCTCCAAAGTAAAATGTTCTAGTGTAAAGACCCATTAGCATCCAGCTCTCTCCCTCCTTTTCAAACTTTAAAAAGACCCTCAAAACTCATCTCTTTAGAGAGGCTTACTACCCAAACCACTAGATTACCAGTCACTTTGCCTCTAGCCGATCCCATCTAGCTGGAACGCACACTCCCTCTTTGACTTATCCCACCTAGTGCCTCCCATCCACTCTACTGTTACTATAACTTCAATCCCTCTGACCTCTTCAATCCCTTAATTGTCTCGTGGACCCCATTCCCTCTAGATTGTAAGCTTACAAGCAGGGCTCTCTAGCTCATGTACCAGTCTGTTCTAGTTTGTCTAACTTAGTATGTAGTTCCCTTCTATGCTCTGTACCAAGCGCTACGAGAATTGGTGGCGCTGGACAAATAAATGTTAATGTAATGTAATGTAATTAGAGAAGTGACAGGCACATTCACGAAGCTATGCACCCATATGAGCCATAGATGATCAAATATAATACATAGTATTATAAAAATACAGCACATTCTAAAATAGTAAAATAAAGTACATAATATATATATATATATATATATATATATATATATATATATACAAACACACAATATAATACACGATAACTTATAAAAAATACATAGTGATATACATACAGGGAAATATATATTTTTCATAGATAATTAATTTATATAGCAGATAGACATGAGCACAGATTTTTTTTTTTTTTAGCAAGAAGCAAGTAATTGTACATAGTATGTTTTGTATATGTAATTCAGAGCTTTCTTTTGTCTCCCTGTCAATCAGTCACGCATTGTCATGATGTCTCTAGAGAAGCAGCTGCACTGGTGCTCCAGCTGGTGGCAGGTGCTTGTGCGGTAACGTCCCGTCAGTATCACAAGGCAAATGTTTGGCCAGGGACAGTCCCAACGACCCCACAAGAGGGAATTGACATAGCATCCTCCCTGCGGCAAGAGAGTGACTGACTAATAATCACAGAGCAGTCGTTTTGATTCCAGGCCTAGGAGTCAATCCATTGAAGGTCCTGATCTTTGTATCATTTGCAGAAAATGAGTATAGGTCATATAGCCATAGGAGTCACAGCAGGAGAAGTTATTGGGATTGGCAACTGGAACGTTATTGGAAATGGTTGACAAATGTTTGCAGAATTCAGGAGCCAGACAGACATATTTAGGAGTCAATGTGAATTTTGGAGCGTTCAAGTATCCATAAAGGTCTACATAATATATTTCAAAGTTTTAGGCAACACAGTAACATTTTTTGGTACGCTTAGCTCCTGTTTATTTTATTAAGAATCTATCAACAGAAAAAAACGTCACACCAGGTATCCGTGTAATGAAGAGTCATTTATTCAGGAAACCAAAATAACAAACACAACAAAACAGCGGGGGTAAGGCACTTGACGTGTTTGCAGTTCGGAAGACGCTAATATTTAAGCCCTAAATTATAGAGTGTAATACTGGGGAGCAATTCAAAGATGGGTTTTAAGATATAGAGATAGCGGTTGTTAAATGCCATCTTTCTGATGTCAATCATCAATTTCATTGATCTGTTAACATAAGTCACCTAAGCATTGTTCATACTTAGGGTAAAAAGCATGAAAAATTATCTAAATATCATGTTGGCACAATTGCACGCAAATGAATAAAATAAGAGAGAAAAAAAAACATTTCCCATTGAAAAACAGTTCATTTACATATCATGCAGCAGGTGATGTCATAAGCAGGAGCTCCCACATATTTCTCTTATTTTAGGAATGTGTCTGCAGTTCCCTGCCTTACGTTGCAGATGTTCTAATCTGTATGTCTGACAAGGAGATAAGAGGAAGATTTTAGAACGTATCAATGGTTCCTTGGTTCCTCCGCCATATTGTTTTTTTTTTTATAACTTGCTACACATCGCAAGTTATGAGTGGTAGGGCACTCTTTAATACGGCTTCACATAGCAGATGCCTTTGAAAGAACTGTACTCATAAAAGTACTTAAGAAAATCCTTAGCAATTAAGAAGAGCTTAAATAAATACCAAATGTTGATTTAGTTGGTGAATTACACTGTATGCCTGTAACACAGCCATAATAGTTGTGTTTAAAGCTGCCAAAATATTTCATTTTTTTTTTTTTTGGGTAGTTAGAATACGGAAAGGGACTCTTCAAACATTTATTGACTTCTGACTTCCTGCTATTTATATTTAATTTAACACTCTATTTTTAAATTTTTTAAATAAGCAGCCACATTTTCTGAATGGGATTCTATTTTGGTTTCCACTGAAGATCTCAGACAGTCTGAGGCAGTCCGTGTATCACGAGTAGCCATGATTATCATGAAATACTGGACTTTATTAAACCTGATTAAAAGGTCTAGTTACAATTCGTTACTGTTAACAAATTGCTTTATTTTTCCCATTTTAGGTGTTTTTTTTCCAGTGGTTAGTCGGAAATTGGTTTGTAAGGTGGGAAGGAGAGGAAATATATATTACTGGAGATAACAAAAAAAAAACGACCAGTCTATCTAGTTCCTTTTACTTACTTGTTGTTCCTGAAGAGCTTTTATACATGCTAGGCATACTTGACTCCAGTAGCAGAACTGCCGGGTAGTTTGGCTGTAGTCTGAAGGTGTCTGGTTCCTCTTTACCTCCTAAGGTCCACAGTGTAAGGAAGAAGAAAAAGTCCTCTTACTTGCCCCCTCGCAAACAGCTATACTATACTTTAAGGAAGCAGAGTCTTGAAACATTACGGGGTTAGGATTATGGGGGGCATATATAAACATGGCGGACACGCAGATTGCACCAAATACTGGCTCAATTGGCGTGTGTGCCAATGTATCAAGCCGACTCACAGGAGTCAGCGGTTATCTACGCCGAAAGCATAGTTTTTGTTTGTGTTGGTGTTCATTGCCGGCTCAGCCTATGGGGAAAAAAAACAATTGCGCTTTTTTTTTTTTTTTTAAACTCCCGACACTTTTGCACTGGCTGGAGTTTTTATACATAACCCCCTATGTGTCATCTTGCATGAAGAAGAGGTTGTGGCACCAAAAATGAAGTATAAAAGAGTAGGAGTGTAGGTAAAGCTGTTATAGATAAACAGTGGTTGCCAATATATCATATAAAACAGTTTTAAATAAAGTGATGAGTGCGCTTGAGAATATAGATGAGGAAAGCAGGAAAGAGGAAAAAAGAGAAAACAATAAATAGAAATTAATATAAGAACCATATTTTTAGTAAAATGTGCCAATATTAGTAATATTAGCAAATGAGCATGAAATAATGGTAATATTAAAATACAGTATTAGTAATCAAGAAACCAGGGCAGGAAAAAAAAAATGACTATAAAAAAATACTCTTTAATAAAATAATCAGTTCACAAAATACACTTCAACCAAAGTCAACAATTTAGGAAATACAGTGTATTCTAAAGCAGTGGTAGAAAAAGACGGCTAACTGTGAGGTACAGTTGTGTCACCTATTTTTCGGTGTATGTAAGTTAATTCCATACACCTTCACTGGAATATCAGACTTGAGTCCGTCACGGTTTCATGGAGGTTACAAGCTTGTTTGGTACTTGCAGCTAAGCATGTGGTTAGATGCACAGTAACTGCAAATGTTTTCTACATAGCAGATCATCATCTATGATGTCTACACATTGTCTCGTATCCAAAAATTTCTTATGAATTTAGTCACTTCAGTGATGGCTCTATGTTTTTTAGAGTCAGGCAAGGGGCATCTCTAACACAATGGATGGATTTAATGTTACTCTAACTAAAAAAAACACATTATTTTACATTATTATATTAACATGATGCACTTATACCCTTGCATGTCTCCTCTGATGGACATATCATAGGTGAAAGGGGAGCATAATCAGCCGCTTAAAGAGGGAGGAAGCCAACCAAAGAGTTCTTAACCTGACGGCCACAAAAAAAACAAAAAAACACTGATAAAGACACTTATAAAGAACGCATCTTCTGCTGTATTATCTCTCATATGCCAGCAGGGATCCTTTCTTCCTCCTACAACAATAAAAAATACAAGCAGTCATCGTGTTCAAGAGGATTAAAACTGATCCTTTGAATGACACTTGACGAAATCTAGAGACTTATCAGCTGTCAGAGTAAAGTTGACTCATCTGCTGACAAAGTATCTTCAGGCTTCAACCCCCTGGCACTTGATAGGCTGCAATGCCTTCTGGGAGTTTACATGCAGTAGACGCGCCCTGCGGTCGGAACTACAAGAGTCTCGTCTGGGCTTGCATATCATATTAGTGATTGTACGTAGGATCTGTTCACTTCAATTACAGAGGCAAACTGCCATGTTATGTTTCCGCTTGCCAGCATTCACATGCACAGAAAGCACTACATATCACAAGACAATTTATTGCGATACTACATTAATGTCTGTGAAGGCAGAAATCATTGTATGATTTTTCTTTTGATCTATTAGAGATGCTAAAAATGGTTGAATGACAGGGCCGATCCTAGGGTCACTGACGTCAGGGTGTAAAAGTTTTTTGGGGTGTGCCAGTTTGGTGTGGCTATATTGATAACTCCTCCCCTTCACAACCATAACACTTCTAATCACATTATTTTTCCATGGCCACCACTTCACCTCTTTGGGCCCCCTCACTTCGCCAGGTAAGATGTCACCCACCTGAACTGTTGGCAGTCATAGTGTGTGAATGCAGGAACTCAATGGCAGGGAAGTGCACACCATTGCAAGTACACCAACCTATAGGCTGTAGTAAACAAATCTTCTATTTTTTCTGTAAGCGACACACCTCAAAGGTCAGAAGAAATTTGGCAACAGAAGCACCAGTTAGGGTCAGGATATTGTATAATAAAAAGGATGTCGGCTAGACTGAACAGACACTGATGCAGGAACTGAAGCAGAGGAGTGGGAACACAGAACAGTGGACAGGAACTACAACAAGAGTCAGGAGTGAGAACAGGAGATATAAACACCATATGAATAAATTATATTGGATAATGTATACACATCCTTGAACATTTGAGCCCGTAGAAAACCCAGCAGAGCAAGGCCCGACTGAGATGGAGACCAGAGTGGGCTAGTTTAGTTGTTACTCTGCTTGCAAGAAAGATTAATGGCAAGGAGAACCAAAAAGAGCAATGAAATATAATCATAAACCTGTGGCACCCAGTCTTTGACTGGCCTCCATCTCTTTCTGGCCCTTGAATTTTATACATAGAGTTCATTGCTCTACAGACTCAAGTTATGAGCTTTATGGCTTTGAGTGCAAACATTATCTGACAATACTTATTTGAATTTATAATCTGCCCTATCTTCGTAGTATGTATTTTTACCTATGGTACTTTGCCTTCAGTTAATTTTCCCCTTTTATAGGGTTGGCTAGGATTAGGTTCATTTGGTAGGCGATACCCATACTCATCATAGAGACTTCAGAGGTCATAGGTCCTACAGGAGAACTGCTTAGGAAAAACAGCATGGAGCGGTGAACTAAAGACTACCATGAAGCACGCACACATGAACAGCGTGTGGCTCTCTTCTCCTGCAGAGCACCAACAGGACCCGAGCAAGGCTCTCTACAATAATATAGTTTGTCTAACATAGCATGTAGTTTCCCATCTCCTATCTGGCACCATATAAATGAATGGACTGGGGAGCCTGGAAAACCAGGATATGTTTAAAGAAAAAGTTCATACAAAAAACACTAAATTTAGTGAATTGAGAGACGAACGTGATCACTGCTACTTCTGATAAAGATTTAGATTTTTGTCATCCTCATGACAGATCTGCCTTGTAAGGAATTTTTAATCAATCACTCTTTTCTCCTAACAGTGCATTTCTTGGCCGGCAGTGAAAGAGTTAGTGTGCCTTTTCTGACCCTGCTGATATCTGATGGAAGATCTAAGGGGTCAGTCAGCTGGGCTGGGAATGTCCTCAGTATTGTGGGTCAGCCTTTGAAGTGGGCTTTGGGGGTTAACACAACCTAAACTCTCAAATTAAACCATGAGACCAGAAATAGAGACTAAGGGCACAAATCCCACCTAGGGCATATCTAGGGAGCAGTAATTAGTGCCTCATGGAGCAGGAATTTGGGATAATGTCACAGGAGCCACATAACTTACATTTCACAACACAGCTACTGCCAGCGCACAGAGAGACAAAGAAACAGTGCTGGCAGCACGTCTACTGTCAGGAACGGCTAACTTATACCTTTGAATGGGCCGTCAGTAAAATATATCAGCTTTCAACAGCACTAAGGGGTCTTCATTAGATGATAAATCAGCCATAAACTTTACAGAGTTAAAAAGGGAGGATGAACAGAGGAAACAGGGTTACAGTAAAAATAATACCGTAATTATGCATTGCATATTTAGACAGAATTCTTATTTCAGCAGTCAAATACAAAACCTATCAGGCATAACATACTACATGTATAATATATCCACACACTGGAGGATATTTATAAAGGTAAATTCTGAGGTCATGTTCTAAAAGTAAACAATCTTTATAAGACTTGTTTTCGGACTAATTTGGTTTTGGATGAAAATAGAATCTTTCGTCCATTCAACTGAATTCCAAATGCGAAGCTAAACGATAGAATGAATGAATGAGAGAACGAATGTGCAATGAACAAAAATGTAATTTGTTCATTTGTCCATTTGTTCATTCGGATGCCATTTGCATCACTCTTGACACTCTATTAATACACACTCACCCTAGTACACAAAAAACACTTACTAATATACACTGACACTAATGCACACAAACAAACTCTCACACACAACGCTCACAAACACACTGTCATACTTAATACTCAATAATACACCTAACCGATAACCCCTAACCAGGCTTGGGTGTTCCTTTTTGGACCAGTTAGTTTTAGGGCAAAAATAGATTATTTTGTATGAATTCCGAATTCCCTAACTTCACCTTGTTTGACTTATTCTGAAATGAACTTCGACGCAGTTTCATTCGTCTGAATGGAATTCCCAAAATGAAAATAATGGCTGAATTTCAGTCAGAAAACGTATGCCTCAATCTCTGTACTCCAAGCAGCTTGTCAGTGCCACCACTGTCCCCAAACAGCTTGCTGGTGCAATATCTGCCCCCAGGGATGATTCAGAGCATCAGAACATCACTCTCTATGTCATCAAGATGTGCGACGATCACAAGGAAGCGCTGTCTGAGGTCTGACGCATCAACACACAAAAAGCACTGAAGCTGCTTGGGAGGTTCTTGCCACTGCTTACTGCCGATAGTGGGAAGTGGGTGGTTGGCACCCCTATACACATTGGCACCCAGGGTGGACCACCTCCCTCTCAATGAATGCCACTAATGTACCTGCTCTAGCCTGAACTGGTTACAATGCATATCGAAGGCTATTGCTGAGATATAACTCCCATGATGCCGAGCTGGCTTTTTGGCTCCTTCATCACCATTTTTGCTCCCTTTACACTGTGGGGGTTGTAGTTCATAAACAGAAGAAGTGCTACATATTGCCCACTGTGGTACACCGGAGAATATGTACAGCACATGTGTAGAGATCACCATGGTGATCTGTATGGAGGTATCCAGCATTGGTATACATGATTACAAAAAGAATCATATAACCATCTTGACAGTATTTACAAATCCAAAAAAATGCAAAACAAATTGAGAGTTGTATTAAACATGAGATTCCTGGTGATTAGATTCAGACTGCCATTGTATATTCATGCCTGTGGGAAGGCTAGACAAGAGTACCATACTTCCTGCTACTAGCAACTGGCATTGTATATAGGTCAGAATGTGGAGACTTACCGCTGTGACTCATGCTAGACACAGTGCAATGGAATGTGGAGTTTGAGCATTAGCTCTTTTGATTCATGAAAAACTTTTCTGCTGTGGATCATGCCATTGGACTGGATGACTTTGGTTATGTAAGTTTAAAATATGCGGTCATGTAAAAAAGACATGTTATCACCATGCAGGAAATTAAAGAAAATCTATACTTTGTACCAGCCAAATTGTTAGTAAATGTGTGTTTTTAGAGTTGATATCTAACAAGGCAGGTCATGATAAGCCCGTGAAGACAAAAACATGGCCAGTATTTTTTATTTATCAAGAAAAGGTGGCAGCCGTAAACACTTGTTATGTATTTAACGGAGGCTATTTACTAAAACTGCAAAAAAACAGGCATTATTAACAGAGTTGGAAAAAGGTGCCTATCTTTAAAGCTCAATCATTAAAGCACTTCACTTACTAGACCCAGTTGAGTTTCTATTCCAGTTTCTATGCCAAAGGCATGGAGGTAAAAAAGACAAAGATGGCTGCTGTATAGAGAGTATGGTGGCCAGGTACACTAAGAATTACGGGATGACTATGTCATTTGATCTGGCATCCATATCACTGGAAACAGAAGACAGAAAATATTCCGATCAAATGTTTACACATACATGAATGTAAATTCACTGTGATATTAAATAGGCCAGCAGTCCAAACAAACAGGATAAATTGGAATAGATGGATAGATGAGTGGAAAGAGGCTAAATAATACATAGACCCCCCTGGGATATGTCAGAATTATATACTTAAAGGGAAATAATAAAAAGGTAAAACTAAACAATTAAATTAAATATGAATGGTATAAAACTGGACTTCCGGGATGATCGGGCTTCGTGCAGAGTTTTTGTATTTTGTTTTGTATATGTGTTATGTAACACAGACAGAAATGTGTATTTATAACTGAGACATGTTATGATAAGTGTATCTTACGAGAACATAAATACATTTTTTAACCTTATCATACTACTACGAATTATCTCTTGAGATTTTATGTAAGTTTTGTACTTTTGATAATAAAAATCTGAAAATAAATAGGCCAACAGTCACATTAGTATCTGTAAATGTTATTTATTTATATGTCAAGGCACCAGAATGAACAAATAAGTAATGACTGAGGATTCCACCATCTTACTGAATTTAGTGTTAGATACACCCACGGAATACAAAGGTCCCTTCAACAAAATCTCTGTTTATTCATTTACCCATCCAAACTACTCTAAACTTGAGCAGACCTTTGTCCCTAACCTCCTTGTGTTTTTTCTCCGACTACAGTTCTTAAGATAATTCGCTGTTGACCAATCTGGGTCAGTCGTATTTATTTGGGGATCCTGCACCCTACTGATCTATGTGTTAATTCCCCTCTACTCCGGCACTTTATTTTCATCTAGTCAAAAAAAGGCTGAGCACCTGAAAACACACATACACACACACACATATATATATATATATGTGTGTGTGTGTGTGTGTCCGAGCCCTAATATCTATTAAGAGAGGAATGCACTCAAGTGGAAGGTGTCAAATTAATGCAGAAGTAGCTTAAATTTATTTTCATAACATCATTGAAACCAGAAACTCAATGATGTTGTCTTAAGGCACTGAGACCACCCTTCATCAGGTACAACAGCAGAGAAAGCGGACAATAGAAAAGACTGAAAACAATCTATATTAGAAACAGCTGAAACTTTTGATAAATTATCTACCTAATAGAAAATAATAGAGACATCTGGAGTTACTAATTGATTTAAAGAGGAAATACAGGGATCCCTTGAAAAATATTCATAATGTAGATTAGTTCGCAAACTGGGTGTTCATAAACCCACTATACCACAAATACATAATTTAATGAAACCCATCGAAGTTGTTCCTTTGAAACCATAAAGAGGAAAAATACTCCAGAGTGTTTAAAGTAACCAAGGCTGGTAACGCTTGGAGGTGTAAAATTTGAATGAATTCAACACTGGCATTACTTATGTATTAAAAGATATCTCTGGTTTTTATACATGTGCAGATATATATTTTGTAACAGAAGTTATTCATTATCTTTCACAGCATTTCCTGTGAATGTTGAGGTGTTGGAAAGGTTCTCTGATACAGTGTATCATTACATCAGTGATGCCCGACATGTTAATTGCAGAATTTTACATTTGTGGTGACATCATTGATTTCATGAGAATGGAAATATCAGCCAGGATAGGGACATTTCAAAAACATTTGAGGACCTCATGGTCACAAAACCAGGCAAAATTCTTTATTTATTATCACTTTTTGCACATTTTGTTCATGTTTGGTGTTTTGATTAAGCGCTCTACCTTAGTTTATTGAGAATTCTTGACAGCATTAATAAATCCAGAAAAAATGCATAACAAATAAAGAGTTGTATAAAAGACTGGATTCCTGGTGATTAGATTCAGGCAGCCATTGTATATTCATGCCTGTAGGAAGGCATTGTATAAAGGTGCAGAATGTGGAGACTTACCTTACCGCTGGGACTCATGCTAGACACAGTGCAATGGAATGTGGAGTTTGAGCATTAGCTCTTTTGATTCATGAAAAACTTTTCTACTGTGGATCATTCCATTGGAGTTTGAGTATTAGCTGATCTGCAGTGCTTTTATCAACACAACTTTATAAAACTGACAAAACGCCCAACTTTCATAACATTCCACCATGCCGAAACGGAGCAATCGAACCCCGTCACTTATAACCTCATGAACTCTGACCTCCCTAACCTTTCAATGCTCCACCACTTCCCAAACTACCAACTCCACAGTGCTAACCATCAGCCGGCCATTAAGTTAAGCACGGTGGGTATATCCAGTTACGTGATTCTCCTTTTAGTGCATTGGAAAGGCCTATTCCTTTTGCATACCCTCCAGATAAACCCACCCCCTGATATGAATATTAAAACCCGCCACACAAAATTGCTGTGACAACCATCCACGTTGTGGGAAGGAGATCACCACACGCTAGCCTGTGGATTAAAATGGCTGCTTGTGTCTCAGCACAACCTCCCCAGCGCTTATTAACCCTTCACCATCCTGAAAATAGATCTCTTGGTTTCCCAATACAGAGCTCTGCTCAGACTCTGGTTCATATTGCTGTTAATGTACCACGGTAGTATACAATGTCTATGTCCAATGGAGAAATATTCAAAGGGGATGTATTGGCATGGGCAAAAAAAAGATCTGGGGGCTGAGGGGGAGCCGGCAGGCTGATTGATGGATCTGAGAGAGACAACATGAGTCCATACCTACAAAGAATCCAGATCATTAAATACTTTCAAATAAATAAACCTGACACTTACATTTTTGGTGGCCCCTGAATACTACAGAATACTACAATTAAATTTATTACAAAACACAAAAGGACTGCCTCGTGACAGATTCCCTTTGCGCCCACCACTAGGAGATATATAGCAGTGCATATAGTCCACTGAATTTCCCAAGAGTATCCTGAGACATCATTTCAAAGTGGCAGCTGTGACTATTGAATCGTAGAATCAGAAGGGTTAACATGCAGTTTAATTCATGTCTGCAGGGAATCTCAGCTCTCCTAAATAATTGAGTGGCAGGAGATTAGCTGTGTGTTTTTTACTGGTGTATTGATTGGAGAGGAGTTAATCGGGTGTCTCTGTAGAGTGATAATGTTGTACCAAGCAGATTATTGGAAATCACACACGGTAATATCACTTGTAAATCCTCTGTGTGCGGGCCTCTAACAACAAGAGTGCACTTGGTGGAACTAAACATATCTGTACTTACATCCAGAGGAGATATACATATTAGTGTTAAGACAGACGTATGGATAGCATGCATCCACACATTAAATGTACAATAAACTAGAGGGTGACTTATTAATGCTCAAAGCATTCCATTAATTTATGAAGGTTTTGGCCTATTTTTCTGTAGTAAGGAATGGGATTAAGAATATATTATTATATATTTTAATATATACAGGATATGGACAAATGTCCACTAGATCTTATATGGAAAATTGAACATTTTAGGGCCAAATTTAACTGTGTTAAATAAATGCCGTTGATGATTGGAGATTTAAAACAAATGCTATTTTGGCATAAATGGTGCAATTACCACTTTAATCCACCTGTCATTTTTAATGTTATGTAATAAAACTCATGTAACCCATTTGCCAATTACTAACCTCAATAAAAGTTAGGGAATTCCCCTCTAAAACAAAATAAAATAAAAATATATATATAAAAGTCCAAAAAGAATTCAGTTACCTAAACTAGCGTTTATAATAAGGATGTGCTGCTCGGAGACCGTATAGTTATACAAACTGCCTAAGAGATCACATCCAAACAGGTTACAAAAAACTCTTAAAGCTATAGGTTTCATTAAAGTTACTTGAAAACACCTTTCTAAGATAACAACATTGGAGATTTAGTCAGATATTTGGCCTTATTAAGCTAAGCCCACCAACACGTCAAAGTACTCCAATATTGGTGGGTCCTAACACTAAATTCTGTTACTTATGGGGTTAAATATATACAGTAACATGGATTATTTTACATACTAACATAAGAGCTCTTGTGGTATAACAATACCGGTGATATCATGCCAGCCATAGGTTGGCATCACATCACCAGTTATCGTTCAATATGAACAGCTGTTATATGTACCCTCCCGCCATCATGTCTATATGGACCACGGTATGGTTTCATGCCCACAGTGTGGATCGTAACATTGATTGGCAATGCGCCATTCTACCTTTACATATGTCAGTGTGTTAGGCAATGCTCGATGATAAAATTGCCATGTGGACCTCTGACCACATAAAACATCCCCACATGATACCACCATTGCAATACATCCCAACTTTTCACATTACCAGCTTTGTCCACATACCACATGTAAGTGCAGTGGTCCAGTGGTCACAGGGTGGTCAGAGCGACACGTGGTCATTTTTACCACTATTCACACCCCTTCCTGATGCACTCAAATATGTAAAGGTACTATTTCATTTCCACAGTGGACAGTGGAAAAATTGGGCTCCCGGACGGTTATAAACCCCCAGATTTGTCAGAGACATTTCAGTGATGCCTGATTTAAAGGTCCAATCAGATTCCCGAAATGATCTTTGTAAGGGTGAGATTCCGATTCCACTCTTACATCGAGTAATGTAAGCCTCCTAAATAAATGATAGCCTCTGCTACAACTAGTTGACCCTTCAGGAGCATGGGTTGACTAAAAGGGTGGTGCCAATAATTGTGCCACATATATATTTAACTTTTTATTTTATTTTATAAACCTGTGTTGTGTTTGCAACTGTTTGATATCCATTCGAGTAAGGTAATTTTGTGGTGGTTTTTTTTTTTAAAGAAAAGATCAAACGGTTAAACAACAAAGAACATTTTTCACAGATTTCTTTGCTCATATTTACCAAAGGTGACAATATTAGTGGAGGGTGAACAATAGCCAATTACATCATCGGTACAGGTATTCCACTAGAGCTGTTAGGTTAGTGTGCAAAAACAGTACATGTAATAGGGCCCTTCTACCTCACCTAGCAACACGCCACCACATGTAACCCACAGGGCCATATTACACCCACTTTGCACACTGCCAAATTTCACTCATTTTTCACAGTGCTATATATATGATTCAATAGCATGGCACAGATTATCTGGATGATAATACGGGGCATAACAGGCTAATGGTCATCCTGCTCCCCTAGAGTGATGGGCCAGCATGGAGAAAGGTGCACTCCAAATATGCACAGGTAGGTTGTGATGTAGATCCACCGTGTTATGTATGTCTATTATGAAGATGTCTACACTGATAAATATGTTGCTCAATGACTAGAGATACAGGAGTCACTGGCATCCTTTATTCACCAAAATGGCAGGAAAGATCACCTGTAAATCTCTGTTGTATTGTCATCTAAAGAACTGGTGACAGCCAGGAGATACAAGAGGGATACCAAAACCCTGCTGCAGTGCGACCTTCCAGAGACTGGAAAGAGGAAACACTCAAAAGTGAAGGGAAATGTCTGTGCGTCTTATGGAGTGAAGATCCCTTCTCCCCCCATCACTCCTCGTGGTTTAAAAAAAAAAAACTTTATTGAAGTCGCACGACTTCAATAAAGTTCAAAAAATAAAAAAAAGTGACCGGAGTTTTCTTCCGCCATGCAGAAGATTAGACTTCACTGAGGAAACGACCGGAGAGCAAGCAACAAGGAGGTAAGTACTGGGGAATGGGGGGAGGAGGGTGCAATAAAATAAGCAAAATCCTGGCACATTAGGGGCAAAAGCCTGGCATACTGAGTGGCAAAATCCTGGCATATTGAGGGGCAAAATCCTGGCATAATGAGGGGCTAAATCCTGGCATATTGAGTGTTTTTCATGTTTTCCTCCTCTAAAAACGGTGCGTCTTCTGTTCAGCATTGTTCTTGTATGAACACTTTACCTATCCTGCTCTACACATTAATTCATGGGCCGCATTCCATACATCCCGTATTTTTCGCTCCATAAGACTTATGGAGCGAAAAATACGGGATGTATGGAATGCGGCCCATGAATTAATGTGTAGAGCAGGATCGGTAAAGTGTTCATACAAGAACAATGCTGTTGCCTACCCCTGGTATTAAGTGGCCATGGGCAGTGGACATCATTCCTTCAACTCAAGGAAAACATCATTGTCCTCATTAGTGATACAGTGGGAAAAGGGGAAGATTTTAACCCCACAATTTTTTTTTTGTTTCTCTTTGGCACTTCTGTTAAATTCTGTAAAGCTACCTCCTGCCTTCCCCTTCACCATTATTTTATGTTTTATGTCTTTTTTTTGTATTCTGCTTTGAGCTCATCAAACAAAAAATAAAATAAAAAGAATCCTAAGGGGAAATATTAAATATTGCAAACTAAGCTACTTTTATATCTTCAAAAGAAATCCGAGATCTTTAATCTTGCCAGTGTTGCCATTTTTTGTCATTCAAAGTATTGTTTTGATTTATTGTTGGATAATAGGACGGGGAAAAAATGTATATTTGCTACTATAGTTCAGAGATATTATAATGATTCAAAGCTGGTTGAATATATAACTTTATGTAAGGAAAAAAAATATATATTTGTTAATGAATAAGAAAAAAGAAAATCTAGCTACCAAATGTATTTGATCTATATTGTTATTAATGCAATATATTACAATGAGTGAGCCAATAAGTATGCTTGCAAGTCAAGTTCTTGCAAGATGCATACCTTGGTGCTGGGGCCTGCCTCTCACACACCTGCAACCAATTACCTGTGGGCTTGTCCACTGTACCAGTTTCCATGGGGATTTCCAAATGTCCATTTTTTTACCTATCCTGTATTTGGGCTTACTGTCCAGGAATAAAATGAAGGTACTCACATACTGAACATTTGCATTACTTTGTGTGGTAAAAGGTAGTGATGATTTTCTGGTGTCCAGTATTTTTAGTGGAGTCCAGTATTTTAGTCAGAGCCACCTCCCATCCTAGTCTCCATGTGCAGTGGGTCCAACCAATGGAATGTGCCATATTGCTATTGGAACTCCTACAGAAGAGGAAAAAGGGACAGGGGGATTCGGGACTAGAATAGGGACTGTCCCTCCTAAAAAAGTTTGTTATGGAATTGGAAGGTATGTTATTAACCAGCTTTATACTACAAATTATCTAGCTGTGCATTGTGTAGGCCTGATGAAAAACCTCATTATAAGTAAACCTTTGCACAAACACATCTATATGTAAGCTCAATTCTTTATTCCTTATATAGACTTGAGCAATACATTTCATTAAAACCCTTTCCTTTTTTGCCACATCTTCATGGCTCCGTATAGCTATTCCTAACACAAACTTACATTGCTCCTTATTTTCTGGCTTTAAATAAACATTTAGAATATCCCATGTTCCGATGGCTGTTTCTGATGAAAAATGGTTAAAAGCACCTACACGTTTTCTCGAGGTGAACCAAGATATTCCCTGGAAAGTGGAACCTGCCACCAGCCGTGTCTGTACACATCATGGTGATCCACTGGTGACAGCCCTGAGAGAAAACGTTATAGAAAATGCCAGATAGCTCGCAGCTTTCTGTCCATCAACTCTGTCTCCAATGACACTGGATCTCTCTCCTTCATTTAATATCTATATCGTGTGTGTGTGTGTGTGTGTGTGTGTCATTATGTCCCATCTTGCAGGGACATTTCCCAGGTGAGCAGCAATAATATATATCCTCTTCGTGACTGAGCATCTGTGAATAATCTTAACCAATGAACAGACAATGTGTGTATTGAGCCATAGGCTCAATCAATATGTGAAGGGATTGGTATTAAGAGGAATGACAGTCCTAGATTGGCGGTGGGGTTTGTATTTGTAGGTCCATCATTAAATTGTAATGAAGTAGCCTTATAATCTATGTACAAAGATAATAATGCTAAAATATGTTGATGATGTGATCAACTTAACATTTGCGGAATCTCTATGGGATTTTAATAGAATTTTTACCTCATCGTTTTTTTTCTCCTTCACGGAGCTCTCCATGAATGAGGCACGAAACAGGACAGGATGCATGGGCATATGATGTAGCATGACCATGCATCAGTAGAGCACATGGATACTCTTATTTAGCATTCTCCGTTGCTATGGCGCTCTGAGCCACTGTCCATGCTGGTGGCATTAAAGCTGTGCATACGGATGCTCACTGCAAATGGGCAGGATATCCATTACACCACCAGTGACAAAACACATCTGTCCAGCCCCCCAATCACTTCTGTAAAAAAAAAAAAAAAGGTAGACAATTACCAATTATAATTGCATCTGTTACTGCACATGCACAGTATAATGAAACCTACTTAATTTGCGTTGATCACTTTACAATGTAAACAAAAGAAATGTAGACAAATGAAGGCTAGAGCAAGAAATTCCTGTGGATTCCCTTATGCATTTCTATGCAAAAATATTCCGGTTAAACACTACCAGATGCATCAAAGTTCCTTTAATGTTGAATTTTTGCAGTTTACATGTCAGTTTACTACTGTTTAGTCAACATATTCCACAGTCTTAAATTATTTAATTATATTTTATGTGAGGTAGTTTTATTTTTGTGAAATTTATTCTCCATTTTCTATTTCGGTACTGTAGATGCTTTACTTTTTGCCTTTTTTTTTATCTCTAAACACAAATCTATCAATTTCACCACTATTACCAGTGTAGCTGCTGTACACTATACCTTTGTATCTACGCAGAAGTTATCTGACCTAGATTTCTTGAGTTATTTGCCATCATTCATGTAGAACCTGAATGGGCATGTTCTCCTCAACTGATCCTTCTAATTTCTTCAATATGTGTTCTGCTCTGTGTGTATGTGTCTTTATAATTGTTTAAAGAAGCACTAAGATATTTCTTTATATAGTAGCACACCAAAATAGCTAAAGTCCTTTCCAAGCAACTTTGTTGACATGCTTTGGTGCTCTTTTTTAGCGTCGTTTACTTTATTTGTCTCTTTAATGATGCATCATTTTTGCATTAACTAACATTCAAGAAAAATAGCATGCTCCACCCATGAACCAAATCTGAAGATTTTGTGTGTACAGCTGTATGCTTAGAGCATGCATGAATATGATAACACGAGCATGCACAATGTGCAAACCACACACGTATGTGCAATAAGTCCCATGTCTCCTTAAAGAGATATTGATAGTGATTTCAAGCACATGCTTTTGGACCACCCATTTTTATCTCCACCGAAGCTCTATGATTGGCTCCCAGGACATTCTAAAGATGACAATATTTTCAAAGAACTAGAGAGGGTCATCTCCTTGAAGAAAGCCTGCAAAAGGTAAGTTTGGAAAGTAAGTATTGCAAAAAAAATTCTTAGATTAAAAAATAAAAAGGCAGATTTTTAAAAAAAATATCATCTTTAATATCTTTATCTTTATCTTGGCCTATAATTATCACTCTCTAGAATAGGTAGGACACATTACCCGAAGGTGGAACCGCTATGGGATAAAAAAAACCCAGCAGGTCTACCATTTCAAAGTATGTTAAATAATATTAATATATCATTTGGCAACAATATAGGGAAAAACAAATTTAAATGGACAAGCTCAATTGGTAGGAATTGGATCTCATTCAACCTGGGAGGTTGTTCTGGAAGAGTGAAGCAGTCAAAAATATAGCATTTTCTGCACATTGGCATTTTATCTGTAGAAGACTCTATATTAAAAAATATATATATTTAATTTATTGTTTCTTCAAGCTGCCTCAAACTGTGTGGCCTGGCCATGCAAGGGTTAATTTATGCAGACAGTAAATCCGAAAAATATAATTGAAAATACTGGTGCTGCAGCTGAGATGTTATTGGCCAGTGGTGTGAAATGTAATATAATACTAATCTTTTAGTAATCCAGTTAATTAAAAAGTGAAATTATAGAGACTTAAAATATTCACCCGTGTGTGTTATTTTTTTAAGCTATTCACAGTCGTTCTGTGTTCCCATAATCCTCTCCCCTAGTTTCAAAAATATAAAAGAAAAGTTGATTCTGTTTAATTAAAAAAAAAAAAGATAAAAAGTCAGTTAGGCTTAAATTTTACAGGAAATTATTTCTGAGAAAAACTTGTTTTGCATAGGAAAATGCTAGGAGGGTAAAAAGTCAGATTTCTGAAGAGATTGGTAAAAGGGGAATAAATAGTATCTGTGAGCATAAAAAGGCAAAATATAGGAAGTCAAATGTACAAACAAATAGATGAAAGTGTACATTTGTGACTATACATAGTTAGACATATAGAAAGTACAAAGTCGGAATGTTAGACTGATAAAATGGCGTAGATAGATAGCTAGAAGACTAGCTAAAGATTATCTGAATGGGACATAGGTCCTAAGTAATATCACTGAGCAGTGTATGCCCAATAAAAAAACACCAAAATGCTTGTATTGGTTCTATTATGGCAACAATTATTCTTGCTTTCCAAAAGCTGTGGTAGCCTGGACGTTAGCTTGGTGCAGCTTTTATTGTTGTCCCGCCCATTCTGTTTTTTATTCATTATTACTTACCGTATTTGCTCGATTATAAGACGACCTCCCAAACTTTGTATATTCCTTTAGGAAAAAAACTAAAAGCCTGAATATAAGACTACCCTATAGGAAAAAAAAAGTTTAACTTGTATATATGTAAATTGCTTTTTAATATGTAATAAAAAATTGATATTATACATATGCATTTCTTGTTTTTATTTCTTTGCGGCCTCTCTCCCCCCCCCCCAGCGTAGTCTCTCTCTCTATCTCCCCCCTCCCTCCCCTAGTCTCTCTCTCTCTATCTCCACCCTCTCTCTCTATCTCCCCCTCTCTCTCTCTATCTCCCCCCTCTCTCTCCCTCTCTCTCTCCCCCCCTCTCTCTCTCTCTCTCTCTCTATCTCCCCCCTCTCTCTATCTTCTCTCTCTCTCTCTCTCTCTCTCTCTCTCTCCCCCCCCTCTCTCTCTCTATTTCCCCCCTCTCTCTCTCTCCCCCCCCCCCCTCTCTCTCTCTCTATCTCCCCCCTCTCTCTCTCTATCTCTATCTCCATCCTCTCTCTCTATCTCCATCCTCTTTCTCTATCTCCCCCCTTTCCCTGGTGGCTAGTGGGGGTAGCTAGGTGATGTCTGCACGATACGTGCAGACATCCTCCATGCTGCCCGACACCTCCGTCTATTATGACGGACAGCTGGTCCGTCATAATAGACGGAGGTGTCGGGCAGCATGGAGGATGTCTGCACGTATAGTGCAGACATCCACCCAGCTGCCCGCTTTTCCCTGGTGGCTAGTGGGGCAGCAGAGGATGTCTGCGCGATGAGCGCAGACCTCCCCTGCTGCCGCCCGGCACGCTCGCCGGGACTTCTGTGACGTAGCCGGAAGTACCCGGCTTCTTCACAGAAGCCCCGGCGGTCGTGCCGGGCGGAAGCAGGGGAGTCTGCGCTCATTGCGCAGACATCCCCTGCTGTTAGAGAGGGGGATCCAGGTCCCCTGCAGCTCTGCTGGGGACCTGGATCCATGTCTTATAATCTGACCTCAATTTGAGGTCAGATTATAAGAAGACCTCGAATGTAAGACAAGGGGGATTTTTCAGAGCATTTGCTCTGAAAAAAACCTTGTCTTATATTCGAGCAAATACGGTATTTCTTCTAGCTGTGGAATCTTCCTCGCCAGAGCTGCTCTTCATCAGGTGGAACACGCTTGGGAAACTGCGTTCTGTTCGTGGTCGAAAGACATCATCAGGAGATTAGAAGTCTGGTAACTTTGTTGGAAGAACCAATAATCTTAACAATTATTCCTGTGTCAGTGTTATGGATGTGCACTGGGCTGTGGTTTTGTGTTGGTTGGGGTTCTAGATATGGGACTAAGAAGTGTTAATTTTGACAGCAAATTTTTCGATTTCGTTTTAGTTATTGTCGTTGCCATTTCAGTTTAGTCATATTTTAGTCATCTGAATTGTTTTAGTTTTATTCGAATAAATCTCCAGTAGATTTTAGTCGACAAAATCTCCAGCTGTGAGGGAGGGAACAGGTCTGAGAAGGCTGTTAAAGTGTTAAGTTAAATTGCTAGTGAGAATGGAGGAGAAACACTCACGTGACAGTACCAGGTGTATATAACAGTACCAGCCAATCCAGGTGCAGGTAAAGTCAGGAGACTGGGCTTTGTCGGAGATGGATACCAGAACCAGAAATCCAAATAGGTAACTGCAATAGTCCCTAAAATTTTAATCAGTTGACGAAAATTGCAATGGATTTCAGTCATAGTTTTAGTCCTTAAACTTAGTTTTTATTTAGTTGTTTCTTAGTTTTAGTAACTAAAAACATGTCGTTGATGAAAACGATGATTAAAATGTGTAGTTCACAAAATGAAAACTGAGGCTAAGCAATCAAGACAGAGTTAGATTTCAACTGAGTGCAGTGAAGTGGTATTTGAATGAAGTGGGTGGGGGTAATCTAAAGTGTTGGGCGATGCATTTAGCTAGTATCTAGTTTGATTTATTAAAACTTTGGCCCTATAAATTAATAGAAATGAAACATATAAAAAAGATAAACAGTAGTACACAGAGACCAAATACACAAACAGAGAGAGACATAAAGTATATATCTAATTGTGCAAGTATATACGAATCAGGAATTGTTATGGACCCCCTGTGGCCCAGTGTTCAGGTATAGCAGGGCCTGGTGCTGAGTACCCACTATATATGCTATATGTGATTGCAGCAGCAACTATTCAGTTTAGGGATGGGAGAAATCTAGGCTACATCCTACAGGATGTTTGAGTCAGGCTTGGTAGATTGTCTCCTGGAGTAAGAAGGGACGTGCAGATTGACAAAGCTTGGTCAAACATAAAAGCCAAAAAAACCTCCAAAACACAGGATATTTATTAAGATATAAATATATGGATCAAGCACAAGGCCGGAGCAGGCTAAATAAGCATCAATGCAAAAAAACAGGGAACAAAGGAAGTAAAAGATAGAGTCACTCTCACCTATTATTTCTCAGAAAATACAACCCAAATGTCTCCACAAATGTCATGGGAAGCCCACAAGGCAGTTGTGCTCGGCACATTTATTAAAATTGTCTCCTATGTGAAGAAACAGAGGGCACAAGACTTAGTACGTATAGTGAAGGAAATACACTCCATTGAAACTCAACACAAAAAGTACCGTGTACTGACGCTGAGAACAGACTTAGCTACTATATGTACAACAAAGCGCAACTTGTCCTTCGAAAACTACGAAACACTATGCACCTCAAGAAGGATAAACTGGGCAGACACCTGGCGCGGGCCCTGAGATGCAAACAGGAAGACTAACACACTAGTACACACGACTCCAGCCATTTCAGATACCTGTAAAAAAAAAAATTTATGAACTCTGCAACCTCACAGGCAACTAAACCTCACCACCAAATCCTGTCCAACACCAAAATATCACTGAGTACCTTACCCGACACCTAACACACAGACTGACAGAGACAATGGTGGCAGCCTTGGACTGCCCTATTATCCTGGAGGAAATTGAAGGGGCCCTCAACAACACCCCCTTAGGCAGGAGCCATGGGCCTGATGGCCTCACAACCATGTGCTACAAGACATTCAAGGACATCCTCCTACCTCATCTGGTGCATGTGTTCAATGCCCATGCCTCTGGTGGCACCCTCCCACACCAGTCTCAAGAAGCCCACGTAACTGTCATGGCAAAGACCCTGACCACTGTGACAGTTACCGCCACATATCTCTCCTCAATGCAGATGTAAAACTAATGGCTAAGATCCTAAGCATCAGACTGGGAGAGGTTCTCCCCTCCCTGATACATAAAGACCAAGTGGGATTTGTGCCGGGCCGAGAGGCAAGGGACAACACGATCAAAGTGATTAACCTTATCCACCATGCCACTGTAAATAACATTCCTCTAGTGCTTCTATCAACAGACACTGAAAAAGCGTTTGAAAGGGTGAGCTGGCCATTCCTTCATGCTGTTCTTCTGCACATTAGAATAGGTGATGCCATGTATAGCTGGATTAATGCCCTATACCAGGCGCCCACCGTGAGGATACAGATTAATGGTACCCTATAAGAATCGCTCACAATGTCAAATGGCACACGACATGGCTGCCCCTGTCCCCCCTCCTGTTTATCCACATTTGGTGGAATTGTCCCCTCATACAAACATTCTGGGTTCTTCTTAGACCACTCATAGACTCACACTCTGACTTTACGATTCCATTCACCCCCAAGCCTACTTTCATGCCCTGCAATACCCTTCCAATACAAAAATACAAGAGATCCCTGACAGCCAAACTGCTGAACGCAGCAAAAGTGCTCATTCCGAAATATTGTAAACAGACACACACACAGTCTCTTAAGGAATGGCTTGCTTCGGTGGTGGGCATCCGAGCTGCGGAGGACCTGCTCTCCACCAACCTGGGCAAAGGACAAGTTCATAGCAGACCATGGCTACCCTGGACTGAATTTCTACTCAGCTCAGAGTGCTCGACCATTCTACAAACCAAATAGGTATAATACTACCATGCCTTGTTTATGTGCTACCTATTAGTATCCGTACAGATTGCCTGGTGCTTCCCCCCTGTTTTCCAAACCCCTGTATCCTATCCTCTCGAACTATCATATTTGTCTTTCCTTCTTCCCTTCCTAGTCCAGCACTGGGACTATCGCCTACCTCCACATAGCTTGTAAGCTCCTCTCTACCTCCCTTCTAGCGGCGCCCCATTGTCACCTCCCCTACTCTTCTCTATCCCACTTATGGCGAACTTTGGATTACATATTATAAAAGTGAATAAACATTGATTAAACAAAAAAAAGATAGAGTCAGGTCTCATTCAACACTTAGAGATGGTTCTTTAACACCAAAGAAATAGCAAGACTTGATACAAACTGATACAAATGTGTTTTGGCACTTAAGATTATAGAAAATAACAATACTAAAAATGCAAAATAACAAATTATTTTGTCAGAACTCTTATCAATATGAAAGTTTCAGATACATCAATAAATATATAAATGAGCAGAGCATAAATAAAACATCACTGTTTCTTTGTAAGCTCAAATAGCACTTGGTTTAACTGAGGTGACAAAAAGTCTTCTCTGAAGACCCGATGCGTGTCACTTCACTCTGCTCCCTCTTCCAGGTAATTGAACTCAGGTAAGAGTTCTATTTTGTGTATTTTTTGAAAATCTAATGATTCACTGAAATAACCATTTTCAAAAAATCAAACCAATTTTGTCTTCAAAAAACAGTAGCAGAAATAGAAATTAATATTAATACAAATACAAGTTGATTATCCGTTAACCAAAATGTTTGGGACAAGAAGTATTTTGGATAACGCGTCATTTCAGATAATATATCATTTTCATCAATAAGATATCTTAAAGCCTCTTAGCACTCATGCAATACAATACTATCAAGAAGTATCAATGTAATAACATCAGGCCTGCACATATTACCCTTTGTGGGTATGGGGGAATCTGAGCATGCATGGGAAGGCTATATCACAGCTTAAAGGGGCTGGACACTAAATAAACTGTTGTTCTGACAGTTGTGTGTTGAATTTGCAACTTGTGGCAAAATCCCAAATGGATCATTAATGGATCATTAGCTCGGTTATAGTATATATATATATGTAACACAAGACAGCGGGATATGATAGAAACATTTAAATATATAAGGGGAACCAAAACTATAAAGGAGGAAAGATAAAACACTTCCACCAACATAGTATTAAATTAGAGGTGCAAAGGATTAAAAGTAATATCAGGAAGTAATATTTTACTGAGAGGGTAGTGGATGCATGGTATAGTAGTTCAAGTAGTAGAGGTCAACATCATAAAGAAGTTTAATACATTGCTAATGCTACATCTACATACCTACAGTTTATATATAGGTATATATATATATATATATATATATATATATATATATATATATATATATATATATATATATATATAAATGTACAGCACTACAGTATTAAGTGGGAAATAAAGTGACCCAAAGAACAATTTGAAATATTTAATAATTCAATAGAAAAAAAAAAAAATTTTTACAGAAAAAAATAAAAGCACACATATTTGGGAGATATCTCAAAAATATTACATATGCTTTATGTTTAAATAATTTCACATGGAGTGCAAAAAGCAATGTGTTTCGGACTTAATCTGTGCAAAAGTGTTGCCTCTGAATACCATATATATATACTATATAGATGTATATATAATGTATATATGTATCCATCTATGTATTTTTGTGAGCCGTGCACTCAACCTAATGTCTCTGTTCGTCTAACGTGGTATATCCCTTCTATGCTACATAAAGTGTTAGCAGTATATCAGAGGTAGGCAACCTGTGGGCCACCAGCTGCTGATAAACTATATTTCCCATAATGCTCTTCCAGGCAAGAGGCTAACAGAGGAGTATGGGATGTGTAGTCCTGCAACATCTGGAGAGCTGCAGATTCCCTAGCCCTGGAATATATAAATAAATAGTGCGGTAATGTTATTGTGATTTTTTTTCTTTTTTAAAATGAACCAAGCGCAGACAATGGGAGGTAATTTCCAGCTTAGCACGCTGGGATTCAGTGCATTTCTGAAATAACTACAAAAGGCTGTATTAACCTGTTCAGTCTGCATCAGAAATTTGTACAGAGATTTGTCAAACATGGTTGGAGCACAGATGTTTATAGCATGGATCAAGTTCATTAGGTGATACCAAGAAGAAGAAAAAGAAAGGAAAAAAAAAAAAGAAATTTTACACATCTGAGAAAAAGAACACAGGAGAGAAAATAAAAAGTATAAAACATCTCTAAAAAAGTTTTTTCAAGGTCTTCATATGTCTAAAAAGAAAACATAAAGTCTACCATTAGCCCTATTTTTTATATATATTTTTTTCTGTTACTCATGAAATCTTGTGGAGGAAGGAAAATGTTTAAGTTTTCATAACTATAGAAAAAAGGAGTGCAATCTTTATTGCCAGGTAACATCAAAGGCTGAATATATTAAAGGTTTCATATAAAGGTCAGTTCTGGGGCAAACTTCTGAAAATGGAAACCATGGAAACCAATAAAAATGTTCCTGCTGATTGCTGAACTTTTAGAACTCTGCCCCAGAAGTGATCTCAACCAACAAACAGGTTTTAACAGTCTCTCCTTTGTAATAAATCAGGACCACTTCATCCAACAGGCAATGCGTGCATTTGCCCAAGACCCACCGCCAAACAGGGGCACATAAGCAGAATCAATATTTCCATTAATCTGGGGAAATAAAATGAACAAAAGGAGAGTGAATCGGGACTCATTTGAGGTAACGTACACAAAGAGTTTCTAAACAGAGAAGCCTTTGTCCTCCACTAGGCCAGGCTTGGTAATAGGCAGGATGAAGTGGTCAACTGCCCAGGGTTCTATTTAGAGGTAAAGGAGTAGGGGAATATAAGGATGAGTAGTAGCTTGTGTTTCTTCAATCAATAGTTTTTTTTTTATATATTTTTGTATACATGGGTGAGATGGGGAAGCTTTGCTAAGTGCTCACCAGTACATGAAAAAATAGCAGTTGGTATTAGTCCATATGTATCATCTTTATCTTACCTTTTAGTAAATGCCAAATTGAGCAGAAAACTACTTTGAGACGTTCCAGAAAGGGCATTGTCTAATAGTGCTGTTTCTTTAGCTCAGAAAGCTACTACTAGCTTCTACTGCTCCCTGTCACATAAAAATTGCATAGAGAGATACATAAAGTTCCTTATTAGCAAAAGAGTCCTGCCAGTCACCCAAAGCCCATCTCTATCTGGGAAATCACTGGAAAGAGAACTCATGCAGGCCCTCCCACCTGTAATCCTATGCTAGTGTACGTGAAACAGCAAAGCTCCATATACAAGGCTTTACCAATGATGGCCAATCGGTTTGCTCTGATGAATCTGCGTAATCATCCTCAATTCAAGTAACTAGATATTTATACACATATTTATAGTGCATAATATGCCAGATTGTTTTTTTTTATTAGTAACCTGTAAAGTGTTAACAAATACCAGTTGATACAATATCTGGTATTAATTTACATATTTGGGAATCTAGTGATCTCAGGATTATTCCATTAATTATTATATATAATAATTAACAACCGAATATTATTTTCCAATACCCTTTCCAATACATTTGTGTAGAGCACATTGCAATGCACATGAGACATAGCAATGCCAGTACAGTCCCTTTAAAATGGGTTGAACAGTAAATCTATACCATAAAAAATTATCTTTATTTTTTTAGTACAACTGTGAGCAAACACACAAGGGTCTGCTATTCAGTAAATGGTGACATTTCATCTCACCATTTTAACTATACATGGTGCAGGTTCAACAATGATGAATTTCCCCCACCTCGCAAACTCCCTAGGCTTTTCCTGCACAATGTATAGTTAAATTGTTGTTACCATAACTATACTGTATTGTATTATTATATTTATTGTAAGTGCTTATATTACATGGTAATATTTTAATGTAAATGATTATATATATTATATTTGGAAATATCTTATTATTGATATTGTAAAATATTGTGATGTATACTTATTATCTTATTTTTTTATTTTTTTTAATGTATAATGTAATAATAATAACCTGATAATATAAGTTATAAATAAAAAAAAGTTGAAATAAAAAGAAATTAAAAAAAAAAAAACTGGCGAGATTAAATGTTTATCTCCACTCACCTTTTAGTGAATAGACCACATAGCTTCAGATAGAATTGTGTTTGAAATGTGTTGGCTTGATGTCCCACTTGCAAAATAACAAGTGCAGAGCATGTCATTTGCATAACGAGCCAGGAAGTGATGTCATAAATGGGAGAACTAGCGTGACCTTGGAAAGCACATTATACTATAATCGGAGTAGGAGTCAGATTCTCCTATGGTTTCCATTGCTGTGGAATCAGCCTCTCTCTTTTGAAGTGCCTGGAATGCAGGTGCATGGTTTCAGCCAGCTTTCTGTGTTGGGATGTAAATCAAAAAGGAGGGCTTGGGGAAAGTAGGCAAGACTCTGTTACACTTTATATGCAGTGTTTAAGGGAATAGGAAGTGTTGAGTAAAACCATAGGACAGAGCTTTTTACACGATACAATACATAACGGAGGGGGAGTCACAAACTGTTGTTGGAACTGCCCCTTTAAAAGGATTATGGATATATGATGTAATGATATGGCTACGTATGGAGATGTGTTTGCGTGCCGTCCAGTTGCAATTCCCCTGTCAGTTTACTTTTAGGGAATCGTTCTAAAACACCAACCACTCCAATCCCTCCTCTGCTTTGCCAAACTCCCACATCCCTAGCAGTCATTATTTTGATCATCAGCCATTCCTGACAGCTGACCTGCTAATACTGACATCGAGATAACTGGAATAAAGACTACAGACGTTCCATATAATTGCTCTTTAAAGAGAGCCTACAGCCATCTTACATTATAACAAAAAATGCATGTATTTAGACTAATTTAAATGTTCATAAAACATTACTAGCATAGAGACTGTTTAATACATTTGCCAATACTCTGAAATTTGTATTAAAACGACATTTAAAGTATTAAATAATAAAGAGCGAGCCCATACGGTACTTTCAGGGTTAAATTAAAATCCAAATTTTTTTAGGGCAAACTGCCCAAATTAGCTATAACTTATTTCTCTCTCTCTCTTTCAATGCTGGTTCCCTATTTTTTTATGATGCACTTTTTCTTGTGCTTGACGGCAATGAAGTGTCTTAGCAAAAGGTGGATTAGTCTTTTATAGGATCTAAAACATGCGCTCTCTTTTCACGTCGTTAAAAAACTTTTTTTTTCCCCTCCTCTGCTGCTCCTCTCCAAAACTGAGGAATTCACGACTCTGCAAAAAAAAAAAAAAACATTTTTGTATTTTTTTCTTTTTCTTTTGGAAGTTAAAGTGAAAAAAAAGAAACGCCTACGGAATTTTAACCTCTATTGGCCAAAGCCAAAAAATCTATATCAATGAATAAAGTGTAACGTGTAAACATTACAAATGAATAAGGCAAAACAAATTATTTAAAAAAAAGAGCTTTATAAATTAATATAATAAACTATTTTCTCCTTAAATATATTGTATGGAAGAATAAGTATGGGTGTTGCTAATTTTTTTGACCATATGGCGTAGATCCCACCAAACTATCAGTATGCATTATATAATGCTTGAATTATTTTCACCTAATTTGTCATTGAAGACTTTACCCAAGAAAGTGCTGACATGCTGTAAACATAAAAAAAAAAATCGCCCTTAAAAAAAATGTCCTTAAACTGTTAAGTGTATATCGCTACTTGTTTAAAAGGTAAATAAGTAATGCAAAAAGTAATAAACTTTCATATATAAATCTATAGCATGAGTAACTAACAAAACAGGCCTTATTTATGAAATCCTCAGCTGGCTCTAATGGTCCAGAGATGTATTCATTCTCAGATCTTCACGAAAAGTTTCTTGGAGCCAAACTCCACACCAGCTCAGAAGCAAATCTTGTTGGGTTTGCTTCTTGAGACTGAGCCAAAAGTCAACTGAAAAAACGCAGAGCTACCCAAGCTCCTGAATTTGGAGGAAACATAGTGCCCTCAGATATAAGTTGAGTTTCAGCTTTCTATTTAGTAAGTATTTCACAAGTTGAGCTCTTAGTATCCACTTTGACAGTCCATTGTGAAGTCAGTTAGGATGTACAGTTGGAGAACTCCAGAAACTCAAAGGGTTCTTTTGACTCAAACAGGGAGTTGCAGGTGAGTTGAGGTGAGATGATGGTAGTAGGGCTGCCACCTTTTCTTCAAAAAAAAAAAAAAAAATACCGGTCTTGGTACTGTCTCCATAGACTTAACATTGTCCTGATGACAATTTGTGACCGGCCTGCCGGTAAAATACTGGGCAGGTGGCAACCCTAGAAGGGAGTTGAGGTGAGATGAACATTACATCTCACAGATTTAACTATACATTGTGCAGGGACAAACAAGGTGAGTTTTCCAAGAAGGGGAAGCTCACAATATTTGTCCCTGCACAATATAGCTAAAATATAAAATACTTGCATGATGTCTGAGAGTGCTGGCATATTGTGAACATAAAAAAATTGCAGGTCATTAAACTGTTAAGTTTATATGTCGCTACTTGTTGTAAATGTAAATAAATAATGCAAACAATAATAAACTATCATATACAAATCTATAGCATGAGTAACTAACACAACAGGCCTTAGTTATGAAATTCTCAGTTGGCTCCAATGGTTCAGAGATGTATTCATTTCTTGGAGCCAAACTCCACACCAGCTCAGAAGCAAATCTTGTTGGGTTTGCTTCTTGGGACTGTGCCAAAAGTCAACTGAAAACACACAGAGCTACCCAAGCTCCTGAATTTGGAGGAAACTTAGTGCCCTCAGATATAAGTATCAACGTTCGATTTAACAATCCTTTTTGAAGTCAGGTAGGATGTACAGTTGGAGAACTCCAGAAACTCAAAGGGGCTATTCACTAAAACAGGGAGTTATACATTGAGCAGGAACCAACCAGGTGAGTTTGTGAATAAGGGGAAGCTCACTGGGTTTGTGCCTGCACAACGTATAGCTAAATTGGTGAGATGAAATCTCAACTCCCCTCATCTCACCTCAACTGAATTGCAACTCACCTTTTAGTGAATAGTCTCCAAAGTTTCTTTGCGAAAATATTGCTTGATGTGTATTCAATGCTTGGGGTATTTATTTTAGTTTTGGTTCATGGGTTGTTGTGTTTTTGATATTATTTGGCACTTACCACTTTTTGTTTCGCTGCTGGGCCTAGGAGAGTTGTTACGTTTGTCAGGATATGTTTTCCACCTGATCACCATAAGACGTTTAGTTCATCATTACTCTTTCTGCAGCCCACACTCTGGCAAGTCCTAACAAGTAACCCCGGCTTTACAAAATCCCAACTAAGTATAAACTAAAAGAAAGAGAGACAAAGATAAGATGCTGTACTTAACACTCAATGGAACAAACAGAACAGCAAGACAAAGCAGATTAAACTGAGAAGAAATCAGCCCACAGGAGAAACAATGCATGGACATAGAACAAGCTGGAAACAAATAACATACAAGAACAGATATCTAAACAAGGGGGAAAAAGTGAGCACAATTAGACTGGATGCAGACAGAAGAATTAAATGAGTCGAAGTCCAACATCAAGAGAACCTGTACAATAAAACAAAGAGTAACAGAAATTAAAAAGGTGACCGATCCATTCTTGGACCACATTGTGGTCCACAAAGTTGACCATAGTTTCTTGATGCACATGTTCCCTTTCTTAGAAATCTTTGCAAAATCAGGCATGAAAACAATTTCTTCCAGTTCTGTGTACTTGACACTGAGTTGGAAGGAGTAGTCTTCAGGCCGGATTTTGCAAAAGATTTCGAAGAAAGGGAACCTATTTACAACTCTACAATGCCTTGTACCTTTAAACAATATATATAAGTTGATTTTCTTTGAGTAAAACTCTCCCTTGCTACTAGGATACAGAACTTGTGCACTTCGTTAGACAGACTGACAATCTGAAAAGGCCATCAAACACAACCAGACCTTCCACATTCCTTTGGACAGCAGAAAATAGGTCATAGACAGGTGATATAGGGTACTCATTCATTTCTGGGGAAAAAAGAAACATACCAAATGTTGGAATGTACACACTATTACTTCCTCCTGTGAGGTCATTTGAATTGAAAAAAAAAAAGAATATATTAAATATTATTGTTGTGTAATAATCAACTAAACGTAATAAATGGCACCGAAGCATAATATCAGGACTGCAGGATTACAGTCCCAAATGCCACCATAGAATAATATCAGGACTGCAGGATTACACTGCCAAATGCCAAAATAGAATAATATCAGGACTGCAGGATTACACTGCCAAATGCCAAAATAGAATAAAATCAGGACTGCAGGATTACACTGCCAAATGCCAAAATAGAATAAAATCAGGACTGAAGGATTACACTGCCAAATGCCACCATAGAATAATATCATTACTGCAGGATTACAGTCCCGAATTCCACCATAGAATAATATCATTACTGCAGGATTACAGTCCCAAATTCCACCATAGAATAATATCATTACTGCAGGATTACAGTCCCGAATTCCACCATAGAATAATATCATTACTGCAGGATTACACACCCGAATGCCACCGGAGAATAATATAATTACTGCAGGATTGTACTCCCAAATGCCACCGGAGAATAATATAATTACGGCAGGATTGTACTCCCAAATGCCACCAGAGAATTATGTCATTTCTGCAGGATTGTACTCTTGAATGCCACCAGAGAATAATATCATTACTGCAGGATTACAGTCCTGAATTCCACCATAGAATAATATCATTACTGCAGGATTACAGTCCTGAATTCCACCATAGAATAATATCATTACTGCAGGATTACAGTCCTGAATTCCACCATAGAATAATATCATTACTGCAGGATTACAGTCCTGAATTCCACCATATAATAATATCATTATCAATTGGCATATTAATTGGTAATATCCTGGAATATTAATTGGCATAATCCTGGCATAGTAATTGGCATTATCCTGGCATATTAAATGGCATTATCCTGGCATATTAATTGGCATAATCCTGGCATATTAATTGGCATTATCCTGGAATATTAATTGGCATAATCCTGGTATATGAAATGGCAATATGAAATTGAGGGGCAAAATACTGGCTTTTATTTGGCAAAGGAATGGCATATTGAGGTGCAAAATACTGGCATATTAAATGCCATATTGACGGGGAAAATACTGGCATATTAAATGGGAAATGAATGACATATTGAGGGGCAAAATCCTGGCATATTTAATGGCAAAATACTGGCATATTGAGGGGCAAAATACTAGCATATTGAATGGCAAAATAGTGGCATATTAAATGGCAAAAGAAGGGCATATTGAGGGGAAAATACTGACTTATTGAGTGGCAAAATATTACTGGCATTGACCAACTGCTCCCAATCACCCTCCATATTACATTAGACTGGGATAACATGCTTGTGAGGGTAGGTGGGGCGAGTGGGAGATATTTTTTTTGGGGGGGGGGTAGGGGGCCCAGAAGATTTGTTCAGTAAGGGGCCCTGAAATTGATGGTGGCGGCCCTGGGGGTTCATGTATGTGTGAGGGGTGTGAGAGGCTTGAGTGACACATTGGGGGCAGTGGCTGTGGGTTGTAAGGGTAAATAAGCAGCCCTTCCTCTTTTATCTGGCAGCCATTTTGGATTAGGACACAGCAGTACATTTTCCCGCCCACACTCCCTGTTGGTTGTGGATTGTATTTTTTTTTTCATGTTTGTACTAACGTTTTTCTCTATCACAGCAGGCGGGGTGATTGAGTCAGATGATGGAACCACCCTTCCCCTAACCGAAGCAAAATACCGAGGTAGTACAGACGAGGGGGGAGGGGTTCACCTTAGGGACCTTACTTTTAAAAGGTTATGGTTGTTTGATGTTTCAGATAGTGAGTGCAATCTAATAGCAGGGGTAAGTCCTGGGTGCTGGGGTTAGTCCTTTGAGTGCAATCTAAGTACTGGGTAAAGTCCTTGGTGCTGGGGCAAGTTCTGTGAGTGCATTCTAAGTGATGGGGTAAGTACTGAGTGCTAGAACATGTTATGTGAGTGCAATCTGCATGCTGGGGTAAGTGTTGGGACAAGTTATGTGAGTGCAATCTGCGAGGTGGGGTAAGTCTTAGGTGCTGGGGGCTGGGGAAAGTTCTACGAGTGCAATCTTAGTTCTGTGTTAAATCCTGGGTGCTGGAGCAAGCCTGTGATGCTGGGGTAAGTCCGGTGAGTTCAACCAGCATACTGGGGTAAGTCCTGGATGTTGGGACAAGCCATGTAAGTGTAATCTGCATGCTAAGATAAGTCCTGAGTGCTAGGGCAAGTCCTGTAAGTGCTATCTGAGTGCTGGGGTAAGTCTGGTGAGTTCAACCTGCATACTGTGGTAAGTCTGAATGCTGGGGTGGTCATGGGTGCTGCACAAGTCCTGTGAATGCAATCTGGGTGCTGGGATAAATCACTACATCCATCCAGATGACTCACACTGCCCTGCACAGGGCAATTCATATAACCTTGTGTTCATACTGGAGCCTATGTATTTCCCTGTGCATGGGGTATATTTCAGCCTTATCTATAAATAATACACTCTTCAAGTGTGCTTTAAAATGCATGGTTTTCCCTTTTATTGACAAGAAGCTAATTTATGCTATGGGGCTGGTATAACGACACAATGCTATGGGGCTGGTATACAACCTTTTCCAGGGCTAGTTTTTATCCCCAGTCTGGCACTGCCCGGCATGCAATAATCGCAATATTCCCCCACCAAAAAAACCCACACAAAAATAAGCACACGCACAACTGGACTTTTATTGCAGTGTATAAAATGGGTTTAATAAGTGTGCATAATGGATCAAAATGTGTATATATGGCTGCAATATGTATACATTCTTACTAAGCAAACTACTCATTGCCTAAGTTACAAAAGTATACACAGATATTAGAGAGCACTTACATTTGTTCATATAAATTTATAAATATCAGTCCCATAGAGTAGCCACAGCACTTGGCTTGCACTCATATTGCACCCACACACTTTGACATGACACAGTCTCAATTTGCCCATTAATAGGCCAGTATTATTGTGCCATTAAGATGTCACAGCCAATTTTCCCATTAAGATAAGATGCCAGTATTATTGTGCCATTAAGATGTCACAGGTAATTTGACCATTAAGATGCAAGTATTATTGTGCTATTAAGATGCCACAGCCAATTTGACCATTAATATGCCAGTAATATTGTGCTATTAATATGCCAGTTTCCCCATTAATATGCAACAGACAATTTTATCATTAACATACCAGTATTATTATGGCATTAAGATGCCAGTATTATTGTGCCATTAAGATGACACAGCCAATTTGACAATTAAGATGCCAGTATTATTGCACCATTAAGATGACACCGCCAATTTGACCATTAAGATGCCAGTATTATTGCACCATTAAGTTGACACAGTCAATCTGACCATTAAGATGCTAGTATTATTATGAAATTAAGATGACACAGCCAATCTGACCATTAAGATGCCAGTAATAGTGTGCTATTAATATGCCACGGCTAATTTCCCCATTAATATGCCACAGGCAATTTTCCCATTAAGATGCCAGTATTATTGTGCCATTAAGATAACACAGCCAATCTGACCATTAAGATGCTAATATTATTATGCCATTAAGATGACACAGCCAATCTGACCATTAAGATGCCAGTATTTTGTGCCATTAAGATGCCACAACCTATTTGCCTATTAAGATGCCAGTAATATTATGACATTCATATGTCAGTATTATTGTGCCATTAAGATGCCACAGCCAATTTGTCTATTAAGATGCCAGTATTATTGTGCCATTAAGATGCCACAGCCAATTTGCCCATTAAGATGCCAGTATTATTGTGCCATTAAGATGCCAGCATTATTGTGCCATTCAGATGCCAGTAATATTGTGATATTCAGATTCCATTAATATTGTACCATTAAGATGCCAGTATTATTGTGCCATTCAGATGCCAGTAATATTTTAAGTTGACACAGCCAATCTGACCATTAAGATGCTAGTATTATTATGCCATTAAGATGCCACAACCAATTTGAAAATTATGATTCCAGTAAAATTATGCCATTCAGATGTCAGTATTATTGTGCCATTAAGATGTCACAGCCAATTTTTCCATAAAGATGCCAGGACTATTGTGCCATTAATATGCCACCACCAATTTGACCAGTAATATTGTGCTATTAATATGCCACAGCCAATTTTCCCATTAATTTGCCACAGACAATTTTCCCATTAATATACCAGTATTATTGTGCAATTAAGATGACACAGCCAATTTGACAATTAAGATGCCAGTATTATTGCACCATTAAGATGACACAGCCAATTTGACCATTAAGATGCCAGTATTGTTGCACCATTAAGTTGACACAGCCAATCTGACCATTAAGATGCTAGTATTATTATGCCATTAAGATGACACAGCCAATCTGACCATTAAGATGTCAGTATTTTGTGACATTAAGATGCCACAACCAATTTGCCTGTTAAGATGCCAGTAATATTATGCCATTCAGATGTCAGTATTATTGTGCCATTAAGATGCCACAGCCAATTTGCCTATTAAGATGCCAGTATTATTGTGCCATTCAGATGCCAGTAATATTGTGCCATTCAGATTCCAGTAATGTTGTGCCCTACTCCACTTCAGGCTCCTATTTCAAAATGAAAAGTAAATCTTTAGTTTCCATTATCTAGCGGTATAATGTATTTTTCTGGATTATTGTGAATTTTTATTTTAAATTTCTTCACTTTATGTAACAGACATTTACCAAGGGGTGGGAACTCCTAAACATGACCACTAGAACCAGGATATTATATTTTTCAGTTTATTTCAACCATAAAAAGTTTTTATTTTATTTTTTTGTACAGATGGATTTCCTTGTAATTTAATTACAATCCTGTAAATATTCATAATCTTAAATTATTTGTGCAAGTGATTTTTTAGTTTCATTGTTAATGGGAAACCTATTTTCAAGGAACCTTTGATAAAATCTATTTTTTTTTAAATACCTTCCATGTTTTGACATCAATGAGTTAAATCACGGTCTGGAAGTGAGAAAAAAAATACAACCATTTAGGAAAGATTTTTTTATCTCTGTGGCTAATGAATGACGTCTAAAACTTGCTGGCCTTGTCTTAAACCCCTGGATTAATTAGGAATGACTGCTGGTCTGACAGCAAATCTGGTATTAATTGTTAAGCAAAGGGCAGTTTAGATTTTGAAACCCAGGAGTGTTATTAGAAGATAAAAATCTAAACATGAAAATATTGTCCTAACACCCAAGATAAAGCTCTCTTATATAGAAACCAGGAACGGGATGTGTGAAAAACTTACCAGAGGACCAAGAATTCAAAATATTTCCATGAATGGGAACACTAACAAAGATTAAAGATTGAATTAACTAACTTACAAATAATGTATTTTTTTATATTTAAATGTCTGTCATTTTCAACTAGTTAATTTGACTGTAACAAGTGTAATTTTGCAGGTAAGTTAAAAAAATTGTAAATTTTCCATCCATATCACCAATGCTCTATTAAGTGGAGGTAATACCTCTGGGAAAAAGAAGTCCTGCCTGTATCGTATTATGTAAATAATATATACATATTTTTTTCTACAGTTAAAAGATGTTATTCAGTATCGTAAGAAAGTAGTTACGGGAAAAAAGAACAGAATATACAAATGGAGAAAAATAGAAAGTATTTGTAATCTTTTTTATACATTACATTTATACATATGGGGCCAACAATTTACGTAGAGTTAGGTACAGAGCATAGAGGGGAACTACTTACTAAGTTAGACGAACAAGAACAGACTGATACATAAGGCAGAGAGTCCTGCTCGCAAGCTTACATTCTAGAATACTTTTCTACACAAAGCATTTCTTGTCAGAAATCATATTATTGACCAGCTTAAATGAGGACTAAACCATCCTGCAATGTTTCAATAGGACAGGAGGCATCTACTGTCTGATTAAAATTACTTCTGAACAATGTTCTCAAGGAGTAAGTGTTGTATTTCTGCCTAGGCCAGCTGGGCCTTGGGCTAGGGCATCAGACTGGAGGGGGTGGCAGCAGACTGAAATGGGTGGCAGCAGAGCCAGTGCTACCACTATTGGCGGTACATCCTTCCTCACATCCTCTAGACCACTAGGGAGCAATAGGGTGCAGTGGAAATGGTATGGAGGCAATCTGGTTCTGTTTTAAGGCAGATGGTCTCAATATAGTGCAGTGAAAAGGTTATGCAAGGAAGGGGTGCAACAAGGAGAGGAAGAGGTGTGAACAAATGAAGGTTGGGGTTGCATGAGTTTAGTCAGGCCTAGGGCAGCACAAAACCTAAATACATCAATATATGGAGCACTGTTCAGAAGAGATCCGTGTTTGATTTAGAAGTCAAACAGAGACGTCTAGGCTGCCATGTCATAGATCCTTTTCTACACAACCGGTTGCTGTGCTGCATCCGTGACACTGAACACAATTCCAGTGTGTAGGACTTGGCCCTCTTCCTCATTATACAAAAAACACATTGGGTTTACTTCTTCTTTAAGCCTACTCATTTTATCGAATTTAGAAGGATGAAAGACTGGGTTGAAACAAATGTCGGTAACCCCTGACAATGATATTGTCTTATTTGTTAACTATTATTTTTGCAAATATTGTATTTACATACGTAGAAAAATTATTTCACAATGTAACATAAAACAAATACAGAATAGTGTAGTCTGTATATATTGATAGCATATACTGTTTTATAAGACAAGGTGTTCTTTTTTTTAGAGCAAATACACTGCAAAATTGCCCTTGTCTTATGTAGGTCACTGTATAACCATACCACAAATAGAATTATGATTATAAAGCTATGATTCAGGACCCCCATAGAGTTGCCAGGGTCCTGGATCCTTTATGAGGGCAACAGAATTACATCTGTGCTCTGCTCAGTGTGAACAGATATTCTCTGCTGCTCCCCGACACTACTGGATTCGGAAAGCCAGGGTCATGTGCGGTGCAGGGGCAAGTTCAGTGGACTTTGCAGTGTGGTGCAGGGGCAAGTTCTGTGTGTGCAGCAACGTGATGCAGGAGCAACAACAAGTTATGAATGGGGCAATAATTACAATCAAAACTGTAATGAAGGGGGACAGAGAAAGGAAATAAATATATATACAAGAAATTCATTCCTTTTCTTTTTTACGTTCATTAAAATCCAATGTTTGTGGGTTGCTTTATATTCGAGCAAATAAGATAGGTAAAATGCTACATAGAATACACTATTGTGCCTTTGTTTGTATTTTATTATTTTACATGGTGAACTAAGTTACTCCGGGATAAGACTGACCTACTTGACCCTTACACTCTACTGAAACTGCTCTCTGCCAAATCTAAAGGCCACGTCTCAGTGATGATCCTCTTGACTACTGTAACAGCCTCCTGACTGGACTACCTTTAGCTTGTCTTTCTCCCCTGCAATCTATCCAAAACACAGCTGCCAAAAAATCTGTTTTGCTCGTTGGTCTGATTTTTTGTAGGTCGTGCTCCTCTCTGCAACGCCCTCCACTGGCTCCCCGTCTACTCAAGGATAACATTTTAAATTCTGTCTTTAACCTACAAAGCTCTCCACTCCTCCGCCCCTCTGTACATTGCCTCGCTCGTGAATCAATACTTCCCTGCATGACCTTTGCGCTCCTCAATGGGACTAAAGCTCTCCTCTAACCTCATCACCTCTTCCAACTCGAGCCTCCAAGACTTCGCTCGAGCTGCCCCCTCTCTCTGGAACTCCCTTCCACAGAGCATCCAGCTCTCTCCCTCCTTTTCAGACTTTAAAAAGACCCTCAAAACTCATCTCTTTAAAGCAGCTTACTACCCAACCCACTAAAATACCTGTCACTTTACCTCTAGCTGATCCACCGAGCTGGAATGCGCACAATTAATCTTTGGCCAATCCCACCTAATGCCAACCATCCACATTAATGTTACTACAACTACCTTCCCTCTGTCCTCTTCACCTTATGTGCTTCATGTACCCCATTCCCTCTAGATTGTAAGCTTACGAGCAGGGTTCTCTACCTCATGTACCAGTCTGTTTCTAGTTTGTCTAACTTAGTATGTAGTTACCTTCTATGCTCTGTACCTTGCGCTAAAGAAATTGTTGGCGCTATATAAATATATGGAGTATGTTAAAGGGCCAGTTCCAACTTGCTTATCTATTATCTATTATACTTTATTTGCATTTTTTTTTAGTAGGTTGATGAATGAACTGATCAGACAGTTCTGCTTACTATTCTTTACTTTACACGATACAGTCCTTATCTAAAAATTAAAAAAAAAATACACTTTAGCACCCCTTTAACTGTTCTGGTATCCTGTTTTGGTATTGTACTGCTGAAAATGTTGGCATTGTACAGCTAATAAATAATACTTTTAGTGGTACATAGCAAAAAAAAAAAAAAAATTACACTTTTATTGGGTAACATTCTATCAGCATTAGGACCTCATTAACCTGTTATCACTAGTTGTCATTACCAACCTTTGTGATGGAACACTGCATAATTATCATTCTGCCAAAATGAATCATCTGTGTGTAATTGCCAAGCTTAGAAGAATTAAATAAGGTCATGTAAAAATCTCCTGGGGAGGAGGAAACACATACACATTCTTACATAGCAAAAATGTGTTTATTTCTTACAGAGAGCTGAGTCTAACAATGTTGAATAATACTTCTCTGACACCTACAAGAAATGGTGGGTTTGAATCTTTGTACACTATTCTATCATTATGTACCAAACTAATTACATATGTTAAACTCTCATACAAGAAATTTACATATAGGTTGAGTATCCCTTATCCAAAATTCTTGGGCCCAGAAGTATTTTGGATAACCAGATCATTTCTCATAATGGATAATTTTCACCAGTAAGATTTATTAAAGTCTCTCCGCACTCATGAAATACTGTAGTATCAATGTAAATACTGGATAGAGCAAATACATCACTGTTATTTTGATGAAGACTTGATATGAGACATCACTGGGAACCTACCCCTGGTGCATCAGGTCTGCACACCTGCCATTGTCTTACCCTTTGTGGGAGTGGGGGAATCTGAGCATGCATGGAGGGGGCTGGACGCTGAACAATCTGTTAGACGCTTGCATTCTGACAGGTGTCTGTGTGGAATTTGCAACTTGTAGCATTTTTGGTTAACAGATCATTTATGATAAGGTTATATACACACACCCAATAATTAGTGGAATACAGCACTGCTTTTATGCAATGCACAATGATTTGAAAAAGACCCAGGGGGGTCAAAGCATTGCCGTGCATGTTGGAATAAACTACACCTCATTTGAGTGTTTTTTTAAAGGACCCTACCACTTACATAAGATGTAACTAGATAAACTGGTAATTTAAAACAAAGACAAATATAAATCATATGCCACTGGGTTTGTTTGTATATGATTGAATTAATGGCATATAAAAGGAAAAATAAAATTAGGTGTTTATCTCCTAGCTCCATTATGTGATTATTTCCCATGATGCAACATCATCCAAAACCTTCCAGCCAGTCAGACTACAACCAGTGCTGTATTTACCGCGAGGCATCCTAGGCGGATGCCTATGGCGGCAAACTTTGGGGGGCGGTAGCGCCCCCCAGCACTGGAAAAAGAAAAAAAAAAAATCCGGCCCTTTAAAAAAAAAAACCCACCGCGCTTGCAGGCAGAGACAGAGGTGAGAGGGGATCGGAAGATCCCCCCTCACCATCGCTCTGCCTGCCAGGCTGCATGGGGAGCCAAACAGGCAGCACAGAGAAACCTCCGTGCTGCCTGTTCGGCTCCCCGTGCAGTGTGCCGACACAGAAGTGCCGACAGTCACGTGACGGGCGCTCTGACGTCATACGCGCGCCCGGTCACGTGACCTGTCGGCACAATCGCCGGGAAGCCGAACAGGCAGCATGGAGGGACCATGCTGCCTGCCTGCCAGGGAAAGGTAAGTGCCAATGGGAGAGTGTGTGTGTGTGTGTGTGAGACTGAGCGTGATGGGAGTCAGAGTGTGTGTGTGATGGGAGACAGTGTGTGACTGAGTGTGATGGGAGTCAGAGTGTGTGATGGGAGACTGTGTGTGACTGAGTGTGATGGGAGTCAGAGTGTGTGTGATGCGAGACTGTGTGTGACTGAGTGTGATGGGAGTCAGAGTGTGTGTGATGGGAGACTGTGTGTGACTGAGTGTGATGGGAGTCAGAGTGTGTGTGATGGGAGACAGTGTGTGTGACTGAGTGTGATGGGAGTCAGAGTGTGTGTGATGGGAGACTGTGTGTGACTGAGTGTGATGGGAGTCAGAGTGTGTGATGGGAGACTGTGTGTGACTGAGTGTGATGGGAGTCAGAGTGTGTGTGATGGGAGACTGTGTGTGACTGAGTGTGATGGAAGTCAGAGTGTGTGTGATAGGAGACAGTGTGTGTGACTGAGTGTGATGGGAGTCAGAGTGTGTGTGATGGGAGACAGTGTGTGTGACTGAGTGTGATGGGAGTCAGAGTGTGTGTGATAGGAGACAGTGTGTGTGTGACTGAGTGTGATGGGAGACAGTGTGTGTGACTGAGTGTGATGGGAGTCAGAGTGTGCGTGATGGGAGTAGGAGTGTGTGACTGAGTGTGATGGGAGTAGGAGTGTGTGACTGAGTGTGATGGGAGTATGAGCTTGATGTGAGTCTGAATGATGGGGCATGTCTTAGGTGTGTAACGTGGGTGTGCAGCTTGGGTAGGGGGGTGCCCGGATTTTGTCTGCCTAGGGCAGCACAAAATCAAGATACACCACTGACTACAACTGTGGCCAAAGCCTGCATGATGATGTCATAAGATACTCCCCTGCTCTCTCAGTGGCTCAGTGGCCAGGACTAGGTGGCTGCGTATAACCTTTTTTACCTGCCTTCCAACACAAAGAGAAGTATTTGACCTGATCAAACAGGATCATAACTCCACCCCCTTGTGATGTAATAGTTACATTACCCTCCCATTCAATGTAAGTCTATGGTCAGAATTCTGACTTATAGACTGCATTCTGTGTCCCCAGCCCAAAAGTGACAAATTTGTGCATTAAATTCACTAGGGGGTGTCACCCAAAAACACTGTTTTCCGTAAAATGACGGCACCCAGTCACACTTGTTTAGTTACATATAATCACATTAAATTTTTTGGGTGGGAGTGTCCCTTTAATGTTATATACACAACCTGTACAGAGTTAGTTTGCTAAATGCAGGATTGTTACAAGCTTTACTGCTTACACATTTCACCATACCGCTTCCCAGTCTGTTAAAAAAAAGTCCCTTCTCAATTCCCTGCAATTATCTCTTTATTGATTAGACCCTCAGATGTTGGAGAGATTGGTTGGAGGATCAGTAGAAACGTTAAACTTGTATTTGTGGATAAATGAAACATTTCTAATATATTCTCTGTACCTTATCTGTCCTGCCTGTCTATCAGTCGCTGTACGTTATGCGTCAATATATCTGACCTGCCTGTCTGTCAGTCTCTGTATGCTATCTGTCAGTATATCTGACCTGCCTGTCTGTCAGTCTCTGTATGCTATCTGTCAGTATATCTGACCTGCCTGTCTGTCAGTCTCTGTGTGCTATCTGTCAGTATATCTGACCTGCCTGTCTGTCAGACTCTGTGTGCTATCTGTCAGTATATCTGACCTGCCTGTCTGTCAGACTCTGTGTGCTATCTGTCAGTATATCTGACCTGCCTGTCTGTCAGTCTCTGTGTGCTATCTGTCAGTATATCTGACCTGCCTGTCTGTCAGACTCTGTGTGCTATCTGTCAGTATATCTGACCTGCCTGTCTGTCAGACTCTGTGTGCTATCTGTCAGTATATCTGACCTGCCTGTCTGTCAGACTCTGTGTGCTATCTGTCAGTATATCTGACCTGCCTGTCTGTCAGTCTCTGTATGCTATATGTCAGTATATCTGACCTGCCTGTCTGTCAGACTCTGTGTGCTTTCTGTCAGTATATCTGACCTGCCTGTCTGTCAGACTCTGTGTGCTATCTGTCAGTATATCTGACCTGCCTGTCTGTCAGACTCTGTGTGCTATCTGTCAGTATATCTGACCTCCCTGTCTGTCAGTCTCTGTACCTTATCAGACAATATATCTGACCTGCCTGTCTGTCAGACTCTGTATCTTATGTGTCAATATATCTGACCTGCCTGTCTGTCAGACTCTGTGTGCTATCTGTCAGTATATCTGACCTGCCTGTCTGTCAGACTCTGTGTGCTATCTGTCAGTATATCTGACCTGCCTGTCTGTCAGTCTCTGTATGCTATCTGTCAGTATATCTGACCTGCCTGTCTGTCAGACTCTGTGTGCTATCTGTCAGTATATCTGACCTGCCTGTCTGTCAGACTCTGTGTGCTATCTGTCAGTATATCTGACCTGCCTGTCTGTCAGTCTCTGTATGCTATCTGTCAGTATATCTGACCTGCCTGTCTGTCAGTCTCTGTATGCTATCTGTCAGTATATCTGACCTGCCTGTCTGTCAGTCTCTGTATGCTATCTGTCAGTATATCTGACCTGCCTGTCTGTCAGACTCTGTGTGCTATCTGTCAGTATATCTGACCTGCCTGTCTGTCAGACTCTGTGTGCTATCTGTCAGTATATCTGACCTGCCTGTCTGTCAGTCTCTGTATGCTATCTGTCAGTATATCTGACCTGCCTGTCTGTCAGACTCTGTGTGCTATCTGTCAGTATATCTGACCTGCCTGTCTGTCAGACTCTGTATGCTATCTGTCAGTATATCTGACCTGCCTGTCTGTCAGTCTCTGTGTGCTATCTGTCAGTATATCTGAACTGCCTGTCTGTCAGACTCTGTGTGCTATCTGTCAGTATATCTGACCTGCCTGTCTGTCAGACTCTGTGTGCTATCTGTCAGTATATCTGACCTGCCTGTCTGTCAGACTCTGTGTGCTATCTGTCAGTATATCTGACCTGCCTGTCTGTCAGACTCTGTGTGCTATCTGTCAGTATATCTGACCTGCCTGTCTGTCAGACTCTGTGTGCTATCTGTCAGTATATCTGACCTGCCTGTCTATCAGTCTCTGTGTGCTATCTGTCAGTATATCTGACCTGCCTGTCTGTCAGACTCTGTGTGCTATCTGTCAGTATATCTGACCTGCCTGTCTATCAGTCTCTGTGTGCTATCTGTCAGTATATCTGACCTGCCTGTCTGTCAGACTCTGTGTGCTATCTGTCAGTATATCTGACCTGCCTGTCTATCAGTCTCTGTGTGCTATCTGTCAGTATATCTGACCTGCCTGTCTGTCAGACTCTGTGTGCTATCTGTCAGTATATCTGACCTGCCTGTCTGTCAGTCTCTGTGTGCTATCTGTCAGTATATCTGACCTGCCTGTCTGTCAGACTCTGTGTGCTATCTGTCAGTATATCTGACCTGCCTGTCTGTCAGACTCTGTGTGCTATCTGTCAGTATATCTGACCTGCCTGTCTGTCAGACTCTGTGTGCTATCTGTCAGAATATCTGACCTGCCTGTCTGTCAGTCTCTGTATGCTATCTGTCAGTATATCTGACCTGCCTGTCTGTCAGACTCTGTATGCTATCTGTCAGTATATCTGACCTGCCTGTCTGTCAGACTCTGTATGCTATCTGTCAGTATATCTGACCTGCCTGTCTGTCAGACTCTGTATGCTATCTGTCAGTATATCTGACCTGCCTGTCTGTCAGTCTCTGTATGCTATCTGTCAGTATATCTGACCTGCCTGTCTGTCTGTCTCTGTATGCTATCTGTCAGTATATCTGACCTGCCTGTCTGTCAGACTCTGTATGCTATCTGTCAGTATATCTGACCTGCCTGTCTGTCAGTCTCTGTATGCTATCTGTCAGTATATCTGACCTGCCTGTCTGTCAGTCTCTGTATGCTATCTGTCAGTATATCTGACCTGCCTGTCTGTCAGACTCTGTATGCTATCTGTCAGTATATCTGACCTGCCTGTCTGTCAGACTCTGTGTGCTATCTGTCAGTATATCTGACCTGCCTGTCTGTCAGTCTCTGTATCTTATATAACCAACGTTTCCTTGAGAGAAAAAAAAATAAAAAACTAAAGATTTGCAGTTAAAATAGCTGCTACATACATGTCTCCTGACGTATGCCAAGGAGGCAAATACTTTAAAAAAAAACAATACAAAGTCCATATTATGAAATAAAATCCTTATTAAGAATATGTCAATATATCTGAGTTGCCCGTCTATCAGTCTCTGTACGTTATCTGTCAATATATCTGAGCTGCCTGACTACCAGCCTCTGCATGTTATCTGTCAATATATCTGACCTGCATGTCTGTCAGTCGCTGTACGTTATCTGTCAGTATATCTGACCTGCCTTTCTGTCAGTCTCTGTACATTATCAGTCAATATATCTGAGTTGCCCGTCTGTGAGTCGCTGTACGTTATCTGTCAGTATATCTGACCTGCCTTTCTGTCAGTCTCTGTACATTATCAGTCAATATATCTGACCTGCATGTCTGTCAGTCGCTGTACGTTATCTGTCAGTATATCTGACCTGCCTTTCTGTCAGTCTCTGTACATTATCAGTCAATATATCTGAGTTACCCGTCTGTGAGTCGCTGTACGTTATCTGTCAGTATATCTGACCTGCCTTTCTGTCAGTCTCTGTGCATTATCAGTCAATATATCTGAGTTGCCTATCAGTCTCTGTACGTTATCTGTCAATATATCTTAGCTGACTGCCTACCAGCCTCTGCATGTTATCTGTCAATATATCTGAGCTGCCTGTCTGTCAATCGCTGCATGTTATCTGTCAATATATCCGAGCTGCCTATTTGGGTATCTGATGATAATGGTGAGGCTGGGAAAATGGCAAAATAGCCCACTAAAATGTTTTTGCCATTTAGGGCCAAAAGTTGCTAGCCCACCCCTGATTGGCATGGTTGTTATACTATATGTTACAGGATGCTGCATTTCGTTGACTAAGATCTACCAACCAGAGAACTTATAGGAACCTATATAATTCAAGCATTAAAGGGAATCATGTGTATTTGTACTGATTGTACTGTTGGCAGTGAAAGGGTAAACCTTGTGACATCTCCCATGAAAAAAAAAAAATCTCACAAGCACAGCTTGTTGGCGCCTCATCTTTTCACACTCCAGAGATGTTTCTGCCCCCCAGGTTTGGACTGCTCACTCTAGTTCTCACACATCGCAGAACATGGATCATTCCCAGTGCCGCCACACACACTGTGAATATCAGGGCTGATCGGGACAATGCCAGGCAGACACCCGTCTCCGAAAGTCATTTGTGCCAGTTTGCGTAATCAGAGTTTACTGATATCCATACATTATTAAGCGCTGATTGTGCCAAGATCAGTGAGGGCTGGCATCACAACGCAGGCTGCTAGCTCCTTTTGAATAAAATGGTTCACAAGATGATTTGTTCAACTGCAATAAATCGCTTCCACCAGTGATCTTTTGTTTAGTGAGAAATTTTTATCTATTTTTTTTTACATTTTTGCTGTTGGTGCTGCTATCGGAGTGGGGGGTGGGGGGCCACAGCAAATATAATATTTTGATATCATTTGGCATAAAAAAAAAAAAATCCCAGAAACATGTTCATGTCTGGAGACCTCCTTAAAATTAGTACAGTAAGAATTAAAAAGAAGACAGGATTTGTAGATGAGATGGTTGGTGTCCTGAATTTTCATACTGAGTCCTGGTTGGCTGAAGTCTGGGAATTAATGCTATCAGTATAATGTTAGATGACATCATACAGGATTATGAAGACTTTTTTTTTTTTAAATAATGAATCAGAAAAAGACCTGTAGAGGATTAAAAATACCCTCAAATTGTTGGCCACTAGTAGCTAAAAGAAACAAATAATTAAAAGTTTCCATGAATGGCTTCTTAAACCTAAAGCCACAACCCCTGAGGCCAAGCACCCCGTCTTTATAACCCTACAGGCACCAATCTTTAGGCTAGGGCAGTGGCCAAAGCTTTATTAATGGGACACTAAACGCTTTTTTTCACTTGTGCTTCTAATATAGAAATGTACATTGTCCCTAGTATGAGGATGAACTGGTGTGTACTTTCGATAGTACACACCAATTTGTCCTCTGACCGACAGCTGCCATGCTTCCATAGGAAGCAGGCAGCCGCCTGGTCGGCGACCGGCTCTCGCTGTTAGCGCAGAAAGAGTCCCTTGTTTTTGCATGGGATCAGTAGGGGGGTCTTAACTAGGTCCCCCTGCTGATCCCATCCAAAAACGAGGGGCTCTCTCTGCGCTAGCAGTGAGAGACCCTCGCATTCGGCTGTCAGCATGCAACAACCGGGAACTACGGTGTCTCGCAAGTGAGACACAGCAGATAGTAAACCCGCGTGTGTTTATAAGATACACGTCAGGTTTACTTTCAAAGACCGAGACATGTATTGTTTAACCCTTGCTTCCTCGAAGGAAACAAAGGTCAAACAAGTTGGAATGTCCCATTAACAGACCACTGAACTAGCATAACTTAATGCCCCATTAGCTGCTAAGGTCTTGACTAGAGTTGAGCGGACACCTGGATGTTTGGGTTCGGCAGGTTCGGCCGAACTTCGGAAAAAAGTCCAGGTTCGGGCTCGAACTTGACCCCGAACTTGACCCCGAACCCCATTAAAGTCAATGGGGACACAAACTTTTGGGCACTAAAATGCCTCTAAAAAAGTCCTGAAAAGGGCTAGAGGGCTGCAAAAGGAATTAAAATGTGGGTAAGAGTAGGACAAGTGCCCTGCAAACAAATATGGATAGGGAAATAACTTAAAAAAACATTAAATACATACAAATTAAAAATACAGCTGAGCCATAAAATAGCACTAGATGGAATCTTTGATTTTAGCTTTGGAAGAACATAAATCTAAATCTAAAGCATGGCTGCCAGGAGGATCAACAGAATTATCCATTTGAGGGTTGGAGTGCAGGGTATTCTCTTTCAGTTTATACTAAGTGACCCATAGGTTGAGGAGGCGGTGACCGTGGCGGTGTAGGTGGAAGCGGCGCTGGAGGAGGAGGTAGCCAGAATTTTTCAAAGTGCGCTGTAAACACTGTATTGGACTGTTCTATTTGACTCTCAGATTTGAAGTGCATCGCAAGACGCAAATGTACTATTTAGCACCCAAAACTATTAGAATTTTTCAAAGTGCGCTGTAAGCACAGTATTTGACGGTTCTACTTGACTCTCAGATGTAATACATGTAATGCTATTGCTATTCTATAAACCGAAATAGAGTCCCCATTCATAAGAATAGGTCAATTGACCTATTCTTATTAATGGGGACTCTATTTCGGTTTATAGAATAGCAATAGCATTACATGTATTCCATTAGCCGAAAGTCAATAAACCGAAAGACATTCGGTTTATAGACTTTCGTTTTATAGAATACATTTAATGCTATTGCTACTCTATAAAAAGAAAGTCTATAAACAGAATGTCTTTCAGTTTATAGACTTTCGGCTTATGGAATACATGTAATACTATTGGCTTTCTATAAACCGAACTAGAGTCTCCATTCATACGAATAGGTCAATTTATGGCACCATATGCAAATAAATTATTCCCCATTGTGATAGTTTGTTTTGTATACAGTGGCTCAAAGTGATGTCATAAATCAGACAAATTTACACAGACTATAAATTATTTTATGCTGGAAACACTACTTAAAGTTCCACTCAATAAGGAGAGAATTGCAGGGAACAGAGATGGGAATTTGAAACTTTAGGCCAAAGTAGCCGAGTTGGAAAATTTTTCCAATGCAGCTGAATGCGAGAATTTTTTCCAAATCAGCTACTTTGGCCTTAAGTTTGAAATTCCCCTCTCAATTCCTTGCAATTCTTTCTTTATTGAGACCCATTAGATTTCCCCCAAAAAAGTGATATGGTAACCAGACCCTGTTAATTAATACATACAAAACAGAGACTTAAAAGGGTCACCACAAGGAGGGTGTGTGAAACATGAAGCTTGATATAGCTACATTGACCATACAGCTCCTGGGCTTCCAAGCACACAGGATTAACATACCACACACGCGTGTTACACTTTCTCACGACCTTCGAGAGCATCACCCTTTATTCTGGGATGAGTGTAATTGGAAACATTAAAAAAAACTTCAGAAAATGTTTTGTAATAAGTGTATCAATGGGTAAAGCTCTAAACCAGTAACCTCTAACGCTATAACCAAAAACATATGTAAAATTGCAAGCCACAAGAGTATATAGTATATGCAATCTATGAAACATGTAGACAATAGAATATTATATTTATTGTAAAAGCTATCCCATATTTAAACATCTTTTTTAAAAATGTAGCAAACCTTCTCTATTTTAAAACAAACCTATATGTGAAATATAATAGATCCTGGAATGAATATTAGCCAGTTGTTTTATGTATGTATATTCATGTATGTGTGTTTATATATTTCTGTTTTTGTATTTTGTTTGTGCGCTATTTTTTATAAACAATATGGTTTAAATGCCCAAAAGGGATTGCGTTTATGGAATGACACATTGATAGACAACAGGTTGGTTCGGGCACACACTGTAAAAGAAGACAGGAGGGTAAATATTTTTTTTCCACCCTGCAGTACCACAAATGACCACTGTAGGCGGTGGGCACTAGACTTGGGCATTGACTAAATTTTTGTTTCGTCCAACTGCATTCGAACAAAAACAATTCTGGTTCAATTTTGTCCTTTGATGTATTTGTTTTGGACTAAATTCGTCCATTATTTTTGTTTTGGAAATTCCTTTCAGACAAATAGAATTGCACCAAAGTTAATTTAAGAATGTTGGGTCTACTCAGGAAGTCCTTAAATCCGGGCTACTTTGGAGACCACTGAAGCGATGTAGCCAATTCCCGTGCTGACAACAACAAGACACATAACAATGTATTATGGAGGCCATATTGCTTACTATGGTATGATAAATAAATTATGCCATCCCAAAAACATGTCAGACCACAAATATGTACTAAAATGTATACGTATATATAAAACTATACGCAAATATATAAAAACTCTCACATAAACTTACAAACACACACACACATATATATATATATATGTGTCCTTGAACAATGGATATAATCTTCTTTCCTACACTGCTGTTAAATTAGCAATGGGCAGGTTCACTGTGGACATTACAGTGCTGACATCACCGTGTACATTACAGCGCTGACAGTTCAGCGCGGCCATTTTGGCACTGAACTGTCAGCGTTGATGCATAACCCAAACTCGAATACTGACCCTAGTACTAACCCTAAAAGAAGCTCCCAACCCTAAAACGAGCAGTAAAAATAACCCCTAACCCTAAAACTAACTTTAAAACTAACCCCTAATACTAACCCTAAAAACACACACTCGTAATAATAATTAATACTTTCTTATTATGCAACAGTATCAATTTTTCTCACTTGATTTTAACCATTCTGAACCCATCTGTTTAACAAGCTGTATACTGAATTTAAGCAACACCTATAAATACTTTCTTTGGCAGATGATTAGAAACACTAGGGGAAAATAATTGGACAGAAAAAAGGAGGAACGTTTTCTTCTACAAAATGAGATGGAATGTTACCTTTCTTATGTTACCTTATTTTCTAAGAAATTACTTGTGGTCCAAAAGAAGGCTGGTTATGCTATCTAATTAGGTTTGTGTCTTAAAGCCATCTAAAGCTAAATCTTGGCTTCCAATTTTTATTTATCACTTCCAAAAAGGTTCTTTTCCAGATTTTTGCATGCTTTTTATTTGGCCACGATATTATATTTTAGTCCCGATTGTGATAAGTTAATTAGCAAATGAGAAACATTCAAAATGTCATTTAGAGAGGTAAATGTGAGTAAATTAGGTAACACAGGTTAACAATAATAAGTCACTGTTTAAAATGATAATAATAACATAGTATATACTCATATTTGTTTTGAAACTGATTATGCACATTTACCGATATTTTGAGAATGAATATACATAAATTAGTGTTATTTAAAAAAAAACAAAAACTTTTTGTTACTTCTCTTCAACCGTTTAGTGTCCAACGTTGTTTTTACACTTTTACGGTGTTTGTGTTTAGTGGCATTTTGCTCTTTCGTGTTTAAGGTACCCACATATATTATATACTGTTTTTATTGCCACCAGAAGGGCTTTGTTAAGATACCAAATGTGTTGAAATTTTCCCTGAAAAAAACTTTTATTTATATACAACCGGTAAAAAGGGCAGTAAAAAGTTTTTAATATTTGCGCTGAGTTTAGAAATACTAAATGTTCACATTTTTTTGTTTTTGCAAGTTATAGTGCAATAACCTAAAGTAGCAATTCCCCCCCTACCTTTTGATCCCTACCCGATCAATTTAACTCTAGCTCTAAACATAACCCTAACTTAACTCTAACCCAAACTCTAATCATAGATCCCAAACTATTTGGGTCTTTTTTTTTGTAATGATGCTTATTGCTGACAGCAAGAGGTGAGAGGTGAGGATTCACCATTTCAGAATCCCTTCCCCACAACAGAGCTGTGCCATATTGGAAAGGCTGATGCCTTTTCTGTATGGTGCATATGATCACTTCTAAAATCAATCAATAGATATACGTGGGAGGGGTTTTTTCAGGGATGCCTCCACATGGGGCATCATGGCAACACCAGTTCATCGTTAGAGGAGATTATTGATTGCCTCTGTTGGTCATCAGGACCCATGATGTACCAGGTAAGTAATCTATCTTTGCTCCTTAACACTTGATATTAAAACGAGACTCGAAAATATGTATGTGATGAGTACTATGACCCATCAGGAACAGTCAAGGGATCTCATCATAAAGCCTGCTTAGTTTGGGCATCAATCTTGGAAATAACCACTCAAGGATGGGCTAAGTGCCTGCTTGGAAAAGGCAGACCTGATAAGACTTGTTGTCTGGGCACTATGTCTTTTCATTTTCAGAAGCCACTAGTGTGTTTTAATTTAAACAAATGAATTGACAAAAAATGTTATCAGTCTTAAAAAAATAAATGTAGCCCCACTTGTAGAACTTGTGTTACTTTGTTAGAAATCTCAATCTCATGTAATTGTCAGTAAAAAAAAAAAAAGAGTAAAGAAAGACTCCTTATGCCACCTTCTCTTCAAAGAAAAGACAGATGATACTATTGCTTCCATAGACCAAACACTGGCCTTAAGCCATTTTTACCATCCTCTAAGTAAAAAGCCTACTGGGTGGCAACCCTACATGCATGTTAATGAGCATTACTTATCTGACGAAGATGACTTAACTCAGGGACAGATAAGGGGCACTACATCTGTAGGTAGCAAGGACAAAAACAAGTAAAGGATTTTGCTTTTTTATAGATTTGTTTTACTGATGAGATTTCTTTAAAAGCCTTCCAATATTTTGCATTTGTGTTAAGTTACAACCACAGGTATTTTCCATTGAAAGACATTGTTTAGAAGGAGATTAAATTTTATTTGGTGACAAAATTATATTTTATTTTTTTGTGTGTATTTTTTGCACTATTAATGTCTAGAAAGCAGACGATTAAGTTTAATTTGCCTGTGAATTTCCAGAGACTCTGTATGTGTATTATGCAAAGACAAATAGATGTAGGATCAACAGAATTATCCATTTGAGAGAGGGTTGGAGTGCAGGGTATTCTCTTTCAGTTTATACTAAGTGACCCATAGGTTGAGGAGGCGGTGACCGTGGCAGTGTAGGTGGAAGCGGCGCTGGAGGAGGAGGTAGCCAGAATTTTTCAAAGTGCGCTGTAAGCACAGTATTGGACTGTTCTATTTGACTCTCAGATATGAAGTGCATCGCAAGACGCAAATGTACTATTTACCACCCAAAACTATTCTAATTTTTCAAAGTGCGCTGTAAGCACAGTATTTGACGGTTCTATTTGACTCTCAGATGTAATACATGTAATACTATTGCTATTCTATAAACCGAAATAGAGTCCCCATTCATACGAATAGGTCAATTGGCTTTCTATAAACCAAAATAGAGTCCCCATTCATAAGAATTTCTAATGAATGGGGACTCTATTTCGGTTTATAGAAAGCCAATAGCATTACATGTATTCCATAAACCGAAAGTCTATAAACCGAAAGACATTCGGTTTATAGACTTTCGGTTTATGGAATACATGTAATTCTATTGCTATTCTATAAACCGAAAGTCTATAAACCGAATGTCTTTCGGTTTATAGACTTTTGGTTTATAGCCGAACCCCATACTCCAACATGAACATACAGTGGAATGTCCGTGTTTGGGTCTGAGGTCCGAATACCGTAATGTTCGGTACAAACCCGAACAGTGCGGTTCAGGTTCGCTCAACACTACCTAACACCAATAAGCATTTTACAGGCCTCCTACCAGTACCTAGAATATACACAATATTAACTTCTTGGGCACACCACTGTAACATTCTAGAGCACCAGATACTCATAGCTCACCTTTTTTATCAGGCATGCATAAGATTGGGTCTATGTATCCTATGTATACAGGGCCGGCCTTTAGTGTTCAGACGCCCTGTGTGGCAGGCCCCCGTGGCACCCCCCTACTATCCCGCCTCATGCCTGCCTCTCCCTTCCATGTCTCTTTCCTCTCCCTTCCCTTGTCTGTCTCTTTCCTCTCCCTTCCCTTGTCTGTCTCTCTCACTTCTCATGTCACTCTCCCTTCCCATGTCTCTCTCTCTCCTCTCCCATCCCATGTATGTCTCTCCTCTCCCCATCCCATGTCTGTCTCTCCTCCTCCCCATATCTGTTATCTCTCTCCCCATATCTGTTCTCTCTCTCTCTCCCCATATCTGTTCTCTCTCTCCCCATATCTGTTCTCCCCAATATCTGTTCTCTCCCCCATTTCTGATCTCTCCCTCATATCTGTTCTCCCCCCCCATATCTGTTCTCTCCCCCTATATCTGTTCTGTCTCTCCCCCCATATCTGTTCTGTCTCTCCCCCATATTTGTTCTCTCTCTCCCCCCATATCTGTTCTTTCTCTCCCCTCCATGTCTGTTCTCTCTCTTCCTTCCCCATATCTGTTCTCCTTTATCCCAAACTGTTCACTCTCACCCCAATCTGTACTCTCTCTCTTGCCCCAAACTGTTCTCTTTCCCATAAATCTGTTCTCTCTCTCCCCATATATGTTCTCTCTCTCTCCCCATATCTTTTCTCTCTCCCCCCATACATATTCTCTCTCTCCCCCCAATGTGCAGGGAGCACGAGCAGCATGTACTGAGCTCTGCAGAGCTCAGAGCTTCAGTTACCCTTGAAACAGGAAACCCTTGAGAGGGTAACTGAAACAGGAAACCCTTGAGAGGGTAACTTAAGCAGAAAGCCCTTGAGAGGGTAACTGAAACAGGAAACCCTTGAGAGGGTAACTGAAACAGGAAACCCTTCAGAGGGTAACTAAAGCAGGAAAACCTTCAGAGGGTAACTGAAGCAGGAAACCCTTCAGAGGGTAACTAAAGAGGAGTGGATTCTAAAAGAGGGCAACTTAGATGTAGTAATTATGCTATAGCCAGATGGTCTCAGGATTTGCTGAAAACATTCAGTTTCCCAGTTCCTGGACAGGGTAGAAATTTAAATGAGCTTTAGAGGAGGATCAGTAACAGAAGAAACAGCTCTCAGAAGCCAGGCATCCAACTTCAATACAAACCCACCTGACACCAACAGCGGGGAAGAAATACAAGCAAACAAAAGGTAGGGTGGCCTCTAGAGGAGAAAGGAGGTGTATGAGCACAAAAATTAGGACTTTTGAATGCATGTGTCAGGATGTCAGGGTATAACCCTTACATTGTTTATAATATCATTCATCCTACCTTAGCATTTATTGATTTAAACACTAAACAGTATACTGTGATACATTGACAAGTGGATTGATAAAAATCAGACCAATATTGATGAGATGGAAACCTTCTCCACCTTGCCTACTAGTTCAACTGTTTTGGCCTAACTTTCTGTTCAGTTATGTACTGGTTAACCCCTTAGCGTCATGCCTGTGACACCATTTTGTCCGCCAAAACCGCCCATGTTAAAGACAACAGGCTTCGACACGGGCAGCATACAATTGCTATGATTCATTGTCACAGTGGTCTTATGCCCTGGAAGTGGTCTGAGAAGTCTCCCCGAAGCCTGCCTCGTTTTGAGGCAGCGTGTTCTTCCAGGAGCCGGCGGGGGCTATTGCACCAGCGACTCACAGAGCGAGGACATATTTATACGCCCTCACAGTACTCAAGGACCATTTTACTGAGGTAACTTCAATTTCCAAGTTACTCCTAGCCAGTATTGCGTAAACAAAATGTGAAAAGATAGCCCCTGACAGAAATAAGAAAAAGAAGATCTTATGCAACTCGCAGGGAGAAAAAAAAACAAAAAATAATTTTTTTGGGTCTCGCTCAACTCCTCCAGACAGAGTGAGAGACGCGTTAGAGAGCTCCAGGCCATGTGTAATTATAACAAGGGTGTATGAACAGAACAAAGCCAGAACAAACTGCAAAGGAACCATGTCTTCCTTTTTCACAGACTGGGAATAGGATATATATATATGTCAACAAACTTGGCTTGATATGAACTAGCATTCTGTGGAGTATGTGTACATACACACACGTATTATATATGCACTTACAATTTAATGAAAAGAAGCCTCACACTGTCTTAAAAAAACCTTTTTGTTTTTCCAATAGTTCAGGAATAATAATTTATGGATTTACAGGGGAACCTTTTAGAGGAAGATTTAGAGGTCGTTTTTACCCCCCTGTCTGCTCCCTCATATCTTGTTTCATTCAATGTGCCTTAAAACATGCTTCCTGATTTCAGTATGGACCACATGTACTGTATTTATAGAATATTGTTTGTGGGGGGAAAAAGACTAGCTATTTTCTCATCAATAAACAGCATAACTTCAACTACAGATACCCACCTAGTGATCCAACTCAAGTCTTCATGATTTCTGTCATATTTTGTTCTATGCTTACTTTTTGTAATTTCTATTCATGCCTATCCCTTCTATATGTTTCTCCTTTCTCCTAGTCTACCTGAAGGCCAGTTCAGTAAAAGGTTAAAAAAGACTGGATCACCTAAACATTGTATTTACTCTGAAGGATCTATAAAAATGTGTTTTAAATGTGTCTGTGGTGTCTACTGTTTATGACATCACCTGTGGCTTAATATGCAAATTACACAATTCCATTGAAAACCAGTTAATTTACATACCAATCCAAAGATGACGTCATCAACAGGAGACTCCACAGATAACTCAGACACTCACTGATAACAACAAATTAGCTGTCCACACACACATTTTCAGGTCCTCGGGATAAAGTAACGTAGATCCAAATTGTCAGTATTATCTACAGTATTGGCTATAACTGGGGTCCAAGTTACATGGGACCCAGAGTGCTTGAGATAGTACTCAGAACTCACGTTGCAGAGATGGAGACACAGGGCCTGGTGCAGGGTAACCACATTCGACTAAGGGCTTGACACCCCCTCCCCGATTGGTGAGGCCACATACCAGGGCCCTGAGACAGAAGCAGCTGTATCCAGTAAATGATAGTACAGGATCTGGAGATACCCTACAGACACCCTGGAGCAGGCTTGGAATATAACATCACTGAAAGGATAAGCGGGATGCTGCAGGCATAAATAGGATAACAAATACAGGGCACTATCCTTGCCAATATATTAACTAATAACTATACTGAAACAAGAAAACAGACATCAAGACAAGAGGACATACCTATAGCAGGAAAGACTTGTGAATGAAACAAATGGAACACACGGGTGGGGCCCATTTACAATAAAACAGAGTGATAAAGCAGCAAGGAAAACCAGGAACAGATCAGAACAAGACAATAAATGAAGAAACAAAGCAATACAAAAAAGGGGCAAGAGGAAACATAAAGAAAAAACAAAGGAAAACAAGATAGCATGGGACAGGGAAGCCCTCTAATAGGGCACAGGACAGCCCTCTGACAGGGCACATGACGTTAAGGCAAGAAAGGGACAAGAATAAAACATAACCCAGACAATAACGCAAGAAAGGTAACAAGAATAACTGTATACAGCCTGGATGGGCCTGCACAGAAGTTCATGTTGCATGACATTAAATCAGAAGTATTGTACCTGGAACCCAAATCAACAGATTTAGAAAAATGGTAATGCTAATGACTCCAGTAAATTGTTTTGTCAAAAGTATTCTGTGAAGGCTTTGCTATAAATATATACACTAGAAAAATGAAGAAGAGAACATGAACAAACATGTGAAAAGCATCAAGCAGTTTGTTCATCTTCACTGCTACATTATTACTGCGAAATGCGTCAAACGGTTTGTTCATGTTCAATGCTACCTGGTCTCCAGTGTGTGGATTTATACTAAAGCATTCAGGGATAACTTTTGTCAAACAATTTATTTCTCTATTTTCCATTAATGCACCAAACTTGTTTCCAGTAGGTGTCTACGTTACACAGTAAAAAGTAAGTTTTTAAATTTTACCTTGTGGCTGGAAAGAATAGCTAGGCTCTGGGCCTTGTGACTGATGCCATTAAACTAGATCATGGATGGGGAACCTGGGGCCCTTCCAGATGTTGCAGGAGTATATTTCCCATACTCCTCTGCCAGCTTCTTAGCTGGAAGAGCATTATGGGAGATGTAGTTCATCAGCAGCTTGAGGGCAGCAGATTCCCCTCCGCTAACCTTGATAATTACCTCAGTTATCCACATGAGTGAGTAATGTACGTTATCTTTATGCATATGTAGATCTATGTTTCTGCTCTGGAAAACAAGCAGTGAAAACAACATGAAGTACTATTTATACAGAATCACTGTCTGTGGTGCTGCTACTACTAGTAGTAATTAAGTAAGTAGTATTACTAATACTACTAATAGTATACTAATAGTATTACTATTAGTTCATGTGATATGGTTTTTTTTACTCTTAATTCAACCACTGCTATTTTCAAGACAATACAAATATAAAACTGCATTGCAACCCTTTCTCTTGCATTTCAGAGCAGTGGGGTGTATGCATTATAATTCAACACGGAACAAAAACTCTATGGTATTTAGTTATTTTGGCTTTTAAGGCTGGTTACGTTCTGTTGCCAATTTAGATGTACATGGAAAATTCCACTCATCTCCAGTAACTAGAAAAACAACAGAGCACTTAGTATAATGATCCATAGTATAGAGAGACAATCAAATGCCTTACTTACAGGCAAAAAATGGCACACAAAATCTATATATATTTGATAAGCCCTGATGGGAATGATATAAAGCTGTTGGGACCATAATAGAAATACAAGAACTACATGTGGTTTGAAGTTTATTAGCAGGTAAAACATCAGGTAGAGTAGATGTGTCTGCGAGAATATCGGGGAGATCTGCACTTGATGCGGTCGTATTCTTTTTCCTACCATTGACCTATAACTACTACGTTCCCCTATTGAATTGAATTGTCTGTTATAAAAATAATTATATCCTTTACTAATTATTAATCGTTTATTAGTATGAAGTCTTTTATTTTTTGACTAAAATATCAATTGGAATATAATTGTTTTTTGCTAATTATATTTGTCTAACCTGGCCTAGAGGAGCAATAATAACATACTTGCTCAAAAACATGGGTTGAATTGATGTTGAATTTGTATGTATAATACATGTAAATCCACATTTGTTGCAAAGAGTAATATATTATATTAAAGCCTCTCAGTACTCATGAAATACAGTAGCATCAATGCAAATACTGTACAGAGCAAATAACTTACCGTATATACTCGAGTATAAGCCGAGTTTTTGCCAAAAATGCCCCCCTTGGCTTATACTCGAGTCAGTGTCTGAAAAAAAAAAAATCTAAAACTTACCTCGTTCCTGCTCCGTCTCCCGGTGCTCTGAAGGTCCGTGGCTGTGAGGGAAGCTTTGTGCGCTCCCCTCCAGCCGCGCGGTCAACAAAGTGTGTTGAAACTTTTTTTTAAACAAACTTTATTGATCCGTGCGGCTGGAGGGGAGCTCACAACGCTTCCCTCACAGCCACGGACCTTCAGAGCACCGGGAGACGGAGCAGCAAAGAGGTAAGTACTGGGGTCTGGGGAAGGGGGGGAGGAGGGTGGCATAACGCGCATACTAAGGGGCAATATCCTGGAATATTAAATGGCATATTGGGGGCAATATCCTGGAATATTAAATGGAATATTGGGGGCAATATCCTGGAATATTAAATAGCATATAGGGGGCAATATTTACCAGTAGCTGCCTCATTTCCCACCCTAGGCTTATACTCGAGTCAATATTTTTTTCCAGTTCTTTTTGGTAAAATTAGGTGCCTCGGCTTATATTCGGGTCGGCTTATACTCGAGTATATACGGTACTTTTAATGTGATGTAGCTGTGATGTGATCACAGCTACATCACATTGGGAAACTGCCGTTGGTGTGTCAGGCCTGCACACTTGCCATTGTATTACCCTTTGTCTGGGCATGCATGGAAAAGCTATATCTCAGCTTAAGGGAGTAGGACAGTTAATAAACTATTGTGTGCTTGCAGGTGTGTGTGGAATTCATTTTGGATAAGGGATTTTCACATAAGGGATACTCAACCTGTATCGCTTCTTAATTGTAATGGTTTGAACTGCAGCTTGTAAAGATGGTATCATTTCTTGACTTTGCCCTCACTACATCTGGTACAATTTATAGTATTGCTACTCCTTTCAGCTATTGTAAATGACCTTCATGGTGTGCTAAGTTTGTTTCTCCCTTTTCAGATCAACTATTCCCATGCACCCGAGTCTTTTTGTTAAACTGGGGTCTTGGTGATAGCAAGACCTTTGACTTCCAAAATGTTTTTCTTACTTTGAACATGTAAGTTCAGAAATGGGGCTTACATCTCTGTTTAAATACAGATAGATTATGAAATCAGATTGCAACCATTTGGTGCATCTTGTCTAAGCATAATGCCTCAAGGAATTATTTGTTTTTGTTGTTCATGAACAGGGTCAAGCCAAGTGTCCTGGACACCAGTATCAGCAAGGTCTGTGAAGGTTCATCATTAAATTGTCCATCAGACAGTCTAGTAACTGTCCACCGTGACCCATGTTGGTGTCTACCCAAGTAAATGACAGCCTTAGGCACTTGTAACTCTGTGGCTAGAAAGGCTCTTCTTTGTCTGTCAGGTAGACTCTCTAGCTAAATACCTTCAACTCTATGCTCCAATTTGAAATCTTTCCCATTCCGCGCCCAGGAGTTTAATATACCCTCGTTGGAAATATTTACTTATCTAAGAGGGAAAAACATAAGTCAATCATATTTACTCCACGAGAATCAGGATCTCCAGACGAGATGGGGTCAATTCTCAATACGGACCAAGTGGAATTTTTTTTTAGGAAGGCGATTGACCTGATCAGGTTTTCAGAGATATCCTTAATTCAGTCCTGTATCCCTACCTGAATAGTAGGGTAGACCATCTGGAGTGGTGTAGAAGCTTTAAAAGATTAAACAGTCAGCTAGAAACACAGAATGTGTCGGCAGATAAGAACCATTCGGTCCATCTGGTCTGCCCAATTTTCTAAATACTTTTAGTAGTTCCCAGTTCCCTATCTTATATCTTCTGCATGCTGTGTTTACCTCTACCATTTCCGCTGGATGGCTATTCCATACATCCACTACCCTCTCAATAAAGTAATACTTCCTGATTTTTCTTTTTAAAACATTGCCCCTCTAGATACATTGACCCTCCCTTTTGGAAACCCACCTCGAGGTTTACCTCAGATGACACCTAATTCCAACTAGGTTGATCAAGATGCATATAACAGTCTCCCCCCTTTGCTGGCATTGCGCTAAGAATGAAGGAAATTATATGCATTTGTGGTGGAGATGCGATAAATTGAAATTTACATTAAATAAGTTATCCGAATTTATATGCTTTAACACTAATATAAAACTTAAACAAGGTCCAGCAGCTTATCTCCTCCATCTAAATCGGTCATAAATTAGCTGTGAGAATGAGTGTTTTATTGCTCATTGTTTAATATCATAGAAAATAGTAGGGGCACGAAACTGGAAAAAGCAAAACAAGCTTTCATGGGATTTGGTGAAATCCCAAATTCTCCTACAAATCAGACTGGAGAGAGCTACTGCCAGATTCTACTCACAGTCATTAAAAAACTATACAATTTGGGACAATTGGCTATTAAGGATTCAAGAGGATCACTCTTAAACAACCCAGTTGACTACTTTGTGCATTCAAACTCACTCAATTTCACTTGCATATTGACTCGGAAATACCACACTCCTCCTGCCTCCTCCCTCCTAGATAGGGGTGAGGACCCAATATACTGTTTAACAGGTATTGGGGTTTGGGAACACTGATACCAACTACGACTATGTATTTGTACTCTTTTCCAGTTTTATACTGATAAACGGTCAAAATTGTCATAGTCCCCATGTTTTGTCTTTATCTGATTTACTATCTGTGTTTTAAAATATAATAAAGAATATTGAAACATAACTCTATGCTCCAGAGAGGACCTTAGCCCACTTGGAACTTTCCCAAGAAAAAGTGCCTTGGATGGTCACTGGATCACCCATAAGCTATAAGTAGGGTACTCCACCCAGGGCTGGCCCTTTAATGAGGCAGCTGCCCCAGGTGGCACCCTGGCAGAGGCGGCACTTTGCTGCTCCATGCAGCGGTCTTTTTCTTTTCTTTTTTCCTGGGGCAGCTTGATAGAAGGAGGTGTCAGCCAATCAGTTGAGACCTCTCAACTCTCTTGATTGGCTGAGAGTTCAGAAGCCTCCCGTGGTGGGAACATAAAAATAAAATATTTTTTTTAAGAGCTCACCCATGAGGTGAAAAGAAAGAAATGGAAAAACCAACATTATTATGAGAATAGGCTGTGCAAAACATAATATGTGACCACTGACCAATAACATGACCCAAATATTGTACATTAAGTTTAAATATTGAAACATTTAGGGTGCACATTTTAATCATCTTGCATTAAATGATCACTTCCTGATAAGTTTAATTTTTGTTTGAATTATCATGACTGTGGGCTTTTTGGGGGGAGGGGGGGCAACATTTCGTTTTTCGCCCCAGGCAGCACAATGTCTTGGGCCAGCCCTGACTCCACCTTTATGACTCTTCTTCTTTACACATACCCCCACTATGTCCCTTGCCCGGGATGCAGCAGAGCATCCTGATCTACATTATGAGACTGCTACAAAGAAGATAAAAATGGTCTTAGTCTTATAACGCCCCCACCACCACCACCTTTTACACTGTTAAAATTAATACTTGTTAAGTACACAAGCACGTGGGCATGATTTTGTAGCTAAGTTAGGAAATGGAAGGATAGTAACATTTAAACACATACCTATTGTTTGGTTTTAAAGCCTGGAACCAGATCACAAGGAAGGTAAATTCCTGGGACATGAAAACGTTGACAATTAGATGCAACTTACATCTACGAGACACATTTTTGGGATCGGATTCAAACCACACAAATTTTGTCAACATACAGACCTAAGCTCACATTTTCCTCCCGAAGGGAAAAAAAAAAGATACTTCTCCGAATCTCCATAGTTACTGGGCTAAGGGGTACATCTGCCATGGGATGTGTATATATTGTAATAGGTGATTGTCTGAGGGATGCTCTTTAGAATAGTCAGGCATTTAGTCAGAACAATTCCCAGAATAACAAACTTTACTTGAAATCTAGTATTGTTTTACATTGAAAAAATCACAGTGGGTAATGTGATTATAGCTTTAGAAAATCTCTGTTCAGAGGATCCTGTATTCGATAAATAAACTAACATAGTTAAGGGGACTCTGTCACTTAAATGTAATGTGAATGTAGAGAATAAAAACATTGTGTTTAAAAAAATGTAAAACATTTTTTGCAAGCAAATACATAAATTAAGAGAAAAATGTGTTTCAAGCTCATATCACATCATTAATCAAGTTCCTTCATCTATTCCTTATTACTTGAAACTATGGGCAAAAGACCTACACATTAGACATGTGCATTTTCGTCCATTCGTCCAAAAAACAAATAACGAAAATGCTAAACTAACAAAAGCCGAATGAACGAATGGTTAATAATAAACGAAAATCATTCATCCATTTGTCCATTAGTGCTATTGGCATTCTATAAACCGAAATAGAGTTGGTTTATAGAATACCAATACCATTACATACATTCCATAAACCGACATAATGAACGACTTTCGGTTTATGGAATGTATGTAATGCTATTGGTATTCTATAAACCGAAATAGAGTTGAAATAGGTCAATTCGTATGAATGGGGACTCTATTTCGGTTTAAAGAAAGCCAATAGCATTACATTCATTCCATAAACCGAAAGTCTATAAACCGAAAGAGAGGTTAAAATAGGTCAATTCGTACGAATGAATAAACCGAAAGGAAAATAATGAACGAATTTCGTCTGAAACGAATGCAGTAATGAACGAATGGACGAAAACGAAACGAAAATTTTAGTTTTGCACATGTCTACTACACATCTCTCAGAGGCTAAATGGTCCAAAATAATACAGGTTGAGTTTAAGTACCTGCCATTCATGCCTGCCCTCAATCAGTCAACACAACATTTGTTTAAAGAGACGGTATCACCTAAACATTCTGTTTTACTGTGAACGTAGAGAATAAAACATCCATTTCAATGGATATGAAGCCACAGGTGATGTCATAAGCAGGAGACTCCACAGCCACATTTAAAACACATTTTTTTTTTAATCATTTCTTATTCTCTACAATCACTGTACAAGCAATGTTTCGGTGACACGGTCCCTTTAAATGAGTTATAGGATTAGTTAGAAATGAGGGCAATAGTTATAGGATACGTTGGATGACAGGAAAACTCAGTTACCAACGGATTTTGTCGGGCAAATCTTTTACATAACCTTTATAAAGGTTGTTGCAGCAGTGCTGAAGAAAGTGTGTGTGAGTTTGAATGCTCTCGGCTGTCCCCAGCTGTGATCTGCCTTCCAGCAGAGAGCTAAGCTGATACAACCTCAGAAGAGAAACCTTTTGATGTCTACTGAAACTTAAGTGCCCTTGAGATAAGTAAGAGAGATCAGGACAATCCTTTCTAAACTTGTTTAGGGGAAAACATAGCAGCTCAGAACATCTGAGAAAAGATGGATAGTCAGAGGTGTTAACCCTTCAAATTCCAACGAGAACTACACAGCAGTACATTGTTCATTCATTCACTGCTTTTCAAAAAAAAAGTAAGAAAAGTGGTCAGACATAATTTTAAAGTGATAATACCATGATTTTTTTTTATATATATATATATATATATATATATTTATCCTATAGAAACATAAGTTCTGTAAAAGTCTTACACTTTATTTGGTCCTTGGTCTTTTCTTAATTTTTTATTTTTATCCATTCATTCCAGTTTAAATAATATTTTTATTGTTTTTTTTAAACATCTTTTTATTTCAGTTTTCATTTGGGTTTTAAAAAAAAAATACATTTGCACCATAGAGTATGTCCCCAAAAATTCCCCCAAATTTTCTCCTCCCTCTCCCTTCCGCATCCACCCATCCCCCCCCCTAAAAAAAGTATCACAACTTTAGTCGTACCTGAAAACAAAAGGATTAAAAAGAAAAGAACCAGCTGTAGCTGTGTTGAGACTGGTATCGTTTATATTTAATTGAAAACAAATACAGTTCTCCTAAAGTTTTACTTTGAAATTATGTTTACAGGGGCTGCTAAATTCAGTGATATCAGGGGGAGGGAGCACAAAGGAGGTGGGTTGTTTTCCTCTGCAGGAATCAGATTCATCATTGTTCATGTTTTCGTTACTGTGAGTAATAAGTAACATTTCCAAGTACTAGAATCGTTGGTTAGAAATCGCTGTCTGCCCTAAACATTGCTCATACTGTGAATGTAGACAAAATGGATATAAAATTATCTATACCTTGTGTTCACAAAATTGCAAGCACATGCTTAAATTAGGAGGAAAATAGGTCTTAAATGTATCTGTGGAGTCTCCTGCTTATGACATCACCTATGGCTCAATATGCAAATGACACATATCCAACTGCCCCAACAATAATTCCAAGTAAAGACATTGAAACATCAAGGGGTTGGATAAGGAGAACCATCAAAGTGTGACATCACTATATTACATATTGTTTATAATGTAATTTAAATAAATAACTTGTGTTATATAGGAGCTCCTCTCAAATCTTTTTAGTTTTTTTTTGTTAGTGCCCATTAAAACCTAGAATCACTGTTGTCCAGGAGTGGTTTCATTTTTAAAGGCATAACATGACATCACACAGTACATCATCTGATCCTAACACTTCACCTGAAGGGTTCTCTTGTTCCTGGCTGATAAATGAGCAATGCCTCAAGATAAACTCTGCCAGTGATCTCCTCCCTTACCAACGTGTGGATTGTGTTACTATGACATCTCGCCATCCTGTCCACTCGTAGAACATCAGTTGGTGTATTAAATCTTCTGTAATCATGTGATAAATACAAGGAACACAGAATAAATCTATGTGCTCAATATTTGGTAGTTTGTGTTGATATAGTGCCTATGGAAGCACCCATTTATACATACAGAGAAAAGCTTATATTACAGTAAACCTGCACTTGCTGAGACCGTGGGAGTTCAGATGTATATCTCATAGGTTTATTGAGAGATGGGTGGCTATGAGAAGAAGATGCGCTTGATCTGACCCTCTCAATGACGTCATTGTTGACGTCATTGGGAGGGTCAAGAAAAATGTTATGTTTTTACCGTAGAACTAGCTTTTACTACCTGGCTTTGTCCAAGATTTAGATTCTTGTCGCGGCTCCTCAGTTGGGTGTATTTCGGTGTGCTTTTGGTTTCAAAAGCATTCGGTGTGTATTCTCGTTGCGCCGTCTTGTAAACAGCATGCATTCTGCACTCTATGCTTGGAAAATGGTGATGCTCCGTCATTTCCTAATGAAAGGAGATTATGACATCACCAGCTTCTCCATGTGTGAGAGCCATTATGACATGTGCAACATTCCGTATCAGTGTAGATTTCTAGCTATCATCGACACAGATAATACATGTGTTACATAAACTACAAGTGCAAGTTCACTGTGATATAACATGCTGCTTATGGTGTATAAGTATTTTAAATGCACTTACCTTTTCTACACCGTCTCCTTGGATCTGCTATTCCCAAGTACTGTTAAGAGCATCCACAATCTGTTGGCATTTTTTTCTAGTTCATTTTTCCTCCTCTGATTTGACCTCTTTGCTGCTGTCCCTATCACAATGCTGTTTCTCTTCTGCTGAGAAACTTGCTGGTACTATGTAGATACCTGAAAATAGTTGTGTTGACCTAGAAATGCCACCATTAAATCTTCTGAAACCTATAATATAAGGTCTTCAGGATAGAAATCTCATTTGCTGTCATTGTTCTACATCACCAGTGATGTCATAATCTGCCAATCATCAATGTCCATACGGTTTACCTCAAATTTTAATTAATTTATAACTTGGGAAAGGAACAACACAGAGCTCTGAAAATAGTTGCATTGAATGAGCATGAATAAACTGTGCAAATTTTATGACTCACGGTATATAACTGGATATATAACTATATCCTCTTTTTCAATAAATGGCGAATATGTGTTAAAATTGATATGTATCCAGCAAAACACTGACTGACCTGAAAAAAGCCTGTGGATGTGTCTGTCCAGGCAAATATTACTCCAGTTGAAAGCTAAGTGCAAAGGTCAGTAGAAGCTGCAAACTTGATATACTGATACCCTGGAATGTGGAGTAAAAGTACTCTTGCCTTGAAGGGCCTTCTACACAAGTGGTCTCCATGAGTTGTATACTGCTCCGAACTGAGTAAGTGGTCATAATCCACATCACAGCACTTTCAATTTTACACATTGCCCTATATTTGTTTATTTTTCTTTATTATATGTAGTTTTACCTGGATAAATTGCATTTGAGATATAAGGTGCCATTTTTGGGTCTCATATTGCATTCTTGGGTGTATTTGAGTGCATAACTCACTTTGTTGAATGGTATATGTTAAAGTTGGCTTGCTGACCTTCAAAGTCTTTAAAGACCCACATTACCTGAAAGAGCACCTGCCGTCTATACTACATCCTGCTCACTCTGGTCAGCTAATAGTTCCTTCTGTCAGTGCCCAGAATTAACACAAAAAAGCCATGCCACACCCATATTCTGGAAAGCTATGCCTCACTCAACCAGTAATGTAACACCATTACAGAATTAAAAAAAAAAAAAAAGATAAATAAATACCTTCCTCTTTTACCGGTTAGCTCATCTTTCAATTAATTTGTCTGTTTGTAAACTTGTAAACTGTTTTTTTATTATTTATTTTATTATTATTACTATCTCGGACATATGAAAAGAATCTCTCTATTGTTCACAAAAGATCCTGGATTCCAGGTTCCTGCTTCATAGAGTGTTTTCATTGTATAATAACAGCAGATCATTAGCTAAGTCTATCCTTTTTTAGTACGAAATCCCTTTAAATGGCATATAATAATTGCTCTCCTGTATTACTTCCACCAGCTCTTGGTTTTTTGCCCTTCAGCCTCGTGTGTCTTGCAAGCCAAGAAACTGCAATTCACCTTGAGGCATGCAATGTACTACCCTTCGTTATAACAGAGTTCCTTTTATCGTAGATGTTAGGCTTAACGTTTTGGCAAGTCCATACAGCTGCATCTATACTGGTGGTTTTGAATTGTGGAATCACATATTTTGCTTCTCTTGTCATTTCCAGTGCAAACCTAGTGCCTGATTTTGCCATCTATGGTACAACCAAACACAAGATTGAATCCTGCAATAAAACATAGGCACTATACCATCCATGAAAAAGGCTATATTGGGGCACTGGATTGGTTTGAAAGATCTCCCACAACAATGAATATGAGTAGCAGAAGAGGGCTGAGCCTTTGCCGGCATTGTCAGCAGGGGAGGGCTGGCAAGGGAGCAGAGGGCCAATTGCCTCCTGGGCTGCCCTCAGGGCCGGCTCCACAATGGGGCAGAGTGGGGCAACTGCCCCAGGTGGCACTTTTGCAGAGACGGCACATTGCCCCCTCAATAAATGCTATTTCGGCCACTCGGCGGCCGAATCACTGAAACCCGCCTCCAGTTCTTGAAGAAGCCACCTCCATCATCATGGGCGTCCTCTGGATGCGGCTGCCGAGAAAAAGTACCATATATACCCGAGTATAAGCCGAGTTTTTCAGCACATTTTTTGTGCTGAAAAATGCCCCCCTCGGCTTATACTCGAGTCGGTGTCTCTGGAAAAAAAAAATCTAAAACTTACCTCGTTCCTGCTCTGTCCCCCGGTGCTCTGAAGGTGCGTGGCTGTGAGGGAAGCGTTGTGCGCTCCCCTCCAGCCGCGCGGTCAACAAAGTGTTTTTTTTTGTTTAAACAAACGTTATTGTTCCGCGCGGCTGGAGGGGAGCTCACAACGCTTCCCTCACAGCCACGCACCTTCAGAGCACCGGGAGACGGAGCAGGAATGAGGTAAGTACTGGGGTCTGGGGAAGGGGGGGAGGAGGGTGGCATAACGAGCTTACAAAGGGCAATATCCTGGCATATTAAATGGAATATTGGGGGCAATATCCTGGCATATTAAATGGCATATTGGGGGCAATTTCATGGCATATTAAAATGGCATATTGGGGAAAAAATCCTGGCATATTAAATGACATATTGGGGGCAATATCCTGGCATATTAAAATGGCATATTGGGGGCAAAATCCTGGCATATTAAATGGCATATGGGGGGCAATATCCTGGCATATTAAATGGCATATTGGGGGCAATATCCTGGAATATTAAATGGCAAATTGGGGGCAATATCCTGGAATATTAAATGGCATATTGGGGGCAATATCCTGGAATATTAAATGGCATATTGGGGGCAATATCCTGGAATATTAAATGGCATATTGGGGGCAATATCGTGGCATATTAAATGGCAGATTCGGGGGAATATTTACCAGTAGCTGCCTCATTTCCCACCCTAGGCTTATACTCGAGTCAATATTTTTTCCCAGTTCTTTGTGGTAAAATTAGGTGCCTCGGCTTATATTCGGGTCGGCTTATACTCGTGTATATACAGTAAGTTAAAAAAAAAAAACTCCTTCACACCGAATATGACATTACGTCGTACCCGGTGGCTGAGCTTCCCTCCTCCGTGCAGGAGGGAAGACTGCACGGAGGAGACCAGCATCGTCTGCACGGAGCATCGAGGAGGTAAGTACTGGGAAAGGTGGGGAGTGGAGGGTGGTGTAAAACGAGCAAAATCCTAGCACATTAAATGGCTAAATCTGGCATATTAAATGGCTAAATCTGGCATATTGAGTGACAAAATCCTAGCATATTAAATGGCTAAATCTGGCATATTAAATGGCTAAATCTGGCATATTAAATGGCTGAATCTGGCAGATTAAATGACAAAATCTGGCATATTGAGTGACAAAATCCTAGTATATTAAATGGCTAAATCTGGCATATTAAATGGCTAAATCTGGCATATCGAGGCATTAAATCCTGGCATATTGAGTGGCTAAATCCTAGCATATTAAATGGCTAAATCTGGCATATTAAATGGCTAAATCTGGCATACTGAGGGGCAAAATCCTGGCATATTAAATGGCTAAATCTGGCATATTGAGGGGCAAAATCCTGGCATATTAAATTCTTCGCCCCAGGCAGCACAATGTCATAACATTGCCCTGGCTGCCCTCTACCCTAATGGGCTAGGGCTTTTCACTTCTAAATGCCCTAAGTGTGTAACACTAATTGCTTTGTCTCTGCACTTGTCAGAATATCTGTTCTAACTGTCTATCTGCCTGTATATGGCTCTGTGCTGACAGGCTCACCCACCCTCCAACCACGGGTAGAAAGTTACACGCTTGTGGTATAGGTCCACTCACCAGGAGCAGCCACATTGAGTTTCCAAATACATTGTAGTGAAAAAGAAATGAGCAAAATTTGATTGTACATCCAGGTGGCAAATTAATCCGACATTGTACAAAAAAATCCAGTCCAAAATTTCAAAATCATCACACGTTTCACATTAAAAAAAAAAGTCTTAATCATAGACAGACTAAACAAGAAAATAGCAACTATTTAAAGCATTGAAGCTCCCCTGGGCAGTTATTGATCACTCCCACCCTCAGGTGTTCCAATATTAACAAGCAAACATATGATTAGCATTAATTGGTGCTAAATCGATCGTAAGCAGGTCATTTAGTAACTTCACATTCTTTTGTATAGAAGGATTAAAAGGCAGTATTTTTAAAAGACAAAAAAACTATGTATATATGAAATTTATATTTCATGCAATATTATTTTTGATATTCAAAATACAAATTAAAAATCTTTATTATAAATATAGATGTATACACATTGAATGGAGAAAAAAGCAATACACTTATATTGATATCCATACACTACCCTAGTAACAAAAAATGTGTAGTGTTCCCAATTTTTTAAAATACTTTTAATACTTCATGGTCTTATATTATATCTAGGATAACTTTATGCAAATCCCACGCATGCTTAAACTCCTTCACTGTATTACCCTCTACCACTTCCGCTGGAAGGCTATTCCCTACAAAATTGTTATTGTATGGACTGAATGGCTCTCAGAAAATGTTACACTTTATTAGTTTTCCTAAGAGGAGAGGTAAAAGAGCTCTGGAACAAAGTTGACACTATCTCCACTCTGAACAAGTGAGAAGAAACTTCCAAATGACAAATAGATCAGACACACTCCCTGATTCAGTTGCTCAAAGGAATATTGCTTTATTTCAAATAAATGGGGAAGTTTATAAAGAGTGATATTACAGAAAACGCTTGATCTCAAAGTCACATCTCTTTACACTAGACTGAAATTATTTACAGTTTCACCTAATTCTCTTTTTCCCCATGACCATCCAACTTGTCCAGACCAGAAGAGTGGCTCTATCACTATGTTTGGCTTTTATGTAGGCCCTATTAAGATCTCCATAGGGGCAGCCCATTTGCAAATGTCCAAGCCTAAGATCAGCTGCCTGTGTCTTAAAATCTACCATAGACGAACAGTTCCTTCTAAGTTGCAAACATTCACCCAAAGATATATTGTGCACTACATGTTTAGAGTGACCTCAAAATGGAATGATATGATAAAGAATTGCCCGCTGTATATTTTCTATATTCCATGGTTGCAATTTCCCCCTCTGGGTTGCATGATAGATTTACATCAAGAAAGAGTTTTTTTTTTCAATATTCCAACTCATGGTAAACTCCACATTAACATAATTAGTATTGAGAAAATTGAGGAAATATTTGAGGGTATCAACAGAACCCATACACACATGTATTGGTAATCGATATACCTTTTGTACCAGGCTATCAAGGACCTAAAAGGATTCTCATCTCCCAAGATGCAGGACCACTCTCACCAACCTAAAAACACATTGGCTTTGCAAGGGGCTAAACAAGTGCCCATTGCAGTGCTGCGCCTTTGGAGATAAATGGTGAGACATTTTTATAGATTCCACTAAGAAGTCACTCAATCCAGTGGGTTAACAACTAAAATGTCTCAGGAAAAATTTCCCTGCTTGTATACTATACTCATGACGGATACAGGAATGTCTGTATATTTCTGTGTCTGCCTCTGTGTCAATCAATCTATTTATCTTCTCTGTTAATATATCTGTCTTGTCTGTTTATTTGTGTCTCTCTGATAATAATGAGTGGGCTTATAATGGTGGGCTGATCAAATTGAAAAATGGGCCACTAAATTGTTTTATCCTCTCAGGCTAAAATTTGCTAACTCTCCCAATTGCCAGAACATACTTCCTGCTTTACCCTGTTCATTGTCATGTGACACCACAATGCTTTGACTCATAGGAAGAACAGGAACAGGAGGGAATTAAAGCAGGAAGTGTGTGCTACCGATGCAGGAGTGGACAGCACTGGACCACCAGGGATAACCTTCCAAGTAAGAAATTGGGAGCAAGGCAGTCAGGAGTCTCAAAATGCCTTCTATTCCCCTCTCCTTCTCCATCACAGAAAATCTTAAACAGGTTCCCTTGGCCCTAAATATAACTTTTTATTAATACTATTGCTATTCAGTAAAAATAAAAAATAAAAATACCTGTAATAATATAAGATGCAATACAGAAAGCACACTAAAAAACAAGGTCAGTAACCGTATTATAGTGGCATACCTCCCAAGGAGGGTTGCCACCTTTTCTTCCAAAAAATACTGTCCTTGGTACTGTCTCCGTAGACTTAACATTGGCCTTATGCCAATGTAAAATCCTGGCCAGGTGGCAACCCTACTCCCAAGTGTCCCTGTTTTGGGAAAAGCGTCACTTTGCTTAGGTGTCTTAGAAAAAGTCTTGCACAAAAGGAACCAGAACACATGAGCTGGAACCTAATGCTCCATGCCAGCTCCCTGTGACATTAACATGTGAGGAACCTAAAGCTCATGCAAACACCCTGTGACATCAGTGTGTGATGAACCTAAAGCTCAATGCAAGCACCCTGTGACATCAGCATGTGATGAACCTAAAGCTCAATGCAAGCACCCTGTGACATCAGCATGTGATGAACCTAAAGCTCAATGCAAGCACCCTGTGACATCAGCATGTGATGAACCTAAAGCTCAATGCAAGCACCCTGTGACATCGGCGTATGATGAACCTAAAGCTCAATGCAAGCACCCTGTGACATCAGCATGTGATGAACCTAAAGCTCAATGCAAGCACCCTGTGACATCGGCGTATGATGAACCTAAAGCTCAATGCAAGCACCCTGTGACATCAGCATGTGATGAACCTAAAGCTCAATGCAAGCACCCTGTGATATCAGCATGCGAGGAACCTAAAGCTCCATGCAAGCACCCTGTGACATCAGCATGCGAGGAACCTAAAGCTCCATGCAAGCACCCTGTGACATCAGCATGCGAGGAACCTAAAGCTCAATGCAAGCACCCTGTGACATCAGCATGTGATGAACCTAAAGCTCAATGCAAGCACCCTGTGATATCAGCATGCGAGGAACCTAAAGCTCCATGCAAGCACCCTGTGACATCAGCATGCGAGGAACCTAAAGCTCAATGCAAGCACCCTGTGACATCGGCGTATGATGAACCTAAAGCTCAATGCAAGCACCCTGTGACATCAGCATGTGATGAACCTAAAGCTCAATGCAAGCACCCTGTGACATCGGCGTATGATGAACCTAAAGCTCAATGCAAGTACCCTGTGACATCGCCGTATGATGAACCTAAAGCTCAATGCAAGTACCCTGTGACATCTGCTTGTGAGTAACCTAAGGCTCAATGCAAGCACCCTGTGACATCTGCTTGTGAGTAACCTAAGGCTCCATACAAGCACCCTGTGACATCAGCATGTGATGAACCTAAAGCTCAATGCAAGCACCTTGTAACATCAGTGTGCAAGGAACCTAAAGCTCCATGGAAGCACCCCATGACATCTGTGTGCAATGAACCTAAAGCTCCATACAAGCACCCTGTGACATCAGTGTTGAGGAACCTAAAGCTCCATGGAAGCAGCCTGTAACATTAGCGTGTGAGTAACCTAAAGCTCAATGCAAGCACCCTGTGAAGTCAGCATGTGAGGAACCTAAAGCTCCATGCAAGCACCCTGTGACATCAGCATGTGATGAACCTAAAGCTCAATGCAAGCACCCTGTGAAGTCAGCATGTGAGGAACCTAAAGCTCCATGCAAGCACCCTGTGACATCAGCATGTGAGGAACCTAAAGCTCCATGCAAGCACCCTGTGACATCAGCATGTGAGGAACCTAAAGCTCAATGCAAGCACCCTGTGACATCAGCATGCGAGGAACCTAAAGCTCCATGCAAGCACCCTGTGACATCAGCATGCGAGGAACCTAAAGCTCAATGCAAGCACCCTGTGACATCGGCGTATGATGAACCTAAAGCTCAATGCAAGTACCCACTCAGTCTCTCTCTTCAAAGCAGCAGACAAACCTGATTTTCTTGGTAAGACTTAGTACCTTTCTTAGTAATATGCAAATGTAATTGGTTAATGATATGTGTATTAGAGAAATCTTCTTAGAAACCTGGCAGGAGATTGACCCTCAAGGTCTGAAATGGAGAATCAGGGGTGTGAAGTACAGTTTTATAAATGCATTTACAATAAAGACTTTAAAGATGTATAGATCCCCCTGTTTCCTGTCCTGGTGTTTCTCTTTTCCAGGCACTGAGAATATGGGTTGTGTACAAGTGAATCACAGATCTCCATAGCAATAAAACTCACAGTAATGTGCGATTACACTGCTGTAAATGCTTAGGTAAATTAGCTGCCTTAATTAAAAATTGCAGCCTTGTTTTAAATGACTTACCTAATTACACAAATAGCCATCACAAATAGCTATAAAAAAAATCATAAGTGACAGCGAAATGGTCTGTGACGTGTAAAAAGAAGTACACTGAAAGGTCATATTGTTTATTAATGTACTTATAAAGTATTTTTACCAGGAAGGATAAACTGAGATGTCTCTCGTTTTCAAGTACGTCCTGGGTCCACATACATCGCATTGCTACAGTAGAGTACAAAAAAATATTCAAAATACAAAATAATATTAAAATACAAATATACAAATTTAACACAGAACGTAAACAGCTAAGAAATATAATCAACCATGATTACAGGTCATTACTATATTGAGGTATATTGACAGAGATCCCACTGGATTTTACACTGGGGGGAGATTTAGTGGTGTCCGTAAGGTTATTCCATAATGTCGGTGCTCTGTGGGAAAACGAGACTCATACCCCTTTCTTTTTGTATGGTTCTATAGTAAATAAATTGCTGGTACTGTATCGGAGGTTATAGCAGGTGGGAACAGCTGGGGAGAGCATTCTACTCAGTCCTAAGACAAAATACGTTTGCTTATTTATTTATTATATAAGGACTACTGGTGTATTGGAGGTACAGGCACTTAATTATTAAACATATATGTTTTATAAGGGTCCCTAACAAACCAGCCATTCTTGTATACCGCTACTTATTACATGTGTTCTATCATGGGAAATATTGTCCAATACATCTAGATTAAGATATAAGTCATTTGTAAAGAAGAATAAGTGAAGGGCAAACAACTGGAACAAAACATCACTGTTTTGATGCTCTGGTCCCTCATCAATCCTGATTCGGTTATGTTATGAAGGGAAAGCCTGTGGGGTGTATGCAGTTTACTGCTTTGAGCATCCTACAGATAGAAACAGAAGATTTTAGTTTACACCCTCACTCCAGCTTTTGATAAACACACTCCGGGTGGTGTAGGTTTTCAGTTACCCATTGTTCTCGATATCAAGGGGTTATACAGGTTATTTCAGGTAACAGAGCCAAGTTAAACATTCTTTAGCGTAAAGTATTGGTCTTTTTTTCTCCTGCGTTGATCTGTCTAAAAGAAGATGTTTCCCGGGTATTTGTTACTCTGCTGATAAGTTTCATTGCTTCACAATACAGGGAAATATAATTACAGGAGGCTGGCCACATTGCTATTTTGTTAGGGAGCCTTTTAGAAAGTGTATACTCCAAAGCAGTGACAAGTAAAATGTTGAGAAGTCCATACCTCTCAAAGTTATTCCTGTGCATCATATGATGCCGGGAGGAGGGGCTTGGAAGGGACCACAGGTATGGCAGCCTGCTATCATCATGTTACCCAGTGCAATGCTAAAATATGCTTTTTTTTTTTTTTTTTGGGTAAAAGCGTTGTTAAATAAAATGGTGGTGTGATAATTCTATTGATACTGGGGCATCCAAAGTGGAAATATAGTACTTCTTTTCATAGTTTTATAATCCTCCTAAACTACTTGTTATCAGCCAGTCACTTCTGTGATTCAGCTACACTATTGTGTCTAATGGTTTTATGGCCACCCTAACCAGGGAGTGGAGGGATTAGAGATGCTCTGACATCACTCATTTTATCTGTTAGCTTTCTGTAGAACTGTGTGATTTACTGTTGAGAACATTCTTCAATAATCCATTTTTTTGTTTTTTTGTTTTTAAAGCTGTTAACTATGTTTTCTAATTAGGAATTTTAGCCTCATTCATGCCTGAGGAAACGACCTTGAAAGCTCGCAATCAAACACTAAGTTAGCCAATAAACGGTACTTGTTTCCTTTTTTTTCCATGGCTAACATGGTACTCTTGCCTTTTAATGATAATCTTTTCGGAAGCATCTCTGAATAAATCAGTGATGTGGTCATCCTTATCCAGCTAATATATTTTATATTTATTCCCTTTCACACTATTTCACTAAGTTAATTTAAATTAAAATCTAGGTTCTGTGTCTTTATGGACCATCGGTTCTAGAATGCTGGAGCAGTATGTGGTCGCTGACCAAGTCATTTAATATAAAGCAGGGGCGTTGCTAGGTCTTCGGATGATCTGGGGCTAGAGCCCAGATGAGCTCGGTCACACACAGGGGCGTACCTACAGCATTTGGCACCCGGGGCGGACCCTGAGTGTTGCACCCCCCCCCCCCCCCCCCACATAATAAAAATGTAAGAAAACACCCACAAATTTTTCAGTGTTTGAAAATTGTACAATTATAGATACCAGGAATATTGTGCCACTCAGAACCCAGTAATATTGTGCCAGTCAGATACCAGTAATATTGTGCCTTTCAGATACCAGTAATATTGTGCCAGTCAGATACCAGGAATAGTGTGCCATTCAGAGCCCAGTAATAGTGTGCCAGTAAGATACCAGTAATATTGTGCCACTCAGAGCCCAGTAATATTGTGCCAGTCAGATACCAGGAATATTGTGTCATTCAGAGCACAGTAATAGTGTGCCAGTCAGATGCCTGTAATATTTTGCCAGTCAGAGCCCAGTAATAGTGTGCCAGTCAGAACCCAGTAATATTGTGCCACTCAGAACCCAGTAATATTGTGCCACTCAGAGCCCAGGAATATTGTGCCACTCAGAGCCCAGGAATATTGTGCCACTCAGAGCCCAGTAATATTGTGCCAATCAGATCCCAGTAATATTGTGCCACTCAGAGCCCAGGAATATTGTGCCACTCAGAGCCCAGGAATATTGTGCCACTCAGAGCCCAGTAATATTGTGCCAATCAGATGCCCAGTAATATTGTGCCAATCATAGCCCAGTAATATTGTGCCACTCAGAACCCAGTAATATTGTGCCACTCAGAGCCCAGGAATATTGTGCCACTCAGAACCCAGGAATATTGTGCCAATCATAGCCCAGTAATATTGTGCCACTCAGAACCCAGTAATATTGTGCCACTCAGAGCCCAGGAATATTGTACCATTCAGAGCCCAGTAATATTGTGCCACTCAGAACCCAGTAATATTGTGGGTTTCATAGCCCAGTAATATTGTGCCAATCATAGCCCAGTAATATTGTGCCACTCAGAACCCAGTAATATTGTGCCAATCATAGCCCAAGAATATTGTGCCACTCAGAACCCAGTAATATTGTGCCAATCATAGCCCAAGAATATTGTGCCACTCAGAACCCAGTAATACCCACACACACCTAGACACCCTGACACACACACACACACCTAGACACCCATACATAGTCACACTTTTTTTTTTTTACTTACCTTACACTTGGTCCGTCATCCAGGACCTTCTGCCGGATGTCCGTCCACCTGACATCCGGCAAGCAGCTGACAGAGCGCGACGGGGGCGGAGCTTGCACCCGTCGCGCTGTGATCTCTATGGCCAGGAGGAGAGGCTAGGGAGCGAGCTCCCTATAGCAGCCTCTCCTCCCGATCGGCCCTCACCCCCGCGTGAGGTAAATCCTCCGATTCTGGGACTATGTCCCAGACGGAGGAAAGCTCCCCGGGGGATTTTTTTTTTTATATATTTATAGCCCTGGAGTCTCGGGGCTAAAGAATACTTTAGCACCAGAGTATCCATTCGGGGCTATGAAGGGGGGACTCGGGGCTATAGCCCCAGTAGCCCACCCCTAGCGACGCCTCTGATATAAAGTTAGAGAGGCATCATACTATTAGCATTTTAGAACTGAATACCAGTAAGCGAGGAGGACCATGACATGGTAGCTTCTATCATTGGGGATATGTATTTGCCTAGAAATAACTAAACTTAAAACCAGACTGTGGGGTAAAACAACGGCCACAGCACTTTATTTAAATAGTCATTGCATTACAATCATATATATATACATTCTACATATATTTATCCAAAATTATACAATGACTAAATATAAACATAAACAATCCATTAACAGAAAACCAACCAAGCTTGCAAGAGTATCCAGGTGGCTGCCGAATAACTTCATGTTCTGGGCATATACCAATGTCCCCAATACCTGAGGTTCGAGGTACCACTTTCCCCTCGAACCTCCCACCAGAGTCCCGATTGACTCTCCCCAATCCATTCTCCATTAACCCTCCTGGATAGCCTGCAAGCTTCTGCCAACGCTGTGACATGTAAATAAATAAATAATAACTAAATAAATAAAGGCTCATTAACCAAACAATTAGGGAGGGTGGGACAACTGGTATGGGGAAAAACTTTTCTTAAAATGGCCCCCAAACTTCCTGTTCCTAACTTTTATACTTTCCCAACTCCTCCCACAAATTCCTACTATAGGCTGACATATCCCCTCAGCACCCTGTCATGATTGCCCCTCTCTGACCTTGTCTGGGGGCTACACTCTGTGCATCTGGATAGACATACACAATGTATTGTAATAACATTTATTTGAAGGTTGTATTTTTCCTGACACATAGTTACATAGTTACATAGTAGTTTAGGTTGAAAAATAACTTGCGTCCATCAAGTTCAACCCTTTTCCTCTCCCATGTTTACTGTTGTGGATCCAAAAGAAGGCAAATAAAAACCCCTTCCGCAATTACGAATTCTGCTTTCAGTGGGGGAAAAAAATTCCTTCTTGCCTCCAAATGGCAATAAGATTTCTCCTCGACAATACTGTCCCTTTAATCACCATGGTTTCTATGTAAATGCTTCATCCTAACTCACCCCATCCCATGTGGAATTCATGGGCGTTGAGTTTTAAATCACCCATCTGATAACCCTAACTACAGTTTCACTTAGTTATTAGCTTGATACATGTGATAGCATCTGTAGTCCAACAATACCTGAAGGGTTGCAGGTTGCACAACTGTTGTGAAGTAGTATTACATTAATGCAATAGTTTCCAACTGCAGTAATCAAGCATCCCTTCAGGGCAGGCTTAGCTGACATCCCTACTTAAAGAGACAATACACACCCACCCTTATCTTAACTCTTGAAGACAGGTGTATGTGTGAAAATGACTGATGTGATGAGTTAATTGATGCATGGTTTGAGGGCCCAAGGTGTGAAAATGGGAACACTACACAAGCGTTTATCACTCAGGCTGCTTAGCACTTGAGGTTTTTAAGGACTAAAGGTTAAGTTAATTAGTGGTTGACTTTTTCCCAATACACTAACATCAAACTACTGCTACTTTGGGCATCTAGTTGAATCTCTTACACACTGGATTCTCTTTATACAGACTTATAATAGAGTGAAGGCAGGGTATTTTTGGGGAGATATATGTGTTCATTTTTGAGTGTTAGAAACATTTTTAAAACTGTTGTGCTGGCCAGCTAAAAGTGTACCCAACCTTTTTTTCCCTTTACGCCTGGTCAGAAGGAAGAGTGAGGTTGGCATTAGTTTAATTCTGTCTGCCTATGGTTCTCCTCATGGCTCTATTGTGGTGGCTCAAGATGCCAGGATATGACATCATATCCTACTGCTCTTATTCACTGCCACAGCGTATAATTTAAGCCACTTGGGACTCTGCACTGAAATCCGATATTGGCGTTCGAGACTAGCGCTAACCTCGAACTCCAACTTCGGACACATCCCCCTCGGATGACTAATTTTGACCTTTCAAAATGGTATTCCCTAACCATTTTGCCAAGATAGAAATGCAGTGAAGCCATCCAAAATGAGGGGAATGGAGATTCACTTTGCAAACCTAACATTTCAATGGGGGATATTTTTTTTTTATAAAAAAAAAGCTCAACTGAAAAATATCCACCATGAAAAATAAATGAATGCAAATAAACCCCGTATAAGGGGCTTCAGAACTGGACCCTAAATTTAAGTGGCCACGGCTCCCCCATCAAAATACGCCCCCATAGAGAATAGCCCTATATGTACTTTTGTTGTAGTCATTATTATTATTTTAAATATACTCTCATCCTTTATCATGTTGATTCCCTTTCATTCATGTATTTAAATGTTTCTATCATATCCCATGTGACTTGTCTTTCTTCCTAGCTATACATGTTAAGATCCTTTAACCTGTCCTGGTAAGTATAATCTCATATGTTTAAAATGACTCATTAGTCTTTTTTCCTAAAAAAAATTATCTTTCCTTCATTTTCATTTGTAAAAACTGAACCAAAATATTCACAGAGGCAGTCAGCTAGACCTTTAACATCTTCCACATGCCTTCCTTCTTTTTGTTTTTAATCTAACTAATCCTTGTTTTACTTTGCATTTTTCATTTACGTAAAAGCTAAAAAAAAAAACTATCCCCCTTTTTTTTATTAATTTTCTCTTCTGCGTTTGCTTTGGGAGCTCGATAACTTGCTTTGCCTCTTTCTGCCTATTCTTATAGCTCTTTCTATCTTCCTCACTCTGGGGGGGGGTTCTTATAATTACTAAATTCTAGCTTTTTGTTTATTACGATTTTGGCCTGCAGAGTACCACAGTGGTTTCTTCACTTTTTTTTTTTTGTTACTGACAAACCTCATACCATTTTCTGTTGCCTTCTATAAAGCAACATTTGAATAATCCCATTTCTCCTAGAATCCATTTAAACCGCTCCAGTCTGGCTCACTTACACTTTTCTTTTTGTGTGGTGTGATCGTCTATGTTATTAAGTTAAATCCCACTGACTGCTGATCACTAAATCCCAAGCTTCCCTACAGCAATATCTGATACCAAATCTCCTTTTGCGAACACCAAATCTAATATGGCCTCCTTATAAGTTGGCTCCTCAATGATTGGTTTTGGAGAAATACCCAGTAAGGAGTTTAGAATATGTGTACTCATGTCACAGCCAGCTATCCAGTTCACATAAGGAAAACAAAAGCCACCTCCCTTCAGTGTCAGTTTAGCTATTTCCTCAACTAGTAGATTATCTAACTCTTCTATCTGTCCTGGGGCTCTTTAAATCACACCTACACAAGTTACTGTATGATTACCAAATTGTAAGTAACCCAAATCTATTAGGTTAGATTTCATGCTGTCCTCAGTAGTGTATCTTCCACAAGGCACTCGCCTAGGGCGGTACTTTGCCAGAGGGTGTTAAAGCATACTTCTTGTGCTTGAAACATTTTCGCTACCTCCCCCACCGTTCAGCAAGCTTCAGCTCCTTCCAGTTAATCGGGCTGATGGGGGCATGTAATGGACGTGGTGGGGGTATGTAATGAGGGTGATATTGGCATGTAATAGGTGCGATGGGGCACTTAGTGTGTGTGCATTGTGGGTGATGAGGCATGTGATGGGGCATGTAGTTGGTGTGCAACGTGGGCCTCCCATACTTCTTTCTAGACATGTGCATTCGTTTTCGGACGAATGCATTTTCGTCCGAAAATAGCATTTTCGCCCATTCGTCCGAAAAACGAAGAACGAAAATGCTAAGCTAACGAAAGCCGAATGAACGAATGGTTAATAAACGAAAATCATTCGTTCATTCGTCCATTCGTAGTACTATTGCATTCTATAAGCCGAAATAGAGTCGGTTTATAGAATACAATAGCATTTAACTATACGGAGACAGAGTCTCCATTCATAATTTTATGAATGGAGACTCTGTCTCCGTATAGTTAAAACGCCGACAGCCTATAAACCGAACGTTCGGTTATAGGCTGTGGGCATTTAACTATACGGAGACAGAGTCTCCATTCATAATTTTATGAATGGAGACTTTGTCTCCGTATAGTTAAAAGCCGACAGCCTATAAACCGAACGTTCGGTTTATAGGCTGTGGGCATTTAACTATACGGAGATAGAGTCTCCATTCATATGAATGGAGACTTTGTCTCCGTATAGTTAAAAGCCGACAGCTTATAAACCGAACGTTCGGTTTATAAGCTGTCGGCTTTTAACTATACGGAGACAAAGTCTCCATTCATAATTTTATGAATGGAGACTCTGTCTCCGTATAGTTAAAAGCCGACAGCCTATAAACCGAACGACTTTCGGTTTATAGACTTTCGGCTTATGTAATACATGTAATCCTATGGCTATTCTATAAACCGAACGTTCGGTTTATAGAATAGCCATAGGATTACATGTATTCCATAAGCCGAAAGTCTATAAACCGAAAGTCGTTCGGTTTATAGACTTTCGGCTTATAGAAAACATGTAGTACTATTGCCTTTCTATGAACCGAACGAGAGCCCCATTCATAAGAATTTCTTATGAATGGGGCTCTCGTTCGGTTTATAGAAAGCCAATAGTATTACATTGTATTTCTATAAAACGAACGAATTAAAATTAACGAAACAAAAATAATGAACGAATTTCGTCTGAAACGAATGCAGTAATGAACGAAATTCGTTTTAGATGAAATAAATAACATTTTCGTCCGAATGGACGAAAACGAAACGAAAATTTTAGTTTTGCACATGTCTACTTCTTTCTTGCTGTCTCTAGCTTCTATATATTCAAAGTTCCCTGGTATTGCTATGTCTTGTTTTTCTCATTATACCATGTCTCCGTAACTCCCACTCAATCTACATTCTCAGTTGCCATTATTCATGGATTTTATTCCTTAAACTGCGCGCATTTGTAGACATGACTCTAACATTTTTTTTTTTTTTAATACACATCCTACCTTCTTTCTTTGTTTAGAGGGCAAATGGATTGATGATTTATCACCATTTTGTCCCCCACAACTAGTTTAAATTCCTGGTAGCAAAACTTCCTTTATCTTTTTTAACCTGATTCATTTCTATTCAAGAGTAATAAAGCCAACAGAAAACAGGTGGCATAGAATCCAACTGAGCCAGAATGAAATTAATTAATTATGGTAGGTCCTACCATGATCTTCACCCTGATTAATGCATTGGATTCTGTATAAGGTTGTATGCATCCTACATATTGCCCGGCTGCACTTTGCATGCTCTTTATTCAGTGTGTCCCTGGTAACATGGCCGATGTTGAGGCAGTGAAGCATTTCTTGGGTCCTATAGTTTGAGGGGGCATTGAACCACAGACAGCCACTAGGGTTATACTCCAGGGAATGGTGACGCCAGTGTAAAGGTTTGGGAATCCTGCATGGATTTTGAGATATTGTTTGATCACTTACTCTTTGAAAGCGCAGATGGAATAGCGAGTTAGTCATCTTGACAGTTCCCCCTAGGCTTGTGTGAGAACATACTAAAAACCTGTAGTGTTGGTGAGGCTACGAAAGGTCTGTGAGAAGCTGTGATGTAAGAACTTTGCTGTCAACAGGTCTCACTAAATGCCTTCAGGACCTCATTGCTAGTGCAGAGGTGGATTAGCCTGTGCTTCTCATGACTGGGAACTGTTCCTTCCAGACCAGTAAGCTCTGGGTATGCATGCAAGGCCCATCTCAAGAATGAGATCCTACAGGTCAGCAATTATTTAAATGGGAACAAGCAGTAAACCTTTTCAATAAAGGGACTCTCTCATCTTAACAGTGTTTCAGTGGGAATATGGGGTTAAAAAAGATCTATACATTGTTTTAGAACAATAGATGGCAGATTCAAATATTAAGAGATACAATGATTCAACACATTTAAGTCATGTCTCCCGTTCAAGGCTGACACCAAAAACAGTTTCCCTTTCAACTTTCATGCCCTTCCAGTTCTGGCCTGGAATAATGCAATATATAGAAGGCCATCATGACAAAAGGTTGTCAGTCATTCCCCTCACCCTGTCAGTTTTAATTAAGTCCCAATAAGGGGGGGCTTTTATCAATAAAGGGGTTGGTCTTAGTCGATATATTGCAGAACTCCAGACAAGCACTTCCTCTTTTAAACAAAAATGATGGCAAGTTCCCTCCCTCCCATTCCTGAGGAAAGAATAGTGTTGCCAGGGGCACCTGAGTTTTGGCGCAGTGCTGGGGGTTAGTCATCTGGGGTATGGCCAACCTGGGTGAGCAGTAGCTATGGAGCTAGCTCCATAGGCTCCCCATGGGCTGGTCCCTGGGTGAGTGAAGCATGGCTACTGTGCAAACAGGAATGCCAGTAGCAAAAAAAAAAGCCATGGTTGATAAGCCTGCGCCAGAAACTCGGGTTCCTGATCCTAGGTGGGCTATGAGGTGTTTACACACTACCGCTTAGGTGTAATAATTAATGTTACTGTTTATAAGTATTGTTTAGATGAATAAAATAAATTTGTTGGTATGTATTATTATACCCGGTTACTAATAAATTAATTTTATTGGTATAGTATTAACTAGTATGTTTTATAGAGCTATAGGTAGCTGTAATGTTACGTTGCAGCAGTTTTTTACAAATAAATACTGCGACCTTTTCAAGCCACACTGTGGTCTGTCTATTTATTGGTGGGGGGGGGTGTATATCGGGGACACCTTTGTCATGTTGGGTAAAAAAGCTAGCAGCTCTGGGTCAAGGCATTGTTCTCCTTCAACCTGCAGCAAGGCCCATGCCAATGCTGGGCTTCCCAGCTGCAATCGGTCACCTCTAGTGCTTGATTGATCTGCATTGACCGCAAAGGGCACAAAAGCCTGTTTATAGGTAGGTGGGCAGCTAAGATTTGAGGATCAACAGGAACATGTTCTGTGTACAGGTAGGGGAAATCTCTACCTGTCTATAACAAACATTTGGGCTGTGATGCTGAGGCAGGATAGGATGATTGGAAATGTTATATCTTGACTGGAGAAGGGAATGAGCACTGTAATTGTGGAATAATAGGGGACTGTAGTACAGTGGATATGCAAATATGTTAGAAGGAGAGTGGAGAGGAGATTGAAGCCAGGGTTTCTATGATGCTTTGGAGAAAGTGATGCTAGGGGAAGAAGGGAGAGGAGAATATGATGCTGGTGTGAAGAGGTGAGAGGAGACAATGATGAATTCCCTGCACATATGGAACAGGTGATGTCTTTGTAATGATTCTTCCTTTCCCTTTCTTTTAATTGTAGCAGCCAGGCCCCAGCACAACTTGGGAGACCCAGCTGCTTGCAGAAGTGTGGGTGCCAGGGGCAGTAGTCATGTGTCTTGCAACCAGGCTCTTTACTGGAGTATCATAAATACACCCCTTCTGGGAAACCTGCTCCCACTTAAAATAAATATCCGCTATTGTAATAACTAATTTGCATAAATGTCATATTAAACTGGAGACAACACAAACAAATCACATTTTCTCATGCATATGCTTCCACCGCTGTTGACACAATGTATAAATCGGGTTTGTTCTGTACAATCACAATGCAAACACTGTTAATTCTGTAGCAGATCCCTTTCAAAATTACAATTATAATGAAATTCTACGGCTTTGTAAATCTAGGGTTATCATATGTCCTCTTTTACCAGGACATGTCCTCTTTATAAAGGAGTTAAATGTGGTTCCCAGCTAGGGTTGCCACTTGGCCGGTATTTTACCGGCAGGCCGGTAAAAAATTGGCATCAGGCTAATGTTCAGTCTATGGAGACAGTACCAAGGCCTGTATTTTTTTGAAGAAAAGGTGGCAACCCTAGTCCTAGCGGGTTTTGAAAAAAATTTCACGGGTTTGCGGGTAGCATTTTATTTTTTAAAGATTAACATGCTGCATGTTCATTTTTATAAAAAGCACTACCCGCAAACTGCATGTTATATGGCGTGTGTCCTCTTTGTCTAGTCTTTGTCTAGTAACCCTATCTAAATCCATATACTGAAACCTCTCCAAACGACTGAGATATTATGAAGTTTTTCTAATCCATAATGCCTGCTTATAGCAATGCATCATCCGTCTGTCATCATTTAAAAACCATCATTTAGGATCAATTTTATTTGATCTGCCCCTTGAGCACACATTATCGCACTTCGAGTTTCATAACAAGCCTATCAGAGTGTTGTGTCTGGCCTGCAAAGCAATTCATCATCTTTCCGACCTAATGAATCCTCTTTAGTCTGAAATTCACACAGCTAATTAAGCTTGATGGAAAAGGTCCTGTTGGGTTGAACACAAAGCTGTACGCACAGCGGCGGAGGGGTTAACTTCTTACACACCAGCGATCATTAGGGGTAGAATGCAATAAACTGCAAGGTGACCTGTGACCTCTCTTTTCCCTGATGTGTAATCGGCATCTATAATTCGGCAGGTGCTGAAATCCCCTATATTTGCCACAGAAGGTCTGTGTTATTGAGCTGATCTCCATCCTGGGCCCCCATTTAAACCTTTTCTATTCCCCACTGACTCTTGTAAGACACTTGAGAAATAAAAACCAGAAGGTCAAAGGTCACATCTTAATCTCCCGAGTCTTTTCCCAGGATAAAACCTGCAGCGATCATCAGCTTGTCATATTGATTAGAAGCCCTAAGGGGGGATCACTGAGCAGATAAATACAGACAATATTTGTTTTGTGTGTATTATACACAGAGAAGCCTGTGTATACCAATTACATGCGGACTACGATGTGGATCTGTTTTACATAATGGCTAGTGACTGCTTGTGAGCTGTACAGAGAGCACTTTAAATGCTTTATGCTTTTTTGATGTTGTAGTATATTAAAGTGAACTTGACATGCGCATAGAGTAGTGTTGTATGCTTATGTGGGAACTGTGTTCAGGGTAGTGGATGCATGGAATAGCCTTCCAGAGGAAGCAGTACAGGTTAAGACAGTGATCGAGTTTAAGAATACGGGGGAATGGCATAAGCCTATCAAAGATATAGGAGACGGCCATGGACTAATGAAAGTATCCAGAAAATTGGGCCAACTAGATGGGCCAAATGGTCCTCATCTGCCGAGATATTCCATTTATCAATGTCCTAACCTAGAGATTCCAGATTCTCTTTCTAATACCCACTAGCTGTAGATGGACTCTCAGTTTCCCATTGGTTGGTGTAAGAGTTTGGTCTCCAGGCCACACAACTTAGGAATATGGTCTCTTTGACATGCTAGTAAGTGCTGGGTCACAATGTATAAAAGTCTGCAAGGTCGGGTATCAGTATGTGTATGTGTTTTTGTTTGCAGGGAAGTGTGTATATTTACTTTACTATGGGGAATATGTAAAAAAAAAAATCAGAGCAGACAAAAGTGTGAGAAACTGATTTTAAAAAGATGCTATTGCTGAGATCTAATGTACAGAAGCGATTGTACTTTTTTTCCCACAAATCCCAATACTTTTCTTAAGCTGCGATGTCACTTATGCCAAAATGGAGGAGGTCATCCAACACTTTTGTGTACTTGTTTTTCTTATACATGGGCTGTGCTGGTGCGCTTACCATCATCTGATGGGAGTTAACTTTATTTATAGGCGCATTTGGTGACAGCACTGCTTTTTGGCGATAGAAGCGCGTGCAATACTTTCCTACATATCCGCGTCTGAGTTAAACATAGTTCAGTCAGTATAGCTAGGGAAATCCTCTGGTCTGACATGAAGATTCTGGGTTTGTTTTATAGCTGGTGCACATGGGGTTGAGATCTAACACTTGCATCTGATAGGAAAACATATAAATAAATATTTAGTATTAAAGTTATTCATGGTTGTTGGTGATACAATAACAAACATCCAAACCTTACCACCTGGACGGGACATTTTTTAGGACAAGATAGCTGAAGCTACACTAGACAGCCCGACGCATTTTACAAACTCACCCTAGCGACCACATAATTAAATCGCGAAGCCTGCTGCCACGCTTTGGGACCACATAGACCACGCAATTTAGTTATGAGTCCTAGCTATGGTAATTAGCAAATGGACCAAGCTTTTTTTTTTTTTTATCCAATGCCATTAAACCACAGTACTCATTACTGTTGTACGTTTTATTAAATTAAGTTGTGTTTTTTTTTTTTCCTGTTTTAAATCTTTAAAGCACCGTAAGGAACAAAAGACCATTAATTTAATTTAAAAAAAAAAAAGAAATGGATCTCTCTCCAGTAAAACATGCAGTCCTTTCTGTGTTAGCAATGATCTTGCCAAATCATTGTCTGCTCGTTTGATATAGTGACTAAAATCTAACCTTCTGGCCTATGGAGAAAATCAAAACGAAACAATATAGGAAGAAAAAAATAATAATAATAATAATAATAAAATAGATTAAACATCACATTTACAATAACGTCTCACAGTTCAAATTTGTTAATTCAACATCACGGTGACATTCATGCAGTTTTAGAGGAGGTGAGGAAACTCTTTAGTCAGTGGCTTTATTTCTGTGTTATCCTAGAGGGAAAGACAATCTAGGTTTTTTTTTTTTTTTTTTTACACAATTCTATACAAATACTGTATTCTTCCTTTTTTTAAAATAATGGGTTTATTTTAAAATGGGGGGGAAAAATGTTCATTGAAGTTCTCGCTCATGCTCTTTCCACATATTAGAGGGTCTGGCTGCAGTCATTTATCCTTCTGCTTTTCCAATAGTTTTTCTTTCACCGTTGAGAATTCCGGGAAGGACGACGGCACGGATATGGCTGTTTAGGTCTCTGAGGGTCCTCTTAGGTTTCCTTTATTTTGTTGTTGTTTTGTTTTTTTTTTCATTTTGGTGGTGGAGGTGGTCATCGGATGGAATACGGAAAAAGTATCAGTGGAGACTCAGGAAGCGAAATAAGAACTTTGCATGGAGTAGAGTCGGTCAATGGGATTTCCCACCCTGGCCTGCATGGAGTTGATCTCCGAAGATGCCAGGAAGCAGTCACTGAGACTTGTTAACGAGGTATCGCTGTCGATGTCATGAAATATGGTATCGTTGCCTAGAATGAAAACATGGAACCAATAGTCAAGTAGAGTAGTAAAGAAAAACTTCATAATTATTAGTTATTTATTATTAGGTAAATTTAGGCAGACATAATAAATACAATAAGTCTGCATCGCACCCAAATTCAGCTCACTTCTTTTTTGGTCTGCTAAAGAAATAGGATCCCACTACACCCCACTACCTGCCATATAATAAGGAGAACTGCTTCATGCTCTTGTGGAGGAAAGCTATTTAAAGGACAACTGGTGGCAACGATGCAGTTTGCATCAAGTTTAGGCATTTTAAATAGAAGCTCTGTTACAAAACAATTTAATGAAAGAATACAAACAAAGTACCTTATTGGTCCCTCTTTCAGAATCTTAGGTCAGATGGTTCAGGTGAAGGAAGATCTGACCAAGATGTCTGCCCCCTGATAGAGCTATACAAGCAGATGGGGCTCAGCATGGTGCTTTACTGATATGAATTCATTATAGAATTTATATTTAATATCCCTATGCTTGATGCTTAATTTTTGCCATCAGTTATCCTTTAATTTTTGCCTCAAGCCAATTTTTTTTCATTAGTACAGAAAACCTTCCAATCCCAACAAGAATACATCAAATCAGAATTACATTAAATTGAAAGCTACAATTTACAAAATTAGAATGTGTCACATAAATATCTAAATATATTGAAATAAGGTTATTTGCCAATATTGGTGTTTGCTATAATAAATGACAGTGCTTCATGTGAAAGATTGTAATGAACGTTACAATGTTTGTATGCTATTTAAAGATATCGTAGCCAGTGAATTCTAATCTTAGGTGCAATAAATGTCAGATAGGTTTTTTAGTATGTTGGAGAACATTATTTCTTACTCAGTGTTAATAATTTGTTGATGAAAGTGATTGGTTAGTATCTCAAAATGCTTATGAGTCATTGACAGACTAATTATTATTTGTTCCTTAAAAGGCCACCCCACAAAAAAAATATAAAACAATGGGCCTTGTGAAAGACAGAATTGAGGGGAAACTGGGATGGGAATTTCAAAATTAAGACCAAAGTAGCCGACTTAGAAAACGTCTCCCATTCGGCTGAATGGGAGAATTTTTCTAATTCATATACTTTGGTCGCAGCTGAATGCAAGAATGTTTCTAACTTGGCTACTTTGGCCTTAAGTCTGAAATTCCCATATCAATAATCTACAATTATCTCTTGTATGAATAAAGCTCTATGCATTTGGTAGAGCATGTCTGCCTTATTGTCTGCATGCATAAAATTGTAGGACAAATGTAGCATCCCCCAAAAAATATCTGAAAAAGATAAGTCCTTATTGCAAGTTATATAAAGAAGGGATTTTTTTAAAATGTATTTCAGCTTTAATTTGCATTAATTCATTCATTTTCATGCTAGTGTAGTTCCTTAGCTTAGAGGCTCTTTAATATAGGTCATGCAGGTTATTATGCTTGAATATAACAAAAGATGGAAACATTATGGAAACATAGAATGCGTGGACATTATTTGGCCAATCTAGTCAGCCATTATAACCATGACTTTCTGTTTTTTATTATTATCGTCAAATTGTTGAAAATTTTGTATTATGTGTACATTATCACATACAGGGCCGACCTTAAGAGTTTAGGTGCCCTGTGCAGGCCACCCCTGTGACGCCTCCCCCTCTACCTCATGTCTGTCTTTTTACTCTCCCTTCCCATGTCTTTCTCTTTCCTCTCCCTTCCCATGTCTGTCTGTCTCCTTGCGGTTGCACAGATCTCACACCCCTAAGGCCGGCCCTGATCACATAATCCATACATCTATACAGCGGGATGACCAGACGAAACCTTAAAAGTTGCACTTGATGCAACACCATAGGTTTGATGCACCTGATAGTGCCTAGACTGTGTGTGGGCATGCAAAATCTTTAGTAGTCCATTTTAAAGTTTTCCATCTGGTCACTCTACAGTAGAAATAACAGATATTTTTTAATTTCCAAAAAAACAGTTGGCTCCAGCAAATAATACCAGTTAACTAATATTATATAGATGTTCCTTTAGTAAACCTTATGTAAATTGCTGCTAATACAACTCTGGGTGAAACTCCCCGTTGTTTCATTAGTAAAAATGTTAGTGGCTTTGGAATGTCAACCTAAGAACAGTCTTAGGAATCTACAGTTCTCCACTGAATAAGCTGTGTGTTTTATGAGCTGCAATCAAGCAATAGCTGAAATTTGAGAACATTTTCAAAACTTCTGTAGTAGAGCATTTGTATAAAAATCAAGAGTCATTTGGCTGTTAATGCAATAATAACCTTGTAGTGGTATTCAAACTGCTCAGCGATATGCCATGTAACTTTGTCTAGAGTATACAGCATGGTGTGATGCTTTGTAATACTCAGTGTCACTGTACAGGGTGCACGCGGCTTACCATAAGGATTCATGTGGTCACCTGGCATTTGAGGAGGGGTGAGTCCTTGCTGGAAGGGGTCTGTGCTGTAGCTGTTCTGATCCATTGTGACAATCTGTTGCTGTGGTTGGGCCAAGGGAGCGTATGAGGTCATCATCCCCTCCATGCGACTGGACATGACCTCTGATGGGTGACAAGGAGCCAGGTTAATGCATTCAATCCAATAATGTCAGTGAACTTTTATGTGAGTTGCCTATTTTTATTTTGTCTATAAAATTACATAAATATCGTCTTTGGCCATGTCTTAAAGTCCATCTATTTTGTTTGGTTAATAAAGAGAAATCTACAGATATGTTGCTAATATAAAATATATTCTACATACAGGATTTTTTTTGTTGTATTTCAAAATATATTGTTATGTGCTCAGCTATATTATAAGTAATGAATCCTCTACTGAAGGAGGCCATTTTGTTTCTATTACAACCACGCCTTTCCTGACTCCTATATGACCACAACACCAAGCTGCTGCTTAATAACAGTCTTAGCTAAATTGAGCCAGATAGTCTTTTCATATCATATCATGGACTGTTAATGTTTGACTCAAAATAAAATGTATTAATGAGGACTGGTAGTAGGGTTGCCACCCAGCCGGCATTTCTTTTTCCAACAGGCCGGTAAAAAAATGTCTTGCTGCCAATGATAAGTCTATGGAGGCCCCAGCAAGGCCGGTATTTTTTTGTGTAAAAGGTGGCAACCCTAGCTGGTAAAAAAAATGTTCTAAACATATAGAACACAATTGTTCTAATCATGGAATTATATGTACAATGCTACTCACATAATATGGTTTGAAGCTTGTAACATTGTATATTATGTTTTAATTAGAGTTGAGCGGACACCTGGATTTTCAGGTTCCGCAGGTTCGAACTTGACCCCGAACCGGAACCCCATTGAAGTCAATGGGGACACAAACTTTTGGCCACTAAAATGCATTTAAAAAAGTCCTGGAAAGGGCTAGAGGGCTGCAAAATGAAGTAAAATGTGGGTAAGAGTGTCCCCATTCATACAAATAGGTCAATTGACCTATTCGTATTAATGGGGACTCTATTTCGGTTTATAGAAAGCCAATAGCATTACCTGTATTCCATAAACCGAAAGTCTATAAACCGAAAGACATTCGGTTTATAGACTTTCGGTTTATGGAATACATGTAATGCTATTGGCTTTCTATAAACCGAAATAGAGTCCCTATTCTTATGAATGGGGACTCTATTTCGGTTTATAGAAAGCCCATAGCATTACATATAATGTAATTGCCGAACCCCGAACTCCAACCCGAATATACAGTGAAATGTCCGTGTTCGGGTCCGGGGTCCAAAAACCGTAATGTTCGGTACGAACCCGAACAGTGCGGTTCGGGTTCGCTCAGCACTAGTTTTAATAAAAACTTTATCAATACTGTTAAAGGTTTTGACAAATGTAAATTATTGTTTGTAATTTTGTATAGTTTGTAATTTTCCTATCTGTAGTATCAGGAATTGAATGAGGGTTGATTACGGTTAAAGCGCCACTAAACTCTTTAAACAAGTTTCACTTGTGCTTCTACTAAATAAAGACATATTTCAATACATATAGTTTGAAAATGTTTGGACCAAGTTTGACAATTTAAAAAATTCATTTGCAGTTTAACTTTTTATTCTTTGTTTACAAGGAGGTTTTAAACTGAGTTTGATTATGTTTCAAAAGCCACTAAACAATTTTTTCCACTTGTGCTTTTACTAGCTCCATTCTATAAAATCACAAGTGAAAATGCCAGTGTTCGCGCCGGGTCACGTGACCTGTCGGCACAACCGCCTGGGAGCCGAACAGGCAGTATGGAGGAGACCATGCTGCCTGCCACTAACCACCAGGGAAAGGTAAGTGCTGGGGAGTGGGTAGATGGGTGGGATGTACTGGGGAAATTAGCAGGGGCTTATTAATGGCAAATAACACTGGCTTGGTATTGGGAAACTTGGCTGGGGCATATTAAATGGCAAATAACACTGGCATATTATTGGGCAAATTGGCAGGGGCATAATAAATGGCAAATAACACTGGCATATTATTGGGCAAATTGGCTGGGGCACATTAAATGGCAAATAACACGGGCATATTATTGGGCAAATTGGCAGGGGCATAATAAATGGCAAATAACACTGGCATAATATTGGGCAAATTGGCTGGGGCATATTAAATTGCAAATAACACTGGCATATTATTGGGCAAATTGGCAGGGGCATATTAAATGGCAAATAACAATGGCATATTATTGGGAAAATTGGCAGGGGCATATTAAATGGCAAATAACATTGGCATATTATTGGGCAAATTAGCAGGGGCATATTAAATGGCAAATAATACTGGCATAATCTTGGGCAAATTGGCTGTAGCTTATTTATGGCAAATAATACTGGCATATCATTGGGCAAATTGGCAGGGGCATATTAATGGCAAATAATACTGGCATATTATTGGGAAAATTGGCAGGGGCATATTAATGGCAAATAATACTGGCATATTATTGGGGAAATTGGCTGGGGAATATTAATGGCAAATAATATTGGCAATGTGTATGGGGCATGTCCTTGGTGTGCAACGTGGGTTATGGGCAGCACAAAACCAAGATACACCACTGGAGGGGGGAGAGAGGAGAGAACATGGGGAGAGAGGAGAGAACACTGATGGGGGGGAGAGAGGAGAGAACAATGATGGGGGGAAGAGAGAGGAAAGAACACTGATGGGAGGGGGAGAGAGGAGAGAACACTGATGGGGGAGAGAGAGAAGAGAACACGAATGGGGGAGAAGAGAGAACACTGAAGGGAGGAGAAGAGAGAACACTGACGGGTGGGGGAGAGAGGAGAGAACACAGACGAGGAGAGGAGGAAAAGAGACAGCTATTGGGAAGAGGAGAGACACATACATGTTTAGAGGGACAAAGAGACAGTCATAGGAGGTAGAAAATAGAGAGAGACATGGGAAGGGAGAGGAGACAGACAGACATGGGAAGGGAGAGGAGAGAGACATAAATGGGATGGTAGAGGAGAGACAGACAGACATGGGATGGCAGAGGAGAGACAGACAGATATGGGATGGCAGAGGAGAGACAGATAGATATGGGATGCCAGGAGAGACAGACAGACATGGGAGAGGAGAGACAGACAGACATGGGAAGGGAGAGGAGCGTGACAGAAGGACATGAGAGAGAGGAAAAGACAGACGGACATGGGAGAGAGGAAAAGACAGACGGACATGGGAGAGCGGATAAGACAGACGGATATGGGAGAGAGGAAAAGACAGATGGACATGGGAGAGAGGAAAAGACAGACGGACATGTGCCCCTCCCGAGATCAGACTCTGTATCCGCCCCTGTACAGAGGGCAATCTAACTAAGTTTACTCCAATGATTACATGTAAAGATGAAGAAGCCACTGAAATAGAAATTAGAGACTTCACAGGCCTCACTCAGACACTAGCGGGAAGCAACCAATCTGATTGCCTGAACTTGCGCAAGTATCTTCAGCCAGATCAGCTTTACCTCTACTGAGAAGCAGAGCTGAGTGTAAACCTGTAAGAATTAATGCCTGGAATATACCAGAGAACAGGAAAATATTTTTTTTAAATAAGGGCTAACTAATATCTTGGACTTTGTAAATAGTTTTAGCAGAACGTGTATATTAGTTTCTGTAAGAAAATATCACTGTCTTGCTGGATTACAGGATTACAAGATTTGCTTTCAGTTTCTATGCAGAATATAATCATACAATACAATTTCTGGTTAGGGTTTGTTTTAGGGTTTTCATTATGAGATTGAGCAGAAGGTTACTTATCCTGAGTCCAAACTTAGTGTATTTGTAAGTGCCTGGATTAAAAACAAGTAATGGAATTTACTGTTTTTGTAAGTGCCTGGATTAAAAACAAGTCATTGAATTTACTGTATTTGTAGGTGCCTGGATTAAAAAAAAAGTCATGGAATATATGTTGTGTTTGTATTTAAACTTTTTATTTTTTGTACTGTTTTTGTTCTGCGTTAGATATTTGAATAATGTGTGGGTCATTGAAAAACGCATTTTAAAAATGCATTTTAATAGCTCTGTTAATTCAGAGGATGTGGCTACATGTGGTGATAAATTACAAATTTGTTTTTTTTTGTTAATTTTTTTGCCCTGTATTACCAAACATCTTTGGATTTCATCTAGCGGCTTGGTTAAAGAATATAAGGTTTAGAAACTAAAATGGGGTTAGGTTTAAATTAAAAGGGTTTTTAACTGTTGGCGATAAAGTATAGCTTGTAGTTTCAGCACTAAATAACCAGAGATATATTAACTACAAAAGAGAACGGCTGGCATCAATAATAAGAATTATTGAAAGTACGTAGATGTCATAGTATGGAATTTCTATCCGAAGATCAACTGGTATGGAGCAATTGAAGGCGTTATAATGAATTACTCAAGCTATCTGTTAAGTTATATAAATGATATAGGCAAAGGAAGAGACGTTTTTTAGTTACCTTGACCCAATCTCTGTGAATTCTGCTGTTCCTGTTGCTGCTGGTGCCTCCGCGCTAATTTCTTCATCTGATGAGCAAAACAGGAAACCAGGTTAGAATAATGGCACAAAGGACTACGAGGCAACTTCCTGTAAGTTACGACATTGCATTGGAAATGATTTGACGTACTTTGGCTCTTTGGTTTTGAAACCACACCTGGACCACTCGGACGCTGAGACCGGTTTCGGCTGCTAATGTTTCTCTGACCTGAAAACATTGGAAAGGTACAGTTGTTTACTCCTTGGTATGGTAATATTAAGAAACAAATGCCAAGCAGAGATAGATGTGTGGATAAATATGTAACATGACTCCAGCACATTGATTACAGCAGGAAATAGCGCCTACATTGGGGACCGGCTGTGGGGCAAATTTTTAAGCAATTGCCATGGAAACTAATTAAATGTTTACAACTCTGCCCCAGATTTTTGCCTTGATAAATATACTCCATTGTTGCGGTCCCTGTACAAAACAATGATATCCTACTTGTAATCATCTAGAATTACTTAAATATTATTGGATCTGTATTCTGTCTATTCCACCGGTATAAATACATTAATATAAAGGATTGGAACTAACATCTTGGTTGTGTTGCAAATATTCATTCAAACGACTGATCATTCGAGTTATATCAGGGGTTCCCAAATTTTTAAGCTTCTGCCCCCTATCAGTGCTCACCAAAGTCTTCCCCCTTTGGTGGTTCAGACCTCCAAAGTTGAATTTTAGTGAATGGACCCATAAGTCTGTGCCATTTCTGTTCTTTTCTTTCCCCTACTTAGTGCCCCTATTTGTTTGTCAGATACTCTGCCTTGATTACTCATGCCCCCACTCCCGGACACATCACATGCTTCCAGTTTGCAAAGCACCTAGTTCTACAGATGAGTCAAAATAGGTGAGTAAATGCCCACTTACCTTCCTGCAGGGTTTAGAAGACACTTCAAAGGATGCTTTGAATGCCCTCCTTTGCTGCGTGGTAAGAATTGTTCTGGGTCGCTTTGGTCTCCTGGGGTCTTTCCCATCATCGCTGCCCTTCCCCTGGTTGCCATGACATTTTCCTGGCTTTACATCACCATCTTCATCATCACTCTTAACTGATTTAGAGAAAAAGAAAGATGGATGGCTATAGATTCGGTAAAACCATCACTTCTGCTTTATGTTTCAGCAACACCTGTTAGCACTGTGAGCTAATCCATCCAGCAGTAATAGGATCATAGACTAACATGCAAGCCATTGTAATAATACAATAGCACCCAGCGATCTAAAATGCAGCGGTATAAAATGCATTGATCTTTAATAAGACACAGATACATATAATAACAGGCAAAAATATTACATGAGACATGCTGGTTGCTCAGGCAGGGTCATGAGTTCATGTCCCTATTTGATTTCCAGATGCAGATTGTAATACAACTGATGTAATATTAGAGGAAAACCAAGTTAAAAAAAAACCTTTCGCATGAAATACATTTTTCTTACATTCTTACAAATATACTCTTGAAAAAATAACCAATGCAAACATTTCAGGGAATAATAATGTTCCTTTAGAACACAGGCAAAATTCGAAATAGCTTCCTTAGGGGTTTTTGCCTTCTTTTGGATCAAAAGCTGTAATGATAGGTAGAAGGGTTGAACTTGATGGACTTGTGTCTTTTTTCAACCTAAATTACTATGTTACTAGGTTACTATGTTACAGGAAAATGGCAACAGTGAAACATAAATGCAAACAGATATAATGATAAACAAAGCAACAGAAAAATAGCTATTCACCAGAATCAGAGTCGTCGGGGCTCCCGGAGCTCAGAAGGTCTTTCTCCTTTTCGTAATCGCTTTTACATAAAAGTTGACCATCCTTCAACACGAACTCATCTCCTTTTCTTAGTTGCCTTTCACAGACACAGCAGCAGAAGCAGCTGAGATGGTACACACATTCCAGGGCTCGCATCACAAACTCCGTGGGAGCGATCTTTTCCATGCACCCGCTGCATTTCGCAGCAAACAGCCTAGGAGAGACACACACACAAAAAAAAGATTAAGTAAAGATGTAATCTTTCAGGGAATCTTCAAAAGGCTCCAGTGTCCATAGTGGCAAGGTTCACAAACTTATAGGATCTATGACGAAACAATTTTCCAAAAGCACTTAGGACATGCTCAGGTTTTAGATGCCCCATCAGGTGCCATAATCAGTTGTAATTTTATTGACATACCAGTGGATAAGCAGGGATTTCCTAGAAACCTACAGTTTAATTCCTTTTTAATGCATTTTTTACTTTTTACACCTCTGATTTAGGTGTACAGGGGCACTAAAGGAATGCAAAAAGGGATGGGCTTAGTGGCAGCTCCACTCACTATTGGCCAAGTTCCATCTTGTTTACCATGTTTAAGACACGCTCTGCATGTTTTTGCCTCTTGCTCATTATATAACCTGCTACTTAACCCAACTTGTATAGGTCTGAAATGACCCTTGACATCACAAGCCTTTCTGCTGTACATTACAGTAGATAATTGTTGTCCATACCTCTTGATAGTCCTATTTGTTCTAAGGATTTTCTATGCACACAGGTATTTTTCTTGTTAGGCAGGATTAGGAATATATTTGTCTGAAAGGGCAAAACCAAACTCTGTGTCTGTCCTTTCTAAGCACCTCCCTAGAACTCCTGCAACTACCAATTAACAGCGATAGTAATTTGATTGTGAGGTGTACATAAACAAAAACCTGCTATATAACCACAATCATGCAGTATTAAAAAATTAGATTTAGCAGATCACCTAGGAATAAATATAGGATGGTTGCACACTATACTATAGGACCATGCAAGAATATGGCATATTATTAATAAATAATTATGTATTAATTATTATTATATTTTTATTATTATTGTATTTATAATTGTATTATAAATAATATATTTTAGTACAAAAAGTCTAAGCCAAGTCTGATTCCAAGTCTGCTAGAGCACATCACGCACACAGCACAAGGACCACATCATTAATTAATTATGTTAAGTTAAGGGTATTTTGGATTTGTAAGATGTTGAAAGAGTGACCACCTAGTCTAGTTGTGAATCTCTTGGTGGAAGCCAGAGAGTTCCCTGATATGATAATGTGGTGAAAAGGAGTAATAATTAACATAATTAAATATTAAAAGTATATTTATACATTATTTACTGGGAAATACCAATGTCCAATTTAGTTTGCTTCCTACAAATAGTCAAGATTTTTATCTCCAAACAGTCCTGATCCCCCCTATACACAGTCAAACATTCATACATCAAAATCATCATATTTTGACCTGCTCTGATAACACTTGAACACGCCAATTGGTTACATAGTTAATTAGGTTGAAATAAATGTGTAGTTCATCAAGTCTAATGCGTCTACACACCCACACTTATTTTAAAAAAAAAACAACAACCCGTATATCAGTGGCTTAGTTCAAGATATTGTTAATTCTTCGCAAATTTTTCCTAGCAACTGGCAGTAGAAGCAGTACTCAATCTACCACTGTTGTTGAATTGCTACATTGAATATTCCATCAGGTAATATGAACGCCTCAATGTTATAAAGTTCTTCAGTTTTACACCTTCAATGTTTGTCTTTTGGTTCTATGAGTCAGCCATCAGGGGGCACTGTGTAGAATATATAAACTCCTTTCTATGTGGGGAAGACACACCTCGAAGCGATAGGATTGCTTAGGGTTATGTAGTAAAATAATACCTGGTCAAACTACATCATTGCAATCCAGAAGAATATTTCTCTTTCCAATATTAGAACCTAGTATCAGCGTAAATGTATTTTTTTTAAATGAATAAAGGATATGAGCACTCCTTTACTTTTATAGCTCCCTCAGGGGGCAGACATATTGTTTAGAACCTTGAGTCAGATCTTCCTTCATCTGACCCAAAATGTCAGCTCCTGATAGAGTTATACAAACAAAGAGGACTCAGTAAGGTATTTTATTTGTATCCTTTCATGAAAACATTTATATTTAAAATCTCTACACTTTATGCAATCTTTCAATTAAACATAATAATAATAATAATATTTTTTTTGCTGACAGTTGTCCTTTAAGTAAAGGGTATTATGTATTTGTAAGATCCCCTTGTCACAGTTTAGATATATAATTGTTAACATGCATTTCTTTCACATTCTTATTTTAATTTTAATAATAAACGTTTGAGGGTTGGAATTGTAACTCTGCATATATGCACATAATAAGATGAAGCTGTTAATCCTTATGCACAGAGTTGTAGGATACTGCCCTTCACCAAACCATCTGTTTAATGTACAGCTAATTCTTTATCTATACAGAGGAGATCGAGCATTAAATTTGGTCCTTCACTTTTCCTTAGCAAATTCGTTTTTCTGTTTACTCTTTCAATATCTCGCCCTTCCTCTCCCAGCTACCTCGCTCCAGCCCTTAATTTCCTTCTATTTATCTGCAAACATGTTTAATTGTTTTAGTATAGCATTTATTATTAGTCCAGAGATAGCGGCTGTGCCATACTAAGTCTGCTAAACATATTAAGTGTGCTTCAAGAGGCTTTTTAAATAGATTTAAACACAATGTACTTTAATGGTCTGTTTGATATGCAGAAAGCTTTAGACTGAAAAAAACATACTGCATATACAGGAGAACAACATTTTGGTAGAAAATTATTTAATATACATATATATAATATATATAGTATTTATTGTCTTTTTAATTGTTTTTTGGTGATACACTAGCAGGTTTGTTCACCTCATTTGTGTGTATTCACCAATATAATACATATAGCACATATTTAAATATACACACTACTGTTGAAAAGTTTGGGGACATTTGAAATTTCCTTTTTTTTTTTAAAGAAAAGTACATTTTGTCCATTAAAATAACATCAAATGGATAAGAAATGTAGTGTAGATATAATAAATATTGTAAATGTTTATTGTCACTTGAAACGTCTGAATTTTAATGAAATATCTACATAGTCGTACAGAGGCCCATTACCAGCAGCCATCACGCCTGTGTTCCAATAGCACATTGTGTTAGCTGTATTTCCTATTCATTTCGCAACTCATTTGATGTATGTTTTCATGGAAAAACAAGAACATTTCTATTTGACCCGAAACTTTTGAACTGTAGTGTATTAATGGATACATTGTACACAGGTTTGTGTGACATACTGAATGATAAAACTGAAAAATAAATGATGGCACAAGGTATTTCTCCCAAAATACTGATCTACTGTATTTCCCAATAACCTGAAAATAGATTAAACCACAATAGTAAAAAAAAAAAAAACACAGCACCATATTTTAATAAACATATTATGAAACCTGCGCTATTAATGTTTATTCTACTTACTAGAATATTAGGATTATAGTAAAGAGGTTTATGGGACATTAACTTTTTATGTATCTAATATCGTGCTCTCTAGATGTGTTTCTAATTTTAAATTAATTATTAATATCTATATTAAAGAAAAATATCATTCTCCTTCTGACACTGTGTAATTAACAAAGCCAGTCTTTTAATCCACATCTTCCATCCATGGCTTCTTCTCTGCAAGTCCTATTACTACTTTAAACACCAAGCTTCTACTTGCCACTAGACTGGATCAAACAAGCCCACAGTCCAACAAGTCTAAATGGAGGGTGGCCCGACCAGTCCGCATCCTTTAATCTGCCGCCACATATGTCAAGTTGTGTTATATATAACTCCCATAATAATTCACATAGTTCTTTTAATACTTCATTTGTTTTTTCACCTGGACCTGTGCAGTTTTGTCCAAAACATTTGGGACGAGATGATCAGAAAACTCCCTACCATAATGGAATCATGGAATGAACCCAGTCATCAATGGGTAGCTAGCTGGCTATGGTCAGTGGCAAAATGCTGCTGGCAGTTAATAGATGACTGTTACTCTTAAAATAAAATGTTTGTGGGTAAAGTCAGGTGGGCCACAAGCTGGCATTAAGTGGGCTGCAGTTGCCCCACGTGCTTCAAAATGGACCCCAGTGTTCTAATTCCTTCTCTTGTCCCGTATAAGCCACTCAATTTTCTTTACAATTAGGGTTCCTTGTAGTTAAATAGCAAAATGTGCAAAAGTGTTTGTGGCAATACATACACCAAACATGTATATACTTATAATAATAATATGTGCGTCTCTTTGACCTGTTTATGGCCGAGAGGATTTAAAATGTTGTACTTTCCGGAGAAAAAATGTGTTCTAAGAGATAAAGAGCACATCTTCCCCACTCCTCCTCTGCCCTAATAAAACACTTCCTGTGGATTCTCTTTTATGACCGAAATCTATCATGACGGCTGAGAAATTTACGACGACCCCTCTCGTTATTGCTCCGAGCTTACGAATTAAAACAATTTTTCATTTCCAAAAGTCTCATGTGCTGTCGTTCCTAACAGCTCTCTCCTGCCCCCCCCCTGCTCTGCTTCGTACCAAGGTACAACGACACCCTGAAGACTTTGTGTGTAATATTCTCCGAGTAGGCATGAAACAGCTGTTAGAGAAGTAAAGAGCTTTAACTGCAATTACACCCCTTGCCTGGCAATTAGAAAAAAACTTCAATAAAACTGGATTTTTATACAAACAGCTCAATACAAAACACGCAGTCTATATCCAAAATGGCGCATGCCATGTATACTCGTAGAACTAAATTTACAGGCTGCACCATAATAAATATGTAGGCGAAGGTTGTTATGGGACATAACCAAAAAGTTCTTAAACCATGAGCTAAATTTGTCGCTGCTTCCTTCTTCCATCATCATAATAATATAATAATAATAAAAATAACGAGTATTTATATGGCGCCTTTCTCCCAGTGGCGCCTTTTTTCCCGGGGAGTCTCAAAGTGCTTCTTAGCGCACACGTTTGGAATTAACCGAATCGGCAGCTGAATTAATAGATGTTATTATTAGTCAATTGATGATACTCATTTATCGACCTCGGAAGGATGACCTAGTGTAGGTATGGTCTACATTTCACATGATGATGCCTAGTTCTTTTTCAGGCAGAGCATCATCGGAAATGTACTCTGCAACAGCTGCATAAGGTGGCCCTGTCTTAATTCAGGCCCTGTCTTAATTCAGGCTGATATGCGTAAGGACATATATAAAAATCCTGTCATGCTACCAGTTATTCAGACATGGACACAAAGAATTTGACAGCAGCAATAAGAACTATTTGTGCGATCTACTCTATCATATGTAAAATCTACTTAATTTTACACTTATTATGCCGAAATCATTTCACTGCATTATTCCTTCTGCTTGAAGGTTGTTCTATGTCTCCACTACCTACTCTTTGAAAAAGATTTGCACCAAGATTCTGAACAACATGTCAGCTACCTTAAAGAGCTATAAGGAGCAAAGATGGCTCAATGAGGTGTGATATTTATTTTCATTAAAGATTTGGTTTTGGTTTTTTTTTTGCCTACAGCTGACCTTCACTGCATTAACCTTGATCACTTCTGCTTGAAGGTTGTTCTATGTATCTACTACCTAGTCTTTGAAAATGAGGGAAGATCTAACCCAAGATTCCACAACTTATAGAGTTATAAGAGACCGAAAAAGGCTCATAAAGGTCCAATATTTATTTATTTTCATTCAAGATTTTTCCTACAGGTGTATCACTTCTGCTTGAAGGCTATTCTATATATCCCCATCCACCTTCTTGCATTTAAGTCTTTTAAAGTCTAGTTCTATTGCCTATGAAGACTTGTCTTAATGTATTATTTAGCTTATATTATATTATAATATATTTTATCCATAATGCATATCCTACTGAACGTTTAGCCTTTTTTATAATGTGTTTAATTATAATAAGATAAGTAAAATAATAATAATAAAATAAAAAAAAACACTGGCCGTGCCGTTGTTTAATTAGAACTATTAATAGCCTCAAGTTCTGTTTCAATTGTTTGATGGATAAATATCCGTCAGCTATAACATAGTGAAGCACTTTGTACATTTACATTAAAGACCAGTAACATATTTGTTACTTTTAACACTAAAAGTCTCAATAAATATCTAACATCTCTAAAACATTTTAAAAAATAGAACAATATGGAACCTACATTGTAACTGAGGACAAATATAAGCAAGAGGCAACTGCATTCTTTGCCTAAAAAATAAAAGCTCCCTTGTGTATTTGTGAATCTATTTTGGGTATACAGAATGACTAATGATGCATTGATCATCCCACTATTACAAGCTGGTTCTGTGTATACAGGTGCTCCTGATCCTTATCCCAAACAGAGATAGAGATAAAGCACCTTATCAAATGTTTCTGTTTGCTGAACACTTCTGCCTTTTCACTCCTAGTTTGCCTTTCTCTTTTTCGTTTGGCCCTTATCTTTACAATTTGAAAATCCCGTAATAAAACCCAGGCGGTTGTAGTGTCAGAGGGGTTTCCTAGGATCTTTCTATCCATATGGCCACCATGGAGACGGTACTTTGCCACGTAAAAGGATATTCAGTGGATACAATCTTCCACAGAACTGACACATTGCAGAAAGATCCAGGATACTGAATAACACTTGGAGGGTGATAATCTGCGGATTAATATTATAAAATGCAGAGCGATATGAAATCATGGACAATGGTATGAGTGACTTTATCAACATAAGTATCAAACAAATACACTCAAAAGCTTGCACAGCAAAATACCACACTGAAGGGACTTAAAAATAATTAAAAATGATGTCTACATTATGGTAGTAAAATTGCAAACAAATGCATGAATTAAACAAATATTGTGTTTTAAGTGTATCTATGGAGTCTCCTGTTCATTATTATTTTTAATTTTTTTTAACACTTAAATCTTCAGCACCAAACATCCTTATATACTTAATCTTATTTGTTTGTTGTGCTGTCCAATCATCCTTGTGTTCCTTCATTGCTTATCTAATATCTTAACATTTATTACTTTTTATTTATATAAACAAACTACAAAGACAAACCATGTAAAGCTCCAACATCTAGTATCTCATCCCAAGAATCTTACTCATTCTTCTGTTCATGACATCACCTGTTGCTCGCACACAAAAACTATTAGTAAGGCAGTTATATAAATATAAGTAAAGTGTACAGGAGGAGCGCTATAAAATATTATATTTAATTTTTTGTGCCCAAGAAGTGAACAAATCTATAAAAAAGTGAACAAATAAATAAATAAATAAATTTGTGTTTATATAAAATATATGCTTTTAAGCTTGAAAGTATGGTTTAAGAAGCATATATTTATATAAACACAAATTGATTTATTTATATATTTGTTCACTTTTTTATAGCTTTGTTCACTTCTTGGGCACAAAAAATAAATATAATATTTTATTGCGCTCCTCCTGTACACTTTACTTATTCTTTTTTTAGTTGAAATTTAAGTATCTTTTCCTCCAGGAAGAGAGCTGCATGTTTTAATATATTGGATTTTCGGTAGAGCCTATCACTAAAATTTACTTCAGTTATATAAATATAGTATAGTATAAATGGTCTTGTGGTCAGTATACTGCAACCTTGGGAAGTTGTATATCTAACCTCTGGAATTTTACTAGGCCGGATTCTCTTGCACTAAGCACTTGGTTAGCCTATATTTTACAGATGTGACACAAATGGTAGCTCTCCTCAGTCACTTACCTACTACAGGTTGAGTATCCATTATCCAAAATGCTTGGGACCAGACGTATTTTGGATAACGGATCATTTTATGATAACAGGTCATTTGCACCAATAAGATGTAGTAAAGTCTCTCCGCACTCATGAAATACAGTAGTATCAATGTAAATACATATAGAGCAAATAAATCACTTTTTTTGTGGTATAGCCGAGATCTGAGGCATCATTGGGTAGCTGCTGTCTGTGTGTCAGACCTGCAAATGTGCCATGTATGTTATATAGCCTTTCCATGCAGATCCCCCCATACCCTTGGTGGGTATGGGGGGATCTGCATGGAAAGGCTATATCACAGCTTAATGGGGCTGGACACTGAATAAACTGTTGTGCGCTTGCATTCTGACTGGTGTGTGTGGAATATGTAACTTGTAGCAAAATCGGAAATTTGGGGGGGATAACAGACCATTTTGGATAATGGATTAGGGATATGACCATTTTTCCAGTACCCTCCCATTTTGGTTTTGCTTACTTACCTAATAATGCCTCACCGCAGGAAACATTTAGTTATAAAAAAGGTTCAAAGCTGTCAGTGGTTTTAATTGGAGGATCTAACTTTTCTTGGCAGGCTCCTGGCACAAAAAGGAGGTGGTGCTAATAGGTGCAGAATCCCCTGATGCCAACATCCTGTGAGCCTTGGAGATTGAGCTCCAGATTCCAAAGCGCAGATACTGGGAGTCTCGTCATTGATACTGTTCATTTCTCATAGACCTGTAACATTTCAATGTATTTCTGCCTATGCACAGTCCTAAGCACTAAGCATAGCCAATGATAATGCTGGGACCGACCCAAATTTGACTGGCCAGAACCCAAAAATGTTGAATTGCATTTAAAGAGCCTCTTGCTTCCAAAGATTGAAACATTATACTGAATGTCATTGACACACCAACACTGACTCAGGCCCTAACACTAACACTGCCTCAGTGATCTAAAGGGCCACTAGAATAGTTGATGGATCATGTTAGCATTAATAGTTTGCCAAGATATAAGGGATTTTTTTTTTGCTATGCCCTTTTACTGTGTTTCAATGCATTGCTTCCAAATGTAATCTGTCATGGTGGATTTTGCTGCTCGGAAATTTACAATTCAAATTATACTCTGTTATGAGCGAATGATAGAAGATTACTCTTCTCTTTTTTTTTTTTTTGCTTCGCCTGTCTGACATATGGAAATGTCATGTGGTTTAATTTCCACCTATATGCAGATGACATATGGGTATATCTGGCAACATCAGGCAAACACAGGCCTATGCCATCACCTCATGCCTCTGAGACATCCGAGATTGGATGACTGCCAACTAGCTTCAACTCAACCCAGATAATACGGAACTGCTGATAATAGAATACATATCTCAGCCATCATGTACCACCTTGCAACAAGCAGCTGCCCTTCGGGCAATCTTCTCCATCTCAACAGGTGAAAACCCTTGGAGCAATCATGGACATTCACGAGCTCGCTAAAATTCTATTGATAAATAGAAAGGATTTAGGCCTAAATTGCACCCAGACTGTAGCGTCATATGAGCATGCCAGACTCCAGGAAATCCAGAAGACCACAGGTAGAAAAACATCTAGAAAGTAGGCTTTGGGCGCCACCAACATTTTTGTTTTGTCGGAATGCATTTGGACAAAAAAAACATTTTGGTTTATCTGAAACGAATTTCATCCATTGACGCATTCCTTTTTGGACGAAATTATTTTCATTTTGGGAATATCATTCGGACGAACAGAATTGCACCGAAGTTCATTTCAGAACAAGTCAAACAAGGTTAGATTAGGGAATTTGGATGAAAGAGCTGTGTGAGTGTGTTCGAAGGAGAGTGTGTCTGTGTATTAGTGAGTGTGTTTCTGTGAGTATGTGGTTGTCTGTATTACTGAGTGTTACGTGTGAGAGTGTGTTTTAGTGAGTGTGTTGGTGTGAGAGTGTGTTTGTGTGCATTAGTGGTTGTGTGTTTTAGTGAGTGTGTTTTTGTGTATTAGTGTGAGCATGTATTAGTGAGAGTGTTTGTGTGTGTTAGTGTGAGCCTGTATTAGTGAGAGTGTTTGTGTGTGTTAGTGTGAGCATGTATTAGTGAGAGTGTTTGTGTGTGTTAGTGTGAGCATGTATTAGTGAGAGTGTTTCTGTGTGTTAGTGTGAGCATGTATTAGTGTTTGTGTGTGTTAGTGTGAGCATGTATTAGTGTTTGTGTGTGTTAGTGTGAGCATGTATTAGTGAGAGTGCTTGTGTGTGTTAGTGTGAGCATGTATTAGTGAGAGTGTTTGTGTGTGTTAGTGTGAGCATGTATTAGTGTTTGTGTGTGTTAGTGTGAGCATGTATTAGTGAGAGTGCTTGTGTGTGTTAGTGTGAGCATGTATTAGTGAGAGTGTTTGTGTGTGTTAGTGTGAGCATGTATTAGTGTTTGTGTGTGTTAGTGTGAGCATGTATTAGTGAGAGTGCTTGTGTGTGTTAGTGTGATCATGTATTAGTGAGAGTGTTTGTGTGTGTTAGTGTGAGCATGTATTAGTGTTTTTGTGTGTTAGTGTGAGCATGTATTAGTGAGAGTGCTTGTGTGTGTTAGTGTGATCATGTATTAGTGAGAGTGTTTGTGTCTGTTAGTGTGAGCATGTATTAGTGTTTGTGTGTGTTAGTGTGAGCATGTATTAGTGAGAGTGTTTGTGTGTGTTAGTGTGAGCATGTATTAGTGTTTTTGTGTGTTAGTGTGAGCATGTATTAGTGAGAGTGCTTGTGTGTGTTAGTGTGAGCATGTATTAGTGAGAGTGTTTGTGTGTGTTAGTGTGAGCGCGTATTAGTACATTTTCGTTCACTGAGCATTCGTTCATTCGTTCTTTCATTCTGCTTCACATTAGGTGTTCGGACAAATGGACGAAACAGACAATTATTTGCCTAAAAATAATTTGTACAAGAGCAAATTCCCAAGTTCAATAGATATGTAAATCTGATAACGAAGCTGGTTCCTAGGTCCTCCTAGGTACTGTAGGCACACGATTCAATTAAACTTTCTATATAGCAGAAACCTTTCTGTCTATGGAAACATGGAGTCATCATTCGAGACTCTGAAGAAGCTCTGTGGCGGATTAAGAGTAGAGTATATTTAGATTGTAAGCTCTTTGAAGCAGGGACCTCTCATATCTCCATATATTAGAAGCACAAGTGAAGTTTGCCTGCCCTTGAACAATCCCATTATATGATTTAGGAGAAAGTTGAGATTCAGCAGGAAATTACTTCCCCAGTACAATTTGTATAGCTACACATAATTCCCAATATGATGTATATATACGTATACATTGTATATGAAAATATATGTACCTAAACTTTAGTTTATTTCCCTGTCAGATATATAAAGGTAATTTCTCAGAGACCCCCACATTGCTCTATAGTGTTCGCACTGTAACCAAGGTAGTTTTAGCATACACTGTGTGTAGAAGGTTGCTAAGTGAGATTAAAACTTTTCCTTGGATTTAATCCTCCCAGCTCCCATGTCACTAAAACCTATTTGAATTCCTCATTCTTGTTTGATAGTAAACAGCAGTGTGAATACACAACACGAAGAGGACCGGACCCCCATCCCCCCCCTCCCCCCCCCCATCTCTAATCCTCGCTCTCCCCCCACCTTGAAATATTTTTTACGGTTGCTATAGCATTGAGTCATGCATTGGTATGCACTTAAAAAAAAATCCCGCTGTGTCTTAGCCGGAAAAAATAAGCAAGGGATTAGAGAATAAGGACACAAAAGGGAGACGGAGCAGGGAAAGGGTTAACTGCATGGATGCCAGCGCATTCAACAGTCATTAAAGTATGTCGCTCTGTGGAAATGCTCCGTTTAATTCCCACAAGAATCCTGAATTAAGAAAAAAAACTGAAAATATATATCATTAAATATTTTTTAAAAAAATCATCAAAACACCACCCCATGCCATTGATTCTTAAAGCAGCTTGGTTAAACAATGTTTTTTTATTTCTTTTTTATTAAGTGATTATTGTTAGGTCATGTTGCTTCTGTTTGGGAATGACCTTATTATTATTATTATTTTTGGGGGCTGAGCCTTTGCCTCTTTAAGATGCCCCCATCATTAACTCATTATGATAATGTGAAGCATTAATGCATTGAACGGAAGGCTGGTCACCTTGTTTTTAAGTTGTATTATCCCCTTTAAGCCATTAAACAGGTCACCGCCATTCGGCCACTTTTTTTTTTTACTGACAAATAAGAAAAATACATTTAAAAACAAAACTATTCCTATTAGCCCTCCATAGTACGGCAGGGACAAAGGCATCTGCTGGTAGCAATTGTCCCCAACAGGATATATATATAAAAGCTGTCCTGAGCCTTCTGTTAAATGTCGTTTTGGCAATAAACGTAAAACAATGACAGAAGGAGGAGACTTTGATATAACATGGCCCCCCTCTTTCTTTAGAGTATTAATAATTTACAGCACTGATGAGTTTTGTAGGGAAAGGCAATTGGCCCCCCATAGTGAGAACATTAACGCAGGGTATTTACGCTCTTCTCTTGCCAATCAATAGCTAATTTGCTAGTCCCGATGCCTCCGTGGAAGCTATTTCCAGACAATTGCTGCGCACATCCATAAATTCCACTTTTCGTATTAAAAAAGGTGGCTTTCTTCCATGGTTTCTTTTAATGGTTGAATTTTTGTTTCCCCACATGGTGCGCCTGTTCCTATTTAATACCTATATATATTTTGAATCTAAATGAATATGGCTCCTCAGGGCCTTGTACGCTGCGACAGTGGCCAGCAGCAGCTAAGTTCTAGAGGACTAAGGCCTAGGTCATAAAACTCTGGACGACTCTCGCTTCCCTCCCCTAGCCCAAATGAAAATTAGCACTCTACTAAATGTTTTTATTATTGTAATATAAGTATAATTGTAGTAATAGTACATTGCTAAGTGTATTATATACAAATCAGTATACATATATTATATGAACACAAGCCTTTACAATGGATGCATATTTTTTTTTTTATTATTCTGTGTGGTGCAGTGCCGCCCTAGAGCGAAGGATACTAACACTTGCTTTAAGGATTACAAATGCTTCTATTCAGATTTTTTTGTTTGTTTTTTTAAAATGCTTCAACGGACAATAAAAGAAAATACTTTTGTCGTTACGGTTTGGAAAACAAATGACGACACCACAAGACTGAGTGAGTGACTAATGACTGAGCTAGCACTCGTCCGAGTGCTGCAGCTCACAAGCTGCTGCTAGTGATCGAGCGTCCTCTGCACAGCAGAGAGGATTCTGGGAGTGAACCATGGGACGTGACATTCAAAGCAGTGTTTGCAATCCTGCATCTTGCAAGGTTATCGTAAGGACACGGATAGAGCGAATGGGGCAAAACAGACAGGGGAAGCAGGCCGGCGCTGAAAGGAAAAACAGAGTTACACTGAATGGGCAGCATTGTGAGAACTAAAAGCCTGTGCCACAAAAAGCAGTCACCTACCCAACATCCTCTTAACCATTTCCTTACAACCGTAATGGGATGCAGGCATGCTGCTAATGAGCCCATAATTAGCCAATATGAGATAGATATTGTTATATAGATTTTAACGTCATTTATGCCTCCTACTTCCCAAGCTCAGCTATTGGGCTTTATTCACCGATGTGCTATCACTTATTTCTGTTTTTTAACATTTTCTATTACAGTGTATGGTATTCAATGACCTGAGGTTATCAGCTCATTATGGCCTGGTTTTTGTTGTCAATTTTCCAGAGTTCACGTTTTCATATCTCCCAACTCTTGCTCACGGCAAATCGGAATGCTGCGCGATCAGGCTTTGGAGGTCAATTGTCAGCGCCACCTTGTATGGGCGGTTGGCGCTGTCACTCAAGCAAGCAGCGCTATTGCGCAATAGCCAGTCTCCGGTGTCCTTGAAACTGGAGAATTGCAATTTATTTGCAGGCTTGCAGTTTAAAGTCCCGCTGACCTGCCAATCTCTACCTCTGTCCTGAAAATCAGGACAGAGGTAGAGCTCAGTGGAACAGTGGAGTAGCCTCCCAAAAATCCATGCTGTTTAGTGGATAGGCCCTATTATAACTGATATATTTCTATCTAGCTGTCTGTTTTTTTTCCTGTCTCCCTATGTTTATACACCTCTACACAGTACACTGCTATATACAATATATATTTATTCATCCATAAATGTATAAAAATATTTTTAATATACATAAAAACAGACACGTCCACACATTATCTTACCAACAGTATGCCTGATCATTGTGTAATATATAACATACATACTATATATAAAATACATAAAACCAAACGCACACACACAGTGTCCTATCTTAACAACAGCATGTCTCATCATTATCCTCCAGTTATCTGGCACATATCAATTTTAAATTAAAATCTACATGGAGAGATTCCCAGTTCTACCAGAGGTTGAGATTGTTTGTTTTGTTTTTTTCTCCTCGCTCTTTAATATCCCCATTTCCAATTTAGAGTATAAATAATTGGAGCAGCCTCATAAAAAACGCCCGTTCTCCTTTCCCCTGAGCCATGTAAAAGTCTTCTTTTAAATGCTCCTTAATCACCGCCCCGTTATAAAATTACCATAGTAATGAGCTTTAAATGGAGCCTCCTTGATTTTTAATTAAGCTCCCAGCAGGTTACAAGATAAATATTTAAATAAATATATTAGAACAGGATTATTGAAGAATGGAACGCACTGCTATTGAACTATCTGCGGGGGGGGGGGGGGGGGGGGATAACCCCTTTGCTGCCATATTGCTGCATTTGAAAATCTCTCCTATTTGTGATTAATATGACTTACTGATTGGAAAATGTTTCTCTAAGTGCCATTCGGAAGCAGACGGAGAAGTAGGTTTTTAATGGCCCCACGCAGATTGACCTGTTTAATTGGCTATAGTAACAGTCCAATTGATGATCTAATGACAGTGACATGTTTAATAGTTTAAATTGTCAGTCACCACGTAGCCAAAGATTGGCCTAATTACAGTCAACTGCTTAATGGACTTAAAGGGACAGCATCAAATCAGAATAATTGACCTCATGGCAGTTTAGTTTGATTGTTTAAAGAACTAATCCGGTGATGGCAAACCTATGGCACAGATGCCACAAGTGGCACTAGGAGACCTCTGAGGTGGACTACCGTATCACCAGCAATTATGGACGATCCAGTAAATGTTGTGATCTAAAACTCATATTTGTGGATATTAGGCACATTTTTGTTTACTTGTTTTTACTATGTATATGTACATACCACAGTGCTGACTCCTAATAAAAAATACTGGACTTTGTTTCTGACAATGTAATGATATTTTATAGACCTTTCCACCGACACTGGTGTCCGCGTATGGACACTTTGCCTATCCCGGCTTGTTGCTGAGATCTACATAATTGGCTTTATACAAAGCCATGGCAACATTTGCTCTAGAGCAGTGATGGCATACCTATGGCACAGGTGCCACAAGTGGCACTCGGAGACCTCTGAGGTGGCACTCAGCATGAGTCTACAGTATCACCATTAGTTTTGGAGTACCCCATAAACTTTATGATCTAAGACTGATATTAGTAAATATAAGGCACTTTATTTTTTACTTGACCTCATTGGTGCAAGAGAAATTATAGGAAGGGAAAGAGAGCAAGAATGAGCAGGGTGGCTGATACTGATGAGCGGAAAAATGCCTGTAATGAGAGAGCACTTTGAGAGTTTCATCTTGGCTTCCTGCAGAAGACTGGCCACTCAAGTTCAAAAATGTTCTCCATCACTGGACTAGTCCAATAAAAGACTAAAATTATCCAATAGGGATGCTTTGTGGACTCAGGGACCATTCTAACATAGGAGCAAATTTGGTGAACCTGTCTGTTTACATACATTACGAAAATGACCAGATTCTGGATGATGGGCAAAGTGTCGATACAAGCACAGCCGTGCCTGTGGCAACATCCGTGAAGGTTCCATAGAACATCATTTGATTGTCTGTCACAAAGTTCATTATCTGTCTACTATGAACAATGTTGCTGACTACCTCTTGTAATGCCATTGTTAGAAGCAGACAGTGGTCCAGTGCATTTGGAATTGTTCGTTGCCTACCAGTGTTATCTACTACCAGTGTCCAAGGATCTTGAATGTCAAAGGATAACCCACATTGACCATGTATAGGTCAACCACTTTCTAGTGCTCAAACCACTCTAGCCCAGGTGGCTCTTGAGGGTGGAAGACATTAGAATTGAAAAGTTAGCATTGTGTAAGTGTTAATAGGTTTATTATTGTTTATTATGACATCTGTGCATCACTTGCCGTTCCTTTGGTATTCTAGTGATAAAGCAGCAGAATTTGAGCCGGGAACAACACAGATCCGGCCATAATCAGGGAAAGACCATGAAGAGGAGGTGGGTATGGAGTGGGCAGAGTTAAAACCACATACCCCTACACGGTGGGGTGGAGGGCAATGATCAGCTGTTAGTTCCAGAGTTCCCAGCTATATTTATTACAATAATCTCCTGATTTATTTCATGACATCTTGCACTTTAAATATTAAATAAGTACAAACTGGATGCTGTTGAGTGTTTGCCAATAAATATCAGCCATATCATTAACTGCTAATACTTCTCGCTCCCTGAAATGCACAAGAGGTTCCAAATCATCCTGGGGTAAAGCCAGGGCCCCTAGCCTAAATAATGTGTTATTCATATGTGTGCTGTGCACGAACAGGAAACAGTGAGACCCCTTTTACAAATGACGGTTTATCCGGCCTCCTGATGACGTGTCAGTTTTTTGGGGGTTTTTTGTCCGATGATTTATTAAACTCCCCAAAATATATTGGCGCTGTCAAGCTGGAGAAACTCTCCCTTATGCTGTGTCAGGGAAATCTGAACTCTTCATAAATTAAGATAAAGAGATGTTATAGTGGAACAGATGATTTTGAAATCATGGATCATATTTCAAATTAACGATTACAATAAATAATGCGGCGCATTGAAAAGATCCTGGGGAAAATGGGTGAACATTTCACTTTGAATTCTGTGACTAGTTCACCTTAGAGAGGAACTGTCACCGCCCAGATGTTAACATTTTCTAATATACCATATATAAAGTTAGCTATTACTGGCATTATTTGTTTACAATTTCGTTTTTTTAAAATAAATAAATTACCTACTGCCTTTTGAGAAGGTGTGGATAGGGCATTGCATGCAAATGAAAGGAGTGATCATTTCTTTTTAAAATTTGTTTTTTTCTTATGCTAAACTACTAGCTCCAGTATACAATATATGGACAAAAGTATAGGGTCACCTGACCATTAGAACAACAGAGACTTTGACGACATCGCATTCTAAATACAAAGACATTAATATGTAGTTGGTCCGCCCCTTTGCAGCTTCCACCATTCTGGGATGTCTTACCACCAAATTTTGGAGTGTTTCTGTGGGAATTTTTGCCCATTCATCCAGGAGAGCATCAGACACTGATGTCGGATGAGAAGGCCAGTCAAGTTTTTCCACACCAAACTCATCCAACCATGTCTTTATATACCTTGCTTTGTGCACTGAAAAACAGTGCTGGAATAGAGGAGCGCCTTCCCCAAACTGTTCCCACAAAAGTTGGAAGCATTGTCCAAAATGTCTTGGTATGCTGAACCATTAAGTTTTCCATCACTGGAAGTAAGGGGTGTAGCCCAACCCCTGAAAAACAGCCCCATACCATTATCCCTTCTCCACCAAACTTTACAGTTGGCACAATGCAGTTAGGCAGGTAACATTCTCCTGGCATCCACCAATCCCAGACTTGCCCATCAGACTACCAAACAGTGAAGATTCCACAGAACATGTTTCCACTGCTCCAGAGTCCAGTGGCAGCGTGCTTTACACCACTCGAACCAGCGCTTGGCATTGTACTTGGTGATGTGAGGCTTGCATGCAGCTGCTCGGCCATGGAAACCCATTCCATGAAGCTCCCACCGCCCAGTTTTTGTGCTGATATTAATGGCAGGGGAAGTTTAGAATCTTCAGCTATGGAATCAGCAGACCATTGGACAATTTTACAGACCACCGCAGCACTCAGTGACCCCGCTCTGTGACTTTACGTGGTCGTCCGAGTTGCTTCTATTCCTAAACACGTCCACTTTTCAATAATACCACTTACAGTTGACCATGGAATATCTATCAGGGATGGAACTTCACCACTCACATTGTAAAGGTGGCCCCCTATCACAGTACCATGCTTGAATTCACTGAGATCTTCAGAATGACCCATTTTTTAATGTTTGTAAAATCAGACTGTATGGCTAGGTGCTTGGTGTATGCAGACTGCATGGCTAGGTGCTTGATTTCATACACCTGTGGCAATGGGTCTGATTGAATCACCTGAGTGTCTAAAATACCTGACAACCGCAAAGTGCATGTCATGATCCCTTACTTATCTATTTCTGCTCAGCAGACATGTGGAAGGGTGTCCTGACATGCTTAGTACTGTTACTAGCATAGGGAATAAAATAGACCGCTTCTACGAGTCCCTGGCTCATGAAAACTATTGTTCTCTCTGGTAATGTTTGCTCTCAGCATGGAAGAAAAAGAGATGATATAATAACACTACAGTACTATAAAATGCATATAAACCAGAGACATTGCTAAATGAAATACAAATAACAGTCCGTTGTGGTAACACAAAAGTGGAAGAGGTAGTCTACTCCTTTCACACAGATGCTTGCCAACAGCTAGTGTTTGACAGACTATATTGACTCAAATGCTGGTCACCAATAATATATGCTTGCCAATGAAAAATTCGGCTGTGTGTTTTTAGGAAGCATTTGACATGACTAGTGTTTTACCAGACTATAATATTTAAAACAGAATGCCCACTTTCTATCAGGGCTCAAGACAAGTCCAATTTTATCTTTCTTTTTATGGGTCTTGACCACCCCATTTTTCTCTTATGCCTTGCTTACCAAGCCTTTAATTGATTTTTGGGGGGTTTCTGGAATGTGTAGGAGTGGTGTGCAGACAAGACAGAATAAACCTTGCCCAAGGAGACCCAAACGACCAAAGAGAAACCCAAATGGTGCTAAGAAAAAATAATTGCCACTTACTGATAGAATGTATTAGTGATGGTACTATGCTGGTATTGTATTATATTGTTGTATTATAGGAGTATAGGAGTAGATTTGTCCTACTGCCCCCATAATAGTTCTTTTACTAAAAGATTGTACTTGAGTAAGTGCCACTTTCTGTGTCACTTTCTGTGTGGTCTCCAGTGGTTCTGTGTACTGCACTGAGTACTCTGTTCTCTCTGGCTACCCCTAATTTTTGTATGTAGGTGTGGTGACCTGTAGACTGCATAGTGGTGTATGCTAGGGGTGCTGGTATCTCGAACAAAAACTTAGTAAACAAAGATAAATTGTTTGCTTGTATTACACCATAGAAGTTAGATATTTACTATTTTTTAGCATTCTGACCAAGCTGAAGCAACAGTATATTCAAGAATTTGTAGTTCTATGCTCTATATTCCCTGTATTCCACAATCGATCCAATGATATAAGATTTTATTTTTTAAGCTCTTTAAAAAAAAAAGCCAGAAGCCATTTCACATATAAATAAAAAAAAGAAAGAAAGGACATTAAAAAAAAAAAACTATTTCTGTTTCCTTTATGCTGAATCAGCTTGTATGTTAAATATGAACAGATGGGGTGGTACTGGCCTCACAGACAGTGTGCTGAAGATAAATAAATAGGAAAACAAAGAGGAAATATGGGTTTGCTGATCCATTCTGTGAAGTTTGTTTTCCAAATACACGTGTCTCCTCTCTCCAAAAATGACTTGTGATTGTAGGACAAATGATTTAACGAGCCAGGAAATACAAAATTCCCCTTTAAATGTGGAGAAAGAGGGGAGAGCAAAGGGGGGGAGTGTGGTTAAGGGGGGGAAAATGGTTTTGTCTGTTTTTTCTCATCAGCAACACTTTGGCTTTAACTGTTTCCAACCTGGAAAAGCGAATAAATATTAGGGAGTCCAGCGACCACCCAGTGTGCCGTTTGGCCTTAACCCTTGCTTGCCTGCTTGAGTTGGAAAGTATTATCTGGGGCAAATCTAGAACAAAAAGACTTATTGATCCAGGTAAACATTTTTCACAGGACTACACTGTGTTCTCTTTAGTAAATTTCTTCACACAGGTTATGTTGTAGTTTTTCAGCTGTCGATCGCTCTTCACCACACAAAATCCCAAGTGAGTTAGGTTTAATCTGTCTGAATTTTCAGTTCATAACAAATTAAAAGTAACGATTATGGCGTAAAAGTCATTGTTACAACGAATCTGTAACCTTTAAAAGGGAGCTCATTTAAATCCCTATTTTAATGTCATTTTAGAAAGCTTCAACACTGCAGGCGAGTTATATAGGCTAGGTTGTAGGTGGTCAACTGCTGTTCCATAATTCCCCAACAGCCTTTAAAGGACAGCTGTAGCAAAAAAACAAAAAACTTATGTTTAATTGAAAGATTGAAGTGTAGATGAATTATAAAGAAATTCTTTAATGAAATAATATAAATTAAGTGCCTTATTAAGCCTTCTTTGTTCCATATAGTTCTCTCAGGGGGAAGACATGTTGTTTAGAATCTTGTGTCAGATCTTCACTCACCTTGGTTCAGATGATCAAAGATCTGACCCATCTGACCAAAGATTCTAAACCAAATGGCTGCTTCCTGGTAGAGCTATTTGGAGTAAAGATAGCTCAATAAGGTACTGTATTTGTTTTCTTTCATTAAAGCATTTCTATATAAAATGCCTACACTTGATACAATCTTTTCGCTTAAATAGAACTTCATTATTTCCTACAGTTCCTATTAAGAATTGCAGACTCATGGTAGTCCACGAACAACTGGAGAACTATAACCGGACACCTAGGTTCTAGACCATGGCAGGTACTGTTTATAGCTGTTACCAGGGATGAACATGCATTTGTTCCCCTGAAGATGGAGCATCTAAAATGCAGAATCAGCATCAATTAAACCAAAAACATTCAAAGATGTCCCAGGGATCTATGTAGACTTTGGTGTCAATGTTGGCCAGCTATTGCGTATCAATGACATGTACTCAGTTTGTAGCACAGGTGGGTTTGTAACAAGCAGCACATGTCAGCTTTTATTAAATGATGGTAAAAATGAATGGGCAGGAATCATATTTCTAAAATGGAAATCCTGGAACAGTTTTATTATTTATTTATTTTCAAATCCATTTTCCATGCATATTTTCCACAGATTATGCGTGCACTTTATTTTGTTTGTGCAGTAATTTATTTATTTAGAATGTGTTTTTATCAAGTGCATCCTAGGAAGCTTGCATAATGCAATGTAACATAATAATATGTAACATATAAAAAAAAAAAAAATACGAAATACATCTTGATATACTTTGACCTGGCACTGAACTTTGGATAAAGACGTTTGGGTATGTTACCTAGCATTGGGCTTTGACTAGCAAGCACACAGGCGATAAGGCCTGACACTGTCTCCTTTTCAGGGCTAATGACCTAGCACTGGGGGTTGGTTGTAATTATTTAGTGTAATAACCTGCCACTATTTTATAATTAGATAGGGTTGGATTACTGGCCAAAAATGTATCTAAAAAATTCTTTAGCATAGCCCATCACTTCTGTCCAGCACTTATTAAAGGACATTTCTGAAGGACTATTGAGTCGGGGACGATGGTCTCAATCCAAAGGCTGACACGTTAAACCAATAACCCCACCACAAAAAGGTTGTGTTTACAGTTCAATGCTACTAGTTACATTTTCTCCTACATTCCTCTTGTGCATTTTCCTGCTTTGAAGACCCTGAATGGACCGATGTATTTTAAAAAAAAAGTCATTAGCTATCAAATAAAATACTTAGATCCCCATAGATATCCCCCTACCTCCCATCAGCATCGGCACTGATTTGAAGTGGAGGGCCTACTATTTGATCATAAACGTAATCACATGTGTAGGATCATCACGGGTCCACTTAGCGTGTCCAAATCACCATTTTATTCAGGGCCCCTTATTAAAAATGCATTCTCCAGGGCTGTAATTAGTAGCAGACATCCCTGAATCAAACCGGCCTGTAGTTACCATGGAGCAGTTCATTGCTTTGGTATTATATAACTATACTTTGTTCCTTCCACAGAGATATCTGTTAATAACACATTTGAACCATATTTTTCACTCTAGACTGATCATTGCATGTATAGTAAACACCCTGCATGAATGTCTACAGATGGATTTTTTTTTTAAACCTAAACATAGAGTGTGAATTAAAAAAATAACAAGAAGGGTGGGTTTTTTTGTTTTATTTTTTTTTAACCCCTGCTGTTCCACGCGAGTGGGACACACCGAGCTAAGGATCCATTCGGGTGTTAGGCTGTTAAACCATCTTTGTCACCAAACTATCAGCTATTAACTCCCCTGTCCAGCTGTTTAAACACGGGACGGGCAAGACAATAGGATGTGTTTGTTAAATCCTCGCAGCAAAAGACTGGGAGATGTTGGAAATAAGCTTCCCCCGGACTGCCTTATCCTGAATTTCATCGCCTGCATTGAAACCACACTTTATTAAACTGTGGAAGGACAGGGCATCAGACAGCAACAAACTGTCAGCGGGTGGATGATAAATAAGGTGCTTGTGTCATTGTTGTGATATGTTAAGCTACAAATTGTGGTCTAAATATGGAGGGTGGCAGTGGCAGCTGTGTGTGTGTGACCATGGATTTGTGTGTCAAGCTGTGTATGTTTGTGTTTATCCACATGTGTATCTGCGTTTGTCCTGAAGTGTTTTATGTGTTTTATCTGTATAGTCAGCCCGCCTTTTAACCCCTTCCCGACGTTAGGACGTACTATGCCGTCCTGACTTTAAGGGCCTTAGTATTAAATAGCTCATCGCGGCTCCCTGCAATGAGCTGTTTTCGGATCCCGCTGCAGGCACTTGCAGCGGGATCCCACCTGTCATCTGAGGCCACTTTGAGTGGCCTCAGTCTGACAGGGGAAATGTAGCCGGTGCTCAAAGCGATCACCAGCTACATTTCTCCAAATTCCGCGTTCGGGCACGCCTTCGTGACGTCACACGTGACTTCCGGAGGTCTCGCGTTTTTTTTGCAGGGACCCACAGGGTCTGTTAAGACCCTGATCGGGTCTCTGCGAGAGTGTTCCTGGCTACCGATCACCTTGTGATCGGTGGCCAGGAACCAATCGTGACGTTTTGGTGCTTGTGTCATTTGGGACGCAAGCACCTTGCGTCACGAAGGGGTTAATAAGATGTAATAAGCGTTTACATCTAAGCTAAGGGAAACCAAGAGAAAAATAAAAACTACTACAACAAGAACACATAGTCTTAAATTACAGGGGCAAAGGTTTAAAAGTAATATCAGGAAGTATTACCTTAATGAAAAAGTAGTGGATGCGTGGAATAGTCTTCCAGCAGGAGTGGTAGAGGTTCATACAATGAAAGAATTTAAGCATGCATGGGATTGGCACAAGGCTAGGCACACACCTAGATATAATTTAAGGCCAGGGACTAATTAAAGTATTTATAAAATTGAGCAGACTAGATGGGCCAAATGGATCTTATCTGCTGACACTTTATATACTTGTATATATTTGTATGTTTCTTCCAGTTCACTAAAGAGTCTGCTCAATAAAGAGAAGATTGCAGGGAACTGAAACTTTAGGCCAATGTAGCCGAGCAGGAAAAATGTGCCAATGTAACTGAATGGGAGAATTCTTCCAATTCAGCTACTTTGGCCTTAAGTCTGAAATTCCATCTCAATTCCCTGCAAATCTCTCTTTGTTGAGTAGAGCCTTTATAGGTTGAGTTGCTATAACATAAAGATTGTATCACATCGATTCAGCTATAAATTGTGTCGGAACAGACCAGGTGGGTTTCCCTGGCTAAACTCAGCATGTTTGTCCTGTACAATGTATAGCTAAATCAGTGACATAAAACATATATATATATATATATATATATATATATATATATATATATATTGTCACATATATATGTGACATCACATTCCAGATGCCTATTTACAAGCAAGGTTACCCCCAGGGTGTACTTATTATAAAGGTTTACATTTTGTATAATAATAACCTTTCTGACACCAATCCTATTTACTAGAAGGCTGTTAATGTGTGTTTGTATGCGTCATTGGCTATTGCATAGGATTTGTGTGTGTTTTTATATACCAGTGTGTTTCACTGGAGCTTGGGTACTAGTTTGTATCTCTGGCAGTCTATTAATATTTATATTTTGAGAAACTATTTTAAACCCAAATATGTAAATTAAAAACAATTCGGTTTGTTCGGTGAACAGCGCTCAAGAGAAGTACAAGGTTCCCCTCTTTTCCTCTGCTTGCATGTAGGTACGTGAAGGGTTACAGTATGTATCCTGCCATTCTGAACATATTTGTTTGTTTTTGTTACATACATGGAAGTGATTGTCCCTTAAAACATTTTAAACGGGAAGTACAGTAGGAATAGGTTAGAATATGCCGAATTTACTGGGTGAAACAAAAGCCGCAAAACCCTTGAGGGTCTTCTCAAGGGTAGTGTCGAACTTAAGGCCAAAGAAGCTGGTTTAGAAAACATTCTCCCATTCAGCTGCATTGGAGAATTTTTCCAACTCGGCTACTTTGGCCTTAAGCTTGAAATTCCCATTTCAATTCCCTGCAGTTCTCTCTTTTATTGTGTAGCTCATTTGGTCATCCCAATTTAAGATCTCTCAATACACCACTGGATGGACCGCACTAAGCCTCTTGGCCCTGAGAGGATATCCTCTTCTCTCAAAGCCACGGGCAGAGTTTCATTTTCCAACACAAGATTGAATAATTGAATAATAATTTTTTAGGACAGATTAGATAGCAAAGCATACTATTAAATCATTCCTATAAATCTAAAATTATAATTGACCTTTGCTCCTATACTTAGTTAAAAATCACAGCACTGTATACCATGTAATTAACGCTTGCACGGCCAAATCAGAATATAGTCCTGCAGGCCTCAAAAGCCTACAAACACATAAAATACAGGATTGTTTGACTGTCAGAAAAATCTTTTTTGCAAAAGTGTTCATTCTTTCCGTGTAGTGGTTAATAGCAATGGACGGCACAGTGTAGGGTGACGTCCTCCTTGGTTCTCGTTCCCCCCCTCGACCCACCATCATTCGCTCCCCATGGAGATCATAAAACACAGACTTGCTGACAGCTGCTGCTGCCCCTGATACTAACCATGTTTTTGCTTAACATGCAAGGAGGCAGACAAACATTTATTACCGGCCCCTCCATATTAGAGTCCCATTTTTACAATGCGCACAGCCCTCCTGTGCTGGGACACTGTTCCTCTCTTTTCCATCCCCCAGCTCAAAGAATTACCTTCATACATACACTATGAAATAAACAAACAAAACAAAAACACTTTGCACACAACAGGTCAAAGGGATTGTATCAACCCATACATTTCTTTATACTGTGAATATAGAGAATGAAAAATGCTGCAAAATTGCTAGCGAATGCCTACGATAAGAGATAAGCGTTTTAAAGTGTGTTTGTACTGTCTGCTGTTTATCACTGTGGCTTGATATTCCAAATAACACATTGTCAGTGGGAAAATGTGCAATCTGCATATTACGCCACAAGATGATGTCATAGACAGGAGACACTGCAATCACATTTAAAACATGTATTTCTCTTAATTGATGTATTTGCTTGCAAATTTGCTAACACAATGTATAGATGGTTTTTCATCATTTTTTTATATTTTACATTCTTTTACAATGTTTAGGCTGACACAGTGCCGTTAATACATATACAATATGTACATGTCCCTGGAGTAGTGTCAGGTATTATCATTCTAAATATTGCAGTCAAAATGGATACACAATATAGGTTACACGTTGGTTAGAGGATGTCTGCAAGGAAGCAGCCACGAGGAACTGCCCTATCCCCTTATTAAGTGGATTGTGACCTGTTTTGTTGGATGGTGTTAAAATGAAGGTAATATTTTTGTAACAATTCACCTCAAGACCCAGGCAAAAAAAAAAAATACTTCAGTTTCAGGAGCTAAAGAGTTAAAATATGTAGAATATTATGCAAAATCATCATCATTTTTACATTATGCTATGCAATGCTGCGTTTAACCAACGTATTATGACTCACAATGTTGATAGACTCCCTTAAAAATATGGATACTATTAAAAGCTATAAAAAAAAAAAGAAACATATGATTTGTGTAACCAGGGAGTACCACAGTTTCTTGTCCCAATCCTTTCTTTTTGTTCACAGCAATATTTTAGCCCTAAAATGTGATGGATAAACGCATATGGCTGGTTTGCCTCTCATTACTAGCTCATTATCTGGGAAAAGGAAGACATTTTTTCACATAGGACCATCTGTCGTCATGGAAACCAACTCAAAACCATGTGAACAAATTCAATACAGGCCAAGAGTGGTCATATGTACACATTACTGCAGCAATAGCACAGTATAGGATTTAAACGTTATAAAATCGGGTGGCGATATGTGGTTGATAAACGGGTTTCTAATAAACACATAAAATGCTGCAAGGTTTCTATTTATTCTGCAAATAAAATGGTATCTCTGCTATTTAACCCAAAAGTGTTTTAAGTTATAGCATATACAATCCAGGAATTCTCCTACCTCTGCAAATAGGTAACTATATATATAAATAAAAAAAAAACATTATAGATTTATTTGGCAGTAAGACCATATACATTAAAATATTATACTATCCCCAACAATTATTGCAAAAAGAAATAACGTAAATAAGTAAAAATTAGCCTATATAGAAATGTGTTCTAAAGTCAGACTCTTTGTGACAATCTATGCTGCGGTATATATGTGGTGGGCTAGCAAGGGTACAAGTTTCCCTTCTATTGTTCAGTGTCTATGGATACGGGCAGAGACAGACCATAGCGTAGCAACAAATTGGAAAAGTTTTAATGGTCCCCACAATATTAGACCTAGATGTGTAAAAGGGAGTAACCACCACTCAGTCTGTCGCTCTCATCCCGGTACGCCCCCTTGCCGTCAGATGTCTGCACAACGTGTTTCATCCAATAGAACTATTTTATGTGCAACACTTTTTACTATTTCAGGTAAAAAAAAGTTGTATACAGCCACCTAGTTATGCCCACTATGATACACAGGAGCCAGTAAGAGAGCAGGAGCGTATCTCATGGGAAATATTCACAAAATGAAGCCAGGAGATAAACACCTAATTTTATTTTTCATTTTATATGCAATTAATTCAATCATATTAAATAAAAACAGTGGCATATGATTTATATATGTGGGTTTTTTTTAACCAGGTTATCTAGTTACATCTTATGTAAGTGGTAGTGTTCCTGTAAAAGGCTCTCTGTCAAAATTAATGAAAATTATACATTCTTACCAGAATTGCTTGCAAATTCATAAAATAAGATATAATGTGTTTGAACTGTGGCATGATATGCAAATTACACATTGCCCATTAAAAATGTGTTAATTTGCATATTAAGTCACACGTGATGTCATAAGCAGGAGACACTTTTGAAACATATATTTGTGTCATTTATGTATTTGCTTGTAGTTCTGCTAACACCATGTATAGATTTTCCTAATTTTGTTATTCTCCATGTTCACAGCATTTGCAATGTTTAGTTTGACAGGGTTCCTTTAAATACAGATGAGTTCCTAATCACGTAAAACTGGCTCCTAAATACGACAATTTGTCACTATCTGACCTACAAACAATGTTTAGCAAATCTGCTTTTAAACATCAAAGAATATATTATGACCCCCAAAGCTACAAATGACAAGTTTGTAGAATCTCAAAAAAAAAGTCTAGTCCCTTTCCAGCTTTAGTAAAGTTCCGAAAACTAAACTTCCCCAGTCTGCCATGCCACAGATTCAAATTTTTCAAATGATTCATAATGTTTTAAAAATTCTGATAGTCATTAACCACGGCTTCCAATCTGTTTGACATTTGAAACTGCACATCATAAAATCTGTGACCTAACTGTAGGAATGAAATGCTGGAAAGAGCTCAAACCTTATGGCTTAATGATCTGAGTACTCCGAGCCATCAGGGAATAACCCTCTTCCGTGGTTTCTGTAGTACTGGCGGGCTGGCAGTAGGAATGCTTAATGATCAACCTGGCAGGGAAGGGGTTAGCTGAGATGATAACATGACATGTCTGCCAAGTGCCCAGGATTTGCAGAAACAGTGCACAGTTTTGGCCCTGTCTCTCGGTATCCTGCTGTCAAAGTATTTTCCCCAAATTTTAAGACTGCTATTTTAAAATGTCAATATGTTCTGTTCGTTAAGCAGTTAATAGTCTATATCAAAGGTAGGCAAACCGTCAGCACTCCAGATGTTGTGGACTACATCTCCCATAGTGCTCTTACCGCCGTAATGCTGACAAAACATCTGGAGTTCCGAAGGTTGCCTATTCCTGGTCAATATTATTCCCAAATCTAGTTTTCGGTCAACTTTTCAGATGGAGCAAGGAGTTCTGTAAATAGGTTCCATGACTCCGTAGACACAGAATTATGATGTCACGGGACACGGTGCCTCTTTTATAGGAATGTATTAGTCAGACAGACCTATTTAGCAGCCAATTTGGATATGTGTTTGGATTTATTTATTTTCAGAAGCGACAGCATAGGTGGACCTCTAGAAATAATTTTGACATATTCTGTGGCTTCTGAGGCGTATTCATTGAATTCCCTATTCAATAGAGAGAGAATTGCAGGGAAATGGGACAGGAATGTGAAACTTAAGGTAAAAGTAGTTGCTTTGGAGAATTTTTCCAACTGGACTTATAGTCTTAATGATTAAGAGTGGCAACACGAGAAACGCGTTAGGTGTCTTCTCTCACTCCTATTTTTAGTCCGAATATGATATTTTCTTGTTTGCTGTTGTACTGCTATAAAGCACCCATTGATTGATCATCATGGAGAACGGAGTGCACACTTTTTCATTTATCTGATGCTATTTCCATTGCGTTTGATCAACGCTGTGGAGCACCCGCCTATCCGTGATCTTAATAGTGAGGGGAGCCGGTTTGCTTGTTTTTCCCTAAACCCTACATGTCTTCTAGAAATTTCCATTTTTGCCGTGTTTGATCTGTACAATTCCCACCAACTTTTCACCCCTATACCACCCACGAAATATCCTATTTTTTTTTTTAAAACATTTTCAGGGCTTGAGAAGTAAAGCGGTGGATACTAGGGCCTAGTTTGTTAATCTGGTCTTACCAATAAAGATGTGGAATTTTGAATTATTATGTATTAAAGAAATTCAGCAGCAGGCTCTAGTTTAACCAAGTTCGTTAACCACAGTTCTACACTACTCAGTCATAACTGGGGCTAGACTTGGCACATACAACTATGTAAAAATATATATCAGCTATTTTTATTTTATTTTTATTTTTTTGTTAACCCTTAAACTGCCACCGGGTTTTATAAATGCACTGCACAACACTCAGGCACTTAAAGGATTAATGAAGTCAACAATCATTTGTTTTAACGTAGTTCTGTTTTCGAACTAACATGCACATTCCCAATTAAATTATAGAATACCGTAATTGCTCGGTTATAAGACGACCCTGATTATAAGACGACCCTCCCAAATTTGTACATTCCTTTAGGAAAAAAACTAAAAGCCTGATTATAAGACTACCCTATAGGAAAAAAGTTTAACTTGTATATATGTAAATTGCTTTTTAATATTTAATAAAAAGTTTATATTATACAAATGCATTTCTTGTTTTTATTTGCTTTTATGTGCCAATGCGGCCTCTCTCCCGCTCCCCCAGCTGTCTCTTTCCCCCCCAGCGTTGTCTCTCTCTCCCCCCAAAACTTCTCTCTTGTCTCTATCTATCCCCCCTCCCCTTTTCTCTCTGTCCCCCTCCCTCCCCTTGTCTGTGTCTCCCCCCTCCCCCCCCTTGTCTGTCTGTGTCCTTACCCTCCCTTTGTCTCTCTCTGTCCCCCTCCCTCCCCTTGTCTGTGTCTCCCCCCCCCTTGTCTGTCTGTGTCCTCCCCCCACCCCCTCCCTTTGTCTCTCTCTATCCCCCCCTCCCCTTGTCTGTCTGTATCCTCCACCCCCCCCTCCTCCTCCCCCTTACCTCGATCCCTGGTGGCTAGTGGGGGCAGCCGGGGGATGTCTGCACGATACGATACGTGCAGACATCCTCCATGCTGCCCGACACGGCAGTCTATTATGACGGACAGCTGGTCCGTCATAATAGACTGCCGTGTCGGGCAGCATGGAGGATGTCTGCATGTATCGTATCGTGCAGACATCCCCCGGCTGCCCCCACTAGCCACCAGGGATCGAGGACGTATCGTGCAGACATCCCCCAGCTGCCCGCTTTTCCCTGGTGGCTAGTGGGGCAGCAGAGGATGTCTGCGCAATGAGCGCAGACCTCCCCTGCTGCCGCCCGGCACGCTCGCCGGGACTTCTGTGACGAAAGCGGAAGTACCCGGCTTCTTCATAGAAGCCCCGGCGGTCGTGCTGGGCGGAAGCAGGGGAGTCTGCGCTCATCGCGCAGACATCCCCTGCTGTTAGAGAGGGGGATCCAGGTCCCCTGCAGCTCTGCTGGGGACCTGGATCACAGTCTTATAATCTGACCTCAATTTGAGGTCAGATTAAAGGAAGACCTCGAATGTAAGACGAGGAGGATTTTTCAGAGCATTTGCTCTGAAAAAAACCTCGTCTTATATTCGAGCAAATACGGTAATAGAATTCCTCCTAAAGCAAGCATGAAAATCAAATGCTGAGATACTTTTTAGAATAACAGATTTTAGTACATGTTCGACTGCCAAACAGATTTTTAGGGTGGTGAATGTGTACTATTTTGGCTATAGTAAAATGAGATTTTTGAAACTATTTGAACATGGGATAGAGTTCCTTGGCCAAATGTATGATTTTTTTTATTTTTAGTAAGATTCTGTAAGAAATGTAGTCATATTTTGTTTTACCAAATCTTATAGCCCTGTTGTTATACAACTTGTCCCTAGTCGGACGTAAATATTATTTTAAGTCTTTTTCACGGAAGTATCTTCAAAGTTGTAGCTACAGAATGAGTCCTGCTATGCAAACAGGCAATTGTCAATATATCCGTGTTGTGTGTATTTGGCTCGTTTCTGAAATTCCCATTTGTTATTTTGGAAACCGATTGCTTGATCTTTTCTAAGGCACTCACCTAATGGTGTATGCATCTCACTGCCCTTGACAACTCCCTCACCCTGAAAACAGGAATCATACGAATCAATCCCTCCTGTGCCAAGATTGTCTAAAAATTAAAATCTGAGAAAAGTGCTTTGGTGCAATTAACCATTAGAGAAACAGAAGAGAAAATTGGAGGACAGTTTGGAATTAATTTAATAGTTTTATTTTAAAACAAAACAGACTTTTAAAATAAAAAATATAAAAAGGAGCATCTAAGTCAAATGTGGTCTGAATTTTCAAAACACGTGTCATGCACCCAGCCTATGTCGCTAACCGATCATTTTCACCAATAAGATTTATTAAAGTCTCTCAGCACTCATATCAATGAAAATAATGGATAGAGCAAATCTGGTCATGCATGGAAAATCTATAGCTCAGCTTAAAGGACAACTGTAGCAAAAAAAATCAAGGCATGTTATAAAGAAATGGTTTAATGAAAGAACACAAATAAAGGACCTTATTGAGTCATCTTTACCCCATATAGCTGTACCAGGAGGCAGACATATTGTTTAGAATCTTTGGTCATGTGGGTCAGAGCTTTGTTCATCTCAACCAAGGTGAGTGAAGATCTGACCCAAGATTCTAAACAACATGTCTGCCCCCTGAGAGAACTATTTGGAGAAAAGAAGGCTCAATAATGGACTTCATTTGTATTCTTTCATTAAAGAATTTATTTATAAATCATCTACAAGCTTTTCATTAAACATAAGGTAATTGTTTGCTACAGTTGTGCTTTAAGGGGGCAGGACACTGAATAAACTGCTGTGTGCTTGCATTCTGACAGGTGTGTGTGTGTGGCATTTGCAACTTGTGGTGAAATTCCCAAAAATAATTTGAATAATGGATCATTTTGCTTTTTTTAGTGCAATAAAATGATAGCAGTCACAAACCATAGTATCGGTGAGCATGGTCTGCATAGCGTTTCCGCTCTAGAATGTAAGTTTGCAAGCAGGGCTCTCTTCGTCATGTCTCTGTTTGTTTAATGTCGTTTGTATTTCACTTTTATCCTTTGTACCAAGAGTTGTGTATATTATTGGCGCTGTATAAAAAGTAATATAATTATATCCCAGACAGGTGTGTCACAAGTGTGGCCTTAAAACATGTCATTTTATTTGTGCACGCTAAAGATTTTTGCAAATGTCTTGTGAGCAATAATTCTTATTTTGCCTGAAAAAATATTTGCAAACTTGCCTGTGTTTATTCCCAAATATGCTTGTTGCCTCATAGTTACTATTTGAATGTTATATGTTTGGTACAATGATTTACTCTTTGTATAGAATTGTATAAGTGGGTCGATTGCCTTTGTGGACTACTGTAACGAGCCGTTATGTAAAATATTTTCAATTTTGGTTTTTAATCAGTAATATGTGTATTTCTGATACTTGAACCATAATATGTCCCAGCATGCATCTGACTTTCGGTACCTCAGTTGACTACTTATGATATATCTTTTTTTAAACTTTTCACTAATTCTGAAATCAGACCAGAAAGAGGTCAGATGGTGCCTTTTTATGACTTTCAAATAATGAGTTGCAAGCTTACATTTAAGCATCTTAAAGGGTAATTACCCTTTCAAGAGTAGTCAAAATAGAAAACAGAGTGACAGGGTCATATGATACATTGAACTTAGTTTACTATGTTACACTTGCTTAACAGGGTAAATTCCTTGCACCATGGATGCTTAAATTGGTAAGATGAAAAGTTCAACTTACCTCATCTCACCTGCAACTCACTTTTTAGTGACTAGCCCCATAATAAGAGCAAATGTCTTTTGAGTGGAGCACAATTGGAGCACTGTTCAAAAGGCAGTTTTACTCCAACCATATTTTATGGCTTTAGGACATCGTCAAAAACTAAAACAAAGTCACAGACAATTTTAATCATGATTTATAGATGCAGAAGCTTGTTTATAATATTACATTTATAGAGTATCTTTCACTTGATAAGATGAGTCCCACGGGTACTCGTCAAACTGACCTGTTGGGTTTTCTCTAGACACATGTCATTATTACTCCTGTGGCGTTATACATTCCTGAAATAGTCAGGAATGGTTGATATTTAGTTTCCGAGTGCATTGTTAGAAGATCTCTGCCTAAAACTTGTTTCAAACAAATGATATTACTTTGTGACCCTGTAATTTGTACGACCTCTGGCCCTGCAGGTAAATGGATATCTCCAAAGGTAATTATGAAATATGTTTTATTTGTCTGTTGTCCATTCATATTCTAGTATGTTCAGGCTAGTCCTTCTCCCTTGTTTTGTCAGTGATCTGTGTTGTTTATAAATTATAATGTACCACTGGTGTAGTCTCTTTTCCCTCTTTTCTAAACCAGTGTTACCTAACTTTTGTAAAGTCAAGGGTCACTTACCATACAAAAGCTTAGGTTGGGTCGCAGAACATCATTAATTAGATGGTGTAATACTGAAGGTTCTATGGGCTTTTAAACCAGGAAGGGGTCATACAAAAACCCTTGAGGTCCCCATCTGAACCGTCGCCTGCTAGCTAGACAACTATTTTACAAACAATCAATTATTAATAATAATAATAATAATAACAAAGTGTTTCTTTTGCAAAACATCCAGGGGATGTTACTATTATCCAAATTATTGGTACTCATTTTATCAACCTCAGAAGGATGAAGGGCTGAGTTAACCCTGCCGGGAATTCAACCTGTGACCCTCAAGGGTTGAACAAATTCTTCTGATGACACATTTGCCCACTGAGCTATCTCACCGGCGAACTCACCACAGTTGACACATCTTGGCCAAAATAGCCTTGTTGGAAAAATAGTCTCAATTGTCAATTTACCACAATGCACTATTTAATTAAATAACACTTGTCTTTCCATTTTTACCTCACTTCCCCACAACCAAAAAAAAAAAAAACTAATCATATTGTAGGTTACATAAAATGTCACTTCTAGAGGATCATGTCTATATATAGATGTATACGTACACACATCTTTGATCAGACAACAGCACGTTTTGGTATAACAAGAGGCTCTTTCTTCTCAGATGGCCTGGGGATGATTTCAGAACACAGTGTTTTGGTTTCTTCTTAAGGTCTCCAAAATACATTACAAGTAGGTTCCCTGGCAGCCTCCTCTCCTCCGGAACGTATATGAAGGAGAGGATCCGTGTGGCGTCTGTACGTCGCGGCGCCAGAGATTCTCAATTACCTGTTCTAGGACGAGGTGTACCTCTGTTTGTAGGACACCTGTGATTGGTATCCCGTTAACTGCCAAGGATGACTGCTAAGTTTGTGCAGCAAAATAAATAATATATAGAAGATTATAACAACATATTAAACAATATAATTATCTAAAAAGCAAACCATTAAAACAAACAGGTTTTTTTTTTTTTGCTGCTTTTTAAAAATGTAGAAGGAATAAAAACGGACCCTCTCTTATCGCTAATGGCAGGTTTAGGACACGTCCTTTGGCCTGTTTGTGGGTTTTGTTTTGTTCAGACGTGTCTTTATCGGTCTGTCGGACAAATAGTGGTATTAGCAAAGGCTTCTGTGCCAGACTAACACAGAGAGACCAGTAATGGGAAGTGTCTGTCTGTGACAGGCTGAACCCTTTGGACTGATTTCAGGTAGCAAATCTCCTACTGCTTGGTTTATCCTCCCCATAAACAGTGATATCCTCGAAATAAAACATCAGTGAAAGATCATTGGAAAGGCGATTAAATCAGCAGAACAGGGCCAGTTTATGAAAAGTTTTACCATTTTGGCAGGGTCAGAAAATAAATAATACTATAAATTGATTTTTATTCATCCCATGATTTGATGTGACCTCTCAATCAACCACCTGGCAACCTTCCCCCTCTACACACAACTACTGGCAGTATGTTACCCAGCTCACTCAATATAACCACCTGCAGTCTCAAATGGATTTCATGTCTATATGGTTGGAGTCTGCAGGCATATAATTCACCCACCTATAATACCCATTTGGTGTGTCTAACTCAGCTGTCACAGTCCATCACAATGCCTTCCATTGCCACAATGTATTTTATTTTCCTCCCCCCACCCACTTTCCTCTTCATTCAGCTTATGTTTCTCATGTTCCCCATTCCCTCTATATTGTAAGTTTATGAGCAGAGCCCTCCACCTCATGTTTAAGTCTGAATCTGTTTGTCTAATTTTTATCCTTTGTTATCAAAACACTTTGTTAATTTATTGGCACTACATAAATAAATGGTACTAAAACTGTAAAATATCAAATAAACAGAATGTATGCTTTATTCTGCTATCAGGAATCTTGCAAAAAAGATGATGAGAGTGGCAGACAGACAGAGAAGAGAAAACTGGATCAGTTGAAATCAAAGCTGGTTTCTGATTGGTTGTTTTGTGTTGATACAAAAGCACAATATTAATGGCATCCCTTTACTTGCTATAAACGGTAGATTTCCTAGAGGGTAGGCAAACTTTGACATTCCAGATTGCAGGGAATAGAGATCAGAATTTCAAACTTTAGGTCAAAAGAGCCAAGTTGGAAAAATTCGCCAATGTAGCTGAATGGGAGAATTTTTTTCAACTGAGCCACTTTGGCCTTAAAGGGACACTACCACTTACATAATATATAACTAGATAACCTGGTCATTTAAAACAAATACACAGTTTTGGTTTTTTATATATATATGATTGAATTAATTGCATATAAAAGGAAAAAAAAATTAGGCGTTTATCTCCTGGCTCCATTTTGTGAATATTTCCCATGATGCAACATCGTCCAAAATCATCTCAGTTTACAAATGTAGCCAAAGCCTGCATGATGATTTCAACTTTTTTTTTTTACCTGCCTTTCAACAAAAAGATAGAAGATTAACCTAATCAAACAGGATCATAACTTCGTCCCCTTGTGATGTCATAGTTACATTACCCTCCCATTCTGACTTACAGACTGCATTTTGTGTCCCCAGCCCCCAAAGTGAGAAATTTGTGCTGTAAAGTCACTAAGGGGTGGCACACAAAATCACTACATTTTACAAAATGGCGGTGTCCAATCCACTTGTTTAGTTACATATCTGATTAAATACAGTTACATAACAACAACAAAAAAAGAGTTATCTGAAATCAACAATACAAAATAAAAATATTTTCATTTTTTTGGTGGGAGTGTCCCTTAAACTTTGAAATCCCTGTCTCAGTTCCCGGCAATTCTCTCTTTATTGAGTAGACCCTATATTTATGGTTTAATAATAATATTTTTGTATGGAAAACCAAAACCATTAAAAAAAAAAAAAAAACAGCTTCACAAACGCGGTGGATTTAGCCAAACCAAAACACCAGCAAACCTAGCCGCCCTTAATATGCACACAAGTTTCCCCCGTAGACATTGATAGAATCATGATCCCTTTCTGAAACAAGGATTCCCCTTTTAAAAGGCAGAAATACCTCTCTTAAGTGATTTAACAGTTTCCGTGAGATGTGATTTAAAGGACATGTGTACGTATAAACCTTTAACACCCACAAAAGCTGAATTGGCGCAGTAAAAATACGCGTCTGATTTATGCAATGGTAAAATTACTACAAGCACATACAGTATTTTGAGCTACTGTGAGTTTAAATCTAGGTTTTCAAATCTTCTGCCTAACCACTGCTATTACAAGTATGACAACAATAATTTAAAACACATTTCTCAAAACCCTTTAACTGCTTTTACAGAGTTTCCTCGCTTTCTTTTACTGTTTTTTTTTTTTTTCACAATCAGTTCTTTGCAAGCCAAAATATTTTATTTTGTGCTCCATTGTCCAGCAGTGTTTAGGTGTTTCCAGGAAAACTGTATAAAAAAGATGCTTTTTTTTTTTTTAAAGGGACTGTATCACCTAAATATTGTTTTTAGTGTGTAGAGAAAATGTAGAGAGTAAGAAATTTGATTGAATATGATCTATACAGTGTGTTAGCAAAACTGCAAGTAAATGCTTAAATTAGGAGAAAATGTATAGATCATTTATAATTATTTTTTTCCTGGTTCAGTTAGTTGATTTATTCCATGGAAATTGGCGAACTCAGGTCTCACTTCTGTTCCGGAACTCTTTAACCAGCGAACAGCTAAAGCGAAACGCGTCAGGCTACCATCTTCTTTTCCGTTACTCCATGGCGTTTTCAACACTCTAGATATATTAAACCTCTTGAAACAAGAATACCATCTATTTGGTGATATTCTTTTTGTCTATTATTTATTCAAGTTTGTGAGTGCACTATAATGACTTGACACTTTATTTCCACTAGCTCAGACATATTGCACTATTGTTTTATATTTATTATATTCTAGCAGTTCTGCTTCATCCCCAGTTTTTTCCTCTACCAGCTAACAAGACAGATCAAATCAGTAATTAACCCAGCTACCAACTCATCAGTTAAACCAGGGTTAGACCTGGAAGCACAAAAAATGGAACAGTTTTTGCCTAACCTTTCAACATGTATATATACGTCCCACTGTGCTGGCTCTTAGTAAAAAAACAAGAATGGTTCTTATATTATGTCTTTAGTCTTTACACCTACTGGACTTTGTTTCTGACAATTTGATGATATTCTATAGACCTTCTCAGACCTTTCCACCAACACTGATGTCCTTGTATAGACACTTTGCCTATCACGGCTCGTTACTGAGACCAGCATTATTGGCTTTATACAAAGTTGTAAGCGACAGATGCCCTAGAGCAGTGATGGTGAACCTATGGCACAGGTGCCACAAGTGGCACATGGAGACCTCTTAGGTGGTACTCAGCATGAGTCTACAGTATCACCGTCAATTATGGACAACCCCATAAATGTTATGATCTAAGACTGACATTTGTGGGTATTATGCACTTTAGTGTACAGTTTTCACTTGAACTCATAGGTGCAAGAGAAATTATAGGAAGGGAAGGAGAGCAAGAATGAGCAGGGTTACAGATATTGAGGGGCGCAAAAATGCCTGTAATGAGAGAGAACTTGGAGAGCTTCATCTTGGCTTCCTGCAGAAGACTTGAGTTCAAGAATGTTCGCCATCACGGCTCTAGAGGAAAGTCAGAGATATATCTGTTTTGTTTTTTTACACATTTTTTACACGTATATTTTTAAACCTCAAAACACAGTAACATTGGAAGCTACCTTATTGGTAAAGGTCATTTGTGGGTAATCTTCTAAAAATGGAGCTATCAGCAGGAACATTCTATTGAATTTCCATATTGATTACTCTACTTCTAGAACTTTGGTCCACAACTGACCTCTGCAAAATAGAAAAAACTAAATAAAAATTTGGGAGATAACAATTTGTCAATCTAGTTAGCCCACTTTTGGATATCTTCAACAAACAAGGGACGAAACTTACATATATGTTTATATATATGTATAGATTTGGGATAAAAAGCTAAATGGCTGACCAATGAAGCCTATTTTGTCAAAAGTACAAGTACAAGTATATACACCACACTGGTGTATACCATAGCACTGATGTGCAGTCTATAACTTTATCCAGGCATTGTCGGTAGTGGGTTGTTACACAAATCCTAGAAAAATGGATTTACAAAAATCATTAACCATTTTTCAATTATTCTTGGCAAGAGAATGGCAGAATATCCTTCTAACAAAGCACTGTTATACAAGCATTGTACCTAGTATGAATCTCTGACCTGTACAATAAGAAATTTTTAAAGATGCTATTGTATAGAAGATAATATTGGGCAGTGCTTTAACATCTGATACTGATTAAACTGTTATTTGATTTTTTTTCCTCAAAAGAAACCCTAGTAAGAAGAAAAAAAAAACACATGTATAAAACACTTTATATTCTGTACCTGTTAAACTTCATTTAAATTGACTTGGAAAGGACAGACAGAATGGGCCAAACTGGTTAGTTATTAGGAATACACAGAGCTTCCCAGGAATGCATGAGAGATGTATGAGAGAGGGCTCGCTCTTTGCATGTGTGCGAAAGATGTCACATTACCAGCTGGGGACAAAGCCGTATGAAGTGTGTTCCAGAACTGTTCTAGAGGAGGAATGGAGATGTTGTGGTTTCAGCAGATATCCAACTGATTGTCTTCATATGTACACATACTTTGAATGTGTACGGGTGTTTAGAAATTTGTACAAATATATCTCAAAATGCAAATTTACAAGTAAATCCGCAAATACAGTCATTCACAAAGTCAAACCGGGATATACATGTTCTGTTTTCACATGAACCTGTATTGAATTGTATCAACCTGTCAGAATGTAGTGGAGAATTGAAAACACGATTGTTCTTTTTTTTCCCCCTCTGGCACTGAGCTGTGTTTGTAGATTCATCTCTCAAACTCTAGTCTCTGTCTGTCCTTGTGGTGCTGGTTTCCTCTGACTCTGTGTCCCTCAGCGCTTAACTGACAAATGTTCACAATTTAATACTTGTTTTAAGCTGATGGAAAATGCACATGAAATGCTTAAGTTACAGTTGTGACTCAACGCGTAGCTAATACCGTATTTGCTCGAATATAAGACGACCCTGATTATAAGACTACCCCCCAAACTTTCGATATTCCTTTAGGAAAAAAACTAAAAGCCTGAATATAAAACTACCCTATAGGAAAAAAAGTTTAACTTTTTAATATTCAATACAAATGATATTAAACAAATGCTTTTCTTGTATTTATTGTGCCAATGCTGCCTCTCTCTCCACCCCCCCACCCCCCCGCCTTGTCTCCCTCCCCCCCAAACTTTTCTCTCTCTCTCCCTCCTTGTCTTTCTCTGCCTCCCTCCCTCCTCTAGTTTTTTTCTCCCCCCTCCCTCCCTCCCCTAGTCTGTCTATCTCCCCCCTCCCTCCCTCCCCTAGTCTGTCTACCTCCCCCCTCCCTCCCCTTGTCTGTCTATCTCCCCCCTCCCTCCCCTTGTCTGTATATCTACCCCCCACCCCTCGATTCTTTCCCTGGTGTCTAGTGGGGGCAGCTGGAGGATGTCTGCATGATACGTGCAGACATCCTCCATGCTGCCCGACACCTCCGTCCATTATGACGGACAGCCGGTGCAGACATCCCCCAGCTGCCCGATTCTCCCTGGTGCCTAGTGGAGACAGCTGGAGGATGTCTGCATGATACTTGCAGACATCCTCCATGCTGCCCGACACCTTCGTCCATTATGACGGACAGCCGGTGCAGACATCCCCCAGCTGCCCGATTCTCCCTGGTGCACGATACGCGCAGACATCCTCCGCTGCTGCCCGGCACTTCCGCCGGGACTATTATGTTGAAGCCGGAAGGACCCAGCTTCATCATAGAAGTCCCGGCGGTCGTGCCGGGCGGCAGCAGGGGAGGATGTCTGCGTCGCGCAGACATCCACCTGCTGTTAGAGAGGGGGATCCAGGTCCCCTGCAGCTCTGCAGGGGACCTGGATCCATGTCTTATAATCTGACCTCAATTTGAGGTCAGATTATAAGACGACCTCGAATATAAGACGAGGGGTATTTTTCAGAGCATTTGCTCTTAAAAAAACCTCATCTTATATTCGGCTCAAAAATATTTTGCAGCACTATACAATGACTAGACTGTGAACAGAAGAAGGACCCATGTAATTATGTTTTATGGAGCTTCACAGACCTTACCACAGACACTGGTGTCACTTTGCCTATCCCTCCACAAAATTGCAGGAGTTATGGGCTTTCTGGGAGCATGGTCAGTTATGACATCATAAGAGAGTCAGGAAATGTGGGTGGAGTCACATTGGGACATAACGGAATCTACAGATTCTAGCATGTTGGTAGGTATTAAAACAAAGACGTGTTTCAGGGAATTCATGTTAATCCAGGGTCAGAATCTGGTCTATTGATTATGGAAACACTCCTATATAATATAAAAACCCAAATATCTAAATCACTTTATGTAGAAGGACTTATTTATATTCAGTATAGGGTCACATGCATTCCAGAAGATATGATTGGCACCAAGCAAGAATTTCCAATTTGCAGCAGGAAGTAAACAAAAGAGAATAACAAAATATTTTTCTTATCATTTATTTATAATCAACCTAGTCTCTATTTTTCTGTAATGTGGGAAACAATAAACAATACGCAAAGCAAGGTATAAGGAGAGCCCCCAATAAAAAACATTTAAAATACTCTATAGACACTATATATATATATATATATATATATATATATATATATATATATATATATATATATATATACATATATATATATATATGTGTGTGTGTGTGTGTGAATAGCTTTAGGTATATGAGTGTGTTTATCTATATATATGTGTGGTCATGCACATAATCTATATAAATATTATATATATATCATCAGAAACATATATTATATAGTTATATATAAACATACATAGACACAGATACAAGCATGCATAATACAAATGCACACACCCTATAAAACCAGAGGATATTACAGGATCTCTTGTGACCCAGCTGTTCATTATTGAGAAATTCCTACACTCAATCCCCCTGCTTTACCATGACCCCCATCTCTCTCTCCCTGAAAAGAACACAGATTAGAAAGGGACAGTTGGTAGATTCTGGGTGACGGGGCAATATTAAGCACAGGGAGATGTTTGATGGAGGTTTAATTAGCTGGGTTTAGTAAGAGAGGATTGTCTGTGAGGTGTGTGTGTTTTGGGTGGGGTGGAGGGGCCTGTTTACTGTGCAAATCCAAAGCCCAATTCTTAATAAGATCGCTGCCTGGACAACATTAACCTTTGCTGTGCTGCAATCTATGCAAACAATTTTTTATTTTTTTTTATTTTTTTTTTAAACCCATCTGTTTATTTTTAATATATTTGAGACTGGGCAGTGGTTCAGGAGATCTCTTCAAGGTTAATACTTCATTTGTGAATGCATCTGATGTTGGAGAAGGTTTGAATTACAAGACGAAAACAAATTTAGGCTTTTCATCCTGGCATCAGTACAAACATGGAAGACAGAAATTGACAAAGTCAACCTGTAAAATTCAGTCATTAAAGGTTTCGTTTCACCTATTGTGGCTGAAAAATAATATTTTTAGCTAAGTTAAAGCAAATTGAGCTGTCTGATTGTTTTTTTTTTTTCTTCAATTCAACCCTTCCTATATCCTAAAAAATAAAGTTTTATAGATGTATTGCTGTCGCTAGAACAACAGTTCTGCCTATCTCTCCAAGCCTGCTTCTTATTGGATGTCACTTCCTTGGGATGCATCAGTGAAATGATGTTCAGTGTATCACTATAGTACATTGTTTCAAAGTAAAATAAATGAGTGCATTGCACATATGTTAGAAAAATGTACAACATACAGAATATAAGTTTGGTGGACTGTCCCTTTAATGGCAAGTTGGAGAGATAGGCAAGTGAGAGAATTTCCCATGCTTCTTGCAGTTCACTTCAGTTTGCTGGTCAACTACAACCATTGCTGTGCAACTTTGTAAGAGTTGTATGGCAGGGCTGGACCCTTTAATGTCATTAGTATAATTAGAGACTTTGAGTTGTTTAATCCCTTAAGAGCCATTTTGGCCCTGGGGCCTGCCAACTGGACAATACTGATATAACCGGAGGGGGCTTCTGTCTTTAAGGACCAAACCGTCAATTTAATGTTTCTGGCCCGATCATAGGGTGACCGGGAATAAGGGACACAGAGGCAGAGACCCGATCAAGGTCTTTGTGGTCTCTGCCCTGGATTTTAGGATGACATAGACGATTATGCAGCAAAGTTTGAAACATATACTGTATATGAACGTGACAAACATGTATTAATATAATCAGGTATGCACAGCTACCCATCTAATATAAAGTCTTTTAGCATATTATGTCATTATTAATTTTTAAAAAAATTGAAAAAGCTTCTTACATTTTTTATATATGTTTATAATGCAATTTACTCCTTGTGTTTAGTGCCCAAAAAAAAGCATTACTATTATATTACTAATTATATTATTAATAATAACAATAATGCACGATAATTAAGCAATTGAATTTAGCAGAGTGATAGCCGAGTGTGATTGTTTTTATACAGTGTTGAGTGATCGTTATGCATACAGTAGTATGTTTTGTCATTGTAGGGCTGCACTGTGATATCGCCTGTGCTGCGATAGCAAGCTGGTTCCATGGTGATACATTGACAGCGGCTGTTATGTACAGACGGAAACTGTTCCAAGGAACGTCAGTAAGAGCTAGCTGGAAAAAACAAGCCTGTGTTTGTTTATCTAACAGCAGCCAAACTACTGGCTGCATATTAACATGATTTATATAACTATACAATGGCTTTTAGATTGGGAAATGTAATGGGGAGATAGAGTGCGTATATTTAGCTGCGAAAAAAAAAGGAAAAGTGGTGCCCACCTTATTTTCTGTGTGTTGTATACGTGTTTATTTAATGTCGGTGGGATTTGCTTAATTTCGGTTTGAAACAATTTACAGTTCACCGGGGCTTCTAAATTCAGTGGCATCCATTAAAGATGGACTAGAGCGATAAGCAGGGAAATTGTAGGCAGAACTGTCTCTTTAAAAAAAAAAATGTTATGTGCAAAATAATCTATGGGTGAAAGTTAGAAAAAGAAAAAGTAACAAGGAAAGGAGTATAGATGAATAGGATCATTTGTAGAAGAGAGGCAGGAATCACACAGTAGGTGTAATAAATGTAATAAGGTGAAATAGCGTAATATTTCAAGCAATAACCTTTCTGAAATATGGGAGATAGGTATAAAGAGCAATTATTGTGCACAGTTCTAAGTGGAACAATCAGCAGGAGCATTCCATTGGTTTCCTAGGTAACTGCTGTCCTCTAGATAGAGGACAGCTAGATAGATAATCAACCCCCCCACCAGCCCACCCCCACCACAGACAGGTATCTTATTGGGGTACTGGATGTTGGTTAAATACTTTCACAAAATACAAAACTACATGAACTAATACAAATACTAATACAAAAACTACATGCATGAATCACATGGAGTGCAACAGAAAAATGCCAGCTGTATATCGCTTTCTTAAGAGTTAAAATATTGTAATTCTATGGACTAATAACATGATTATTTGTTATCCATTTAAAGTGGCAGTTTCCTGTAGATAACCTTCTGTATAGTGTACATGTGTTCAATTTATGCTGCAAGGACCTATTTTTACTTTAAAAGAATGTGCAATTCTCCAGTAATTTTACATTGAAAATAATCTCAACCGGGCCTCTAAATTCAGTTGAACACAATAAGGAGGGGCTTGGTGAGATGGACGGGACTGTTGCTACAGCAACAGGAATTATCTGTTCCACTTTACTTATAGGAGAAAACGTATCAAACAAATAAGTGTCTTTTTCTTTTCTCTACATTCTACAGTACTTTTCTAAAAAAAAAATAATATAAAAAAATTTAATGCTGTGAAACTAGCCCTTTAAACCCATTTAATATATTTTCGGATGGTAGCAAAAACATCATCAAGGTATTATCCCTAACAGGGAAGATGCTATAAAAATGTTAAATACTGCTCTGCTCAGTGCTTTGTATTATATTCCTGTTCCAACACAAGGGGCTTAAACAGAGGAGTAAATCTGCAAGGCTGTGCAAATCTATATTTACTCCACAAGCTGTAGACAAGGAAACTCCATATGAACCTCTTTGTTGGAAGGATAATACTTTGTGTTGGGCTGTTTACCTTCCTGGGATATAAGCAAAAGCACAAGCTAAAGAGTGAAATGTGTATTATTTTTTAAAACTGAACAGACACACACGAGAGGGATTAATAGGGAAGATTAGGATGCGAGGGGAAAATACATTTGAATTTGCGAACAGGGATTTTGAAGGGGATTAGCGAGATTTCGTGAAAGAAGGGAGGGTAACGGGAATGAGATAACAAAAGGAGAGATGAAGAGAGTCTATTGTGTTACAAAGTTGCATGTCGAGGGAGAGCAAGAAAATGACTTTTTGCATTGAACAAGGAGGTCAGGAATCTCTATAGAAATCTAGAGCGGTCTCCAGAATTAAATTAAATCTGCTAGGAAACGCACTTATCCTCTCCATTTAATAGACTGGATTGGTTAACCATAACTCAAAATTACTAAATGGAAAATCTATTTTTAAAAGCGATCGACCGAAAATTGGTGAAGAATATGTTACAGAACTTTTTCTTTGAAAGGGGTAATTGAATCATTGTTATTTGACATTTAATCGAATTTTTAATAACAATTTGATTAAAATATTTTAATATTATTATTATTATTTAATATTTTAAACTAATCCAAAATAACTAACGCTTAATAATGTTATCTATGTACAGTATGTGTTGTATACCTGTACTATTATTTGGTGGTGAGTTGATCACAAAACACTGCACGTTTGTAGGATGAAGTCAGTTTAGACTTTTTTTTAGCAGATATCTGCTTAAGCAGATAAGTAAGTGCTCTTATCTTGCATTTGATAACATTATTTCTTACGTCATATACTAACATGAATTTGAGTGTTAGAAATCATAGCTTTGTTTATAGTATACACCACTTTACAAGCAGAATTGAGGAACAGCTCAATAGATATAACATGAATTTAAATACCACAGGTGTTAAGTAGCATTGCCTTTCACAACCTCTAAGAAAGTGAAAAAAAATATACAAACTATTTTAAGCGAATGAGATAGAAATAAGGGATTTAATACAAAATATTTTAATATTAGTACATTTTATTTTGTTTTGTTTTAGAATTTAGATTTTTTTTTAAATTCCTTCATTAAAATTATTACTGATTTTATAACCCATGCATCTTAGTAAATGATACAATTAATTATTTTACTATGAATAGGTTAGAAAAGATTAAATGAATGGGTTATTAGGTTTTACATTTATTTTTTATTTTTTCCAGGGAAAAATAATTTTATTAAAAAAAGTCAGTCATGATTAATTGACTATAATGCCTAAATATAGGAGCATATATATATATATATATATATATATATATATATATATATATATATATATATGTTTAGGTATCAGTGAATTAATATATTTCTAAATTATAATATAAAAACAATATCTTATTTAAAAATATAATAATACTCACTATATATATTTATATATATATATATTATTATTATTATTATTATTATTACTTCAATGAACAGGGAGACTCTCACTACTTAAAAAAATACATATAATTTAGTAGAATGTCGATAAATTATTGGGACAATTTACTGTAGCAATACAGGTATATTTGGGGTATGAATTATATCATGTAACGAAGGAGATCTGCAGACAGATAGTATGAAAACTATAGGTGGTGGATTAGCTGGAGAGGCCATGTATTTAGCTCTCTGCAAGTGTTGAGACAAATTAATTGAACCAATAGCCAGTAGAGGCAATAGAAATATATCTGTCTGAAAAACAAATTATCATGAATAGCTAAAAAAAATCAAAGGATTTGATCTGATAGAATAACAAAAATGTACAGTCAGTTTAATAAATACTGAGGTAGATACAATGCATACACAAAAAAGATAGCAAATTATAAAATAATTAAATAAATCAAATAAAGTACAAAAAAATTATTATTTCAGACTGAGATCATTTAAATTCAGTGGATGATGTTTTGGAGCTGCAGACACCAATCTCAAGTAATGAAGCTCATACAATTAGTGTCAGATTCATATATCCAAGTTTACAAGGACTGCAATTGCATGCCTGTCCATAACGGAGATAAATAAAGTTGGGAAAATAAGAGACAATGGTGGTAAGAGAAATGTAGCAACCCGCCATAGCAAATAAAGATTCAAAAATCATTGGTATGTAAATATAGTATTTCCTGTCAGTCGTTTGCCCATATTTCTATGTAACACCTAGAAGATATGTGTGTCGTGCAAAATTGACAAACCTTGGTTCTTCTGCATTGGCCTAATCTTATACAACAGCCAATTGCTTCAGTCTACTAACTCAACGTAAAGAAGTCTAATATAAAAGCCATTCCCCGCCAATGTAATGCTATGAATGCTTTCCTAGTTTCTAGCCAGCAGGCATGTAGTCATGTCGCATTATGCAGTAGAGAGAGACCTGTCGTTTGCATCTGAAAGATCCTGCAGCCACCCTCCAAAACACATCAATTTATCAGGCATTTTAACGCTGGTGCAGAGATGCGGCTGATTTATTGTCTCATTTTCACCTCCGCACCAGCTGTTTGGAGAGCCTGGTAGATGAATTATAGTGACGACACTTAACATTTTCAAGCATGGGATGGACGAGGGGCCAATGTTACTTCCCCGTTCACGGCTTTTCCTCTCTAATGTCCGCCCATTCTATTGGACCTTCAAGGACAGATGATAATAGATCATACCATCAATTGAATGAGAGAAGCCCTAGGCACAAGTGACACCTTTTTTTTTCTTCTTCACTGAAGAGCCCTGAGGTAGAACAACCCTTTCTACCCGGACGTTTGTCCTCCCACCACCAGGTGCCTTACTCAATCATCTAACCACCCAGTATGGGTCCCAACTGCATCGCCCCAGGCAAACCTTCATCCCATTTCGCAGACACAACCAGCAGCTAAATACCAGGATCTAAACAACAATTATTAGACACAATGTAGCGGAACGGATTTTCTCTTTTATTCCGTAAGCACTGATCGGTCTACAGAGAATTGCATCTGCAAACTAGGATATTAAACTGGTAGAGCACTTTGCAAAAGGAGACAAACTCAATATGTTACCTTAAGGTTTAGTTTTATGAGAGTGAATGATTGCAGCCTGGCGTTTGCATGCAAGGAATATCAGTTCTTTATAAAAAACTAAATTTGAACCACCAATCCTTTGACAAATAATATAATAAATATCTCCCTGGCTAACCATCTATCTATTAATCTATCCACATACATTTATACACACATATTTGGAATTAGACATTTGTTACAAATAAATGCTTTTTTAACAACGCATTTCAATATAGGTTTTGGAGATTTGATGGATGGAGGAAAAAAAAGGCAAATGGATATAATTAAATACAAGGTGGAAGTACATTATACAGATACTCACAACATTTTTAATTACTTAGGTGACATTTTTACATGTGTATCAGACACACAAATGCACATACATACTACATATAAATATATATACTCCATTGCATAATGTTATACCCCTTTCAAAAATTAATAATAATACTTAAATAAATGGTATCAATAAAGCAATATAAATTGTCTGATTTTATAAGACACATGTAGACATGGTGAATTAGGTCAATTTTTCTTTTTCATTAAAAATTAACTTGAATTATTATATCACATCCACCTATATTACCTTAGTTTTAAACAATTACTTACATACAGAAAGATAGACATTTATAGGTACCTACATACTAAAAGCTACAAAAATGCATTCGTTTAATGGTAAGTTTGTACATCAAGGAAAAACACATATTAACATTCTAAGCATAATGGAAATCTTCTAAACCAATCTAAACGTATAAGCACACACACCTGTTTTAAAGTATTTCTTTAAAAATTATGTCTGGCAATTTTACTTTTATACCTGAGTTCTAAATACTGCCATACAGTACTGTTGCCAATATTTAAATGAAAATCTTCATAAACAAACTAAAAAAAAAGAAAACGTGGTATTGAAAATTATCTTTAAAAAGTTTTATTAATGACTGTGATTTAAGAAAACATTTATTTTATTTGGCACAGATCTGAGAAGTAGCACCCTACCTGCACTCATGACTTACTTATTTTTACTGAAATAATCTTATGGGACTTTTTGTTTGTTTTTGTATTTGTGAATACATTTTTTTATTGAGAAAATCTATGTCTCTGTTGAATCTTGTAAGTGATACAGCCGTATGCTGCAAGCAATTGCTCTCAGTGTGTATAGCAAAAGCATGAAATTGTGACTTTAAGTTGAAAAGCGAAGCCAGCTTGAGCTGCATTCAGGCTTTCTAAAATATTTTATTCTATTTAAATAACAGAGACTGTTACTTGGAGCCCAGAGCCTGAAGCGTATGCATACAATTCATGATTTGGAAGATACCTCATTATCTTTTAGACTGTTTTTTTTTAATTCAATCCTCAAAAACATGAATTCATTTATATTTCACAGTGTTTTCCAGGAGTTAGCGATATTTGTCTTTGTCTGATAATCTCATGCCATCAGCAAACAATATGGGAACTGTTTAGCTAGAATTTTTCTTACATCAGTGGCTTGAAAACAGCCTATTGCTTAAAGATGAAGCAAAGAGAGAATATGCTTGAAAAAGGGAGATTATTTAATCTTTATGACATTTACGTTATGGCTACTTAAGGATACAAGACATGTTCTCTCGATATGAAGTCTTAAATAATGTAACCATGGAGTATTAGAAAGATAAATAACTGTATGTATACTTATGTAGACCAATATGACCTACACTAATCAGCCATAACATTATTACCACATGCCTAATATTGTATAGGTCCTCTTTTCCCACCAAAACAGCCTTGTCCAGTCGAGGCATGGACTCCACTAGACCTCTGAAGGTGTGCTGCTGTATCTGGCACCAAGACGTTAGCAGCAGATCCTTTAAGTCCTGTAAGTTGCATGGATCGGACTTGTTTGTCCAGCACATCCCAAAGATGTTCAATTTGAAGGTCAAGTCAACACCTTGAATTCGTTGTGTTCCTCAAACCATTTCTGAATCATTTTTGCTTTGTGGCATAGCATATTATCCTGCTAAAAGAGGCCAATGTCCTAACGGAGTACCGTTTCCATGAAAGTAACATCCACATGAATGGTTTCCCAAAAGAACATTCCTCAAAGCATCACACTTCCTCCACCAGCTTGCCTCCTGTCAGTGGTCATAATGTTATGGCTGATCCTTATATATATCCTTTTACATATATATATATATATATATATATATATATATATATATATATATATATACAAATGGTCTACATAATTAAATATGTACATCACTGTGCAGTGTATTATGTCTTGCCCCAAGAACCCAAAGAAGATGGGTCCATATTATATTAAGTGTTATTTTAATGGTATTTTAATAGTGACAGTTCCACCTAGCTGATTTTCTGTATGTGTACTTGTTTTTATTGTACATTGAACATACATATTTTTACTTTAAACCAAATATCAGTTCTCCATTATTTTTACACTAAAAATAATAATTATAGGCCTCTAAATTCAGTGACATCAGTAAGAGGGAGTACACAGGAGGCTGGCTGCATCTTTTAGTTGAACTTTGCTGTTTCAAATGCTTGGAATGCACGGGGGGGTGTCAGACAGCTGTGTGTGCTGTAATTTAACAGACAGGGGGCTTTGGGAGATAGGCAGGATTGTTGCTATAGGAACAGCAATAAAGTGCAGTTTTTAGAGGGTAAGAAGTGGTGAGGAAAACCTGATAAGACTGATTTGTTTACCATACATGATGCAGAAAGTATCTAGAAATATTTTTGGTACACTGTAGGTGGAACTGCCCCTTTAAAATGGTTACTAATATAGTATATGCTATATCATAATAGAAAATGTTACATTACGTGTAATATGATTCCACTATATTTTTATTTATCATTAGCTGATTGATAAGTGCCAATATGAAAAGGCCATTCTCAAACAAGTTTTGATAAGCATCGAACCTGCCATAACAATCAACTATTTTTGTATGACACAGTGGGGGTCATGTATATACATGGTGCACATGCTGATAGACAAATTTTGGAAGTTTGCACTGCCAGCGCCAGTACTGGTATAAAAAAATCAGGCCTGATTATATCAGAGAAACTCCTCCAAACAGGGTCCTATATTAAAATGTCGCAATCGCCATTATATATAACAAATGGAATATGCGCATTTTTTAAACCTCTGTCGATCATTGTCAGTGCGGGAGGTTTTATACAGCAATGTCCTTTGCCGATATATGTCCACTGTATAAACAAGAAAAAAGATTAAATAGCTTTTAAGATGCTAAACAAGAAAAAGATCATATAGAAGTCACTGAAATAGCTAGAGGTGTAATAAAGAGAAGACTCAAGTAGGGGAGGAGTCATAGATAAATTATGGGAGGAGTCATAATGAAAATTAGAGTACGGTGTTATGTGAGTTTCAGGATCAGACCCATCTATCAGTTAATGCACAGACTATTTTTTTTTAATCAATGTTTATTGGATATTTAATAGTTATACAAAATAAAACATGGGAACACAAACGTAGAAAGTGGAAAAGAGGGGAACAGGCTGAATGCAAAACATGGGTGTCTTCTATTTTTGCCTTTATTACAATTTAGTTCTGTGGAGAACAAGTACAAATGACCTGTCTTATCTACCTGATCGTCAGACCACTTAAAGGAGAATTATTGTTTAAAATTGAAATATTTGTTTTATGAAGTTTTGACTTTTATGAGATACAGAATATGAGGTTCCTGGAGGTGCCCAAAGCTTCCAAGAGCACTTGGGAATCACAATAGTCAATACTTTGGCTTATATCCTCAAGAAAATAGGAAACTAAGAATTCTAGGGTAATCTGTGCCAGTGTGACTTATTCTGTTAAAAATATAAATACAATAAATCTCGTTTTTAAACATTGACGATCATCAAAATATAGGATTTCCTTAGAGCTAACATTTTAAAAACATTAGGAAAGATACGATTTCCCAAAACTAGTTCACTATTACGATTTTACACATTTTTGTTTTTCGCACAAAACACAAGGCAAGTTCCCTGCGTTAAATAACCGTTTTTATCTACTAATGAGATTGCAGTACATCTTTCCCTTCATAACCTTGTTAATAGTGCTACATTTATCTTAAGCAAACAGTCTGACAATATATCCCACTGTAATGCGTTAAGAACCATTTCTGCTGCCCATATCTTGCAGGCACTTATCCGCTAACTAGTTATGACAAGCTAATTTCACTGATCTACGCATATGGCTGACTTTAAATGGGTTACTTAAAGCCGTGATGGATGAGAGAGAGGGTAACCTCATTTGAAGAAGCGGCTGTGGGTGCAAGATCTAATATTTGGCTGCTAATGAATTAGATTTAATTAGGGGGATCCCTGATCAAATTGAGAGTTTGACCGTTGTGAGTCTTTATGCCATTCTCTCTGTTGTCCCCACAACCCCCAAAAAATAAATAATAATGAAGTTTTCCAAGTCAAGAATGTACTTCAGTTTTAACCCTTTGTAACATAGAGAATAAAATCAACATTTAATACAATGCAAAGGATGTTGGGGGAACAGAGGGCCCAAATCAACACTTCATTTTGAGGACAGGAATAGTATTAGGCACCGAGACACCATATTATATAGGTACACACCATATTATATAGGTACGCACCATCTGTACAGCCCACTTAAGCTAACTCACAATAGATGTGGTGTTGTGTTGACTTTGTCATCTTGGCCATTGTCATTAAAGAAACTCTAACTCTCCCTCTTAGTTTTAATATCTTTCCATCCACAACACCAAACTCTCAAGTTCTATAATATTTCGACTATTTTTACAGATCGAATGCCAATTAGTTGTCCTTCTTTATAAACATAGAACTGATTGGACAAGTAACTTGATATGCTTACCATCAGACACAGTAAATATGAGTGGTATTTCCCAGCCTTGATTAATGGCCCTACTACAGAACTTGACAAACTCTCCGAGCCAGTAGGCCAGGTCTCATAGAGAAACTACTGCTGGTTCAATACTTTTCTGAAGTATTTTGTAGAGTCAGGTTGAAAGGGATCAAGAAGATCACCAATGTATTTGATCACTTTAGAATGAAGGCAAGCTTTAAATAGGGTAGGTGCTAAAGTATCAGTAAGATCTATTCAAGGGGTTCAAATGAAGGAATATAAAAAAAATGATTTGAAGAAAATAAAGACCTTAGGAGATACCAAAGGTTTTGTTGTTGTTTATAGTTCCCCTATGGATGTACTCTGCCTGGCTCCTAAATTCTACATAAAATTATACAGCCTTGTGGAACATTGCCCTGATAGCTTTGTTTTGTTTTCTAGACACATAAATCTGCCAGGTTCTTATTCTCGGTGCCCAGCATTACAGCCAAGTGGTTAACCAGCAATAGTCTCCTTTAATTTCCGTCATTTGAAAAGATTCACAAAACTCCTGAGGACAGAGGCTCTGGAACACAATCCAGTTATATTTTTACTCCTTTGAAATTAATGTAACTAGTACGCTTTTTTTGGCTCTAACCGTGTGCCTGGAAAGCAGAGCGTTTCACACCGCCTGTTTGCCCTAGAACTTAAAGGACAACTGAATTTTTTTTATATATATTTAAATGAAAGCTTGTAACAAGTGTAGGCATTTTAAATAGAAATGCTTTCATGAAAGAATACAAATAAAGTATGAATGTTCGGGTAGATGGGTCAGACTTTGCTTCCTCTGTCCCAAGATGTCCGCTCCATGATAGAGTTATATGGAGCAAAGAGGGGTCAATAATGATCTTTTTGCTTTCAATGAAACATAAATAATTTTTTTCCCAAAAAGTTGTCCTTTACATCCCCAAGGTCCCTAGACAACATATAATATAATTGGCCAAAATATTTTATCTTTTTTTGCAGTCCCGAACTCATTCTCCAGTATCCAGGACACCAGAGAATGTGTATTGTGCATGCACAGCAACACAGACAGTGATAGTAATAAGAGACGGTGCCACTGCATAAGCGCTGTCACTCAACCTCACAAGCCCCGCCACCGGCATCCAATTCGCCAAGGGCAGAAGTTGGGAGGTATGTGCCTGTCATGTTGTGTTCCAAACCGATGCATCCCTGTGGTACAGGAAGAGCCAACAGTCATGGCTTTCAGCTGCTGTTGAACTACAGCTCCCACAATCCTTATAAATAAGTCACTGGGGAAAAAATAGCCTGCTAAGAATCATGGGGCTTGTAGTTCAACATGAGCGGGACTGTTACCAGATGGATAGCTCTGGTATGTAACATAAAATAAGTAATTTAAATAGAAGAACTGTCAACTTTTTATGAAATATTGAAACCAGATGCACATATTTAGAAGCCAAGATGTTTTGTTTTTGGGGGAAGCCAGGGCAAGGCACATCTATTGTAAAAAGTTAAGCACAAGTACGGTATTCATGTTTTTACAAGCCACGGCTCCATGGCACCTGGGATTTTATCAAGTTTTGTTTTAACCAATTATATTTTTGTAACAAAATGTAGGGGGGAAAAAATCCCAAAAATGCTAATTATGGAAGTCTGTCAAAAAGGTTGTCATCACTAAAGGTCTGAATAAATGATGGTGCTTTTCCTCAGGTAGGTCTGCCAGTATATCACTAGCAGGTCTATAAAAAAAAAATTGCCTTGTGGGTAATATTACGTCTATGGAGGCAATAGCTTGGCCAATATGTATTGTGAAGAAAAGGTGGCAAAAGTACCACAAAGTAATCTAATTCAATATTCCGTTTCTGATACAGAAACCACAGAGCGGACAAGATTTAATAAACAAAACAGGATGCCAAAAGTCAGATAAACAGCCACTTCATTTTCCATCTTATTATTCTTTTTCTTTTGTTATAGACAAACAGCATAAAAAAAAAAAAAAAAAAATAGAAAATCTATTAAACCTCCCAAAAAATAAAAGAAACCTGACAAAAAAGAGAGCATATATTGTATACATACACGATAAATAAAAGGGATCCACCTCTACAACTATATCCAGGACATGTATAATCTGCTACTTAATTTCAGTCACACATTGCATGGCAATGAGGGCATGTACTAAAAAAAGGAAGATATTTTACGTGCAAAATTTTTGCTCTTTGCTATGTACTAAACATTCAACACTCAAATAGTAACTATGAGCAAATTGTGAATAAAAACGGCCATATTTGCAAATAAAAGCAGGCATGTTTGCAAAATATTGGTCTGCCTTTCTGTAATAGCACTTGCTAAACGCTGGTGTCATTTTCACACACAGAATAAGTATTATTTTTCACAAAATATGCGCAAAAGTCTTCAAACAGAATCGCAATATATTACCACAAACATAAAAATACACACTAAATAAAATTAAACGGTAGAGGTGCAAAATGGCAACAACAAAAAAGTGCAAAGCGTTGCAAATATTTGCTCCATACTCATATTTTACCTTTTTTTCCCTCCTTACTGAGCTTGTTTATTACCTGTACTGCTTTTTTTTTTTTTTTATCAGATTCTTTATAGCAGATAAACCTGTCAGGGAATCTGCCCCTTTAAAAGAGAGATACAGGCCCAGAAGCTAAAGTTTCCTGTCATTAATTTATTATCCTGACACCTTTTTTCAGCTTCCAAGCTTCTTATTTTGAAAGAACCTAATCTTGTGTGAATAGAGAATGGCAGAGACCTGCAGGCTGCAATTACAGGATAATTAGGCCTGTGCCTCACCTAATGATGGATACCAGCCCTCAACCTAAAGTGGATCTTGTCACACACTAATAGGGGGACAGGATTCTCCACTTGAGACTGAAGGATTGTTATCTTATCTGGAGATAATCTTGTTAAAGTGCCTATGGTGGAGTGATGAAAGGGCTGTGCTTATTTCTGCTTGGGATAGTAAGGTTACATTTTACTCGCTGATGCCTGAGAGGGGTTATGATGGATGGTTGATATACCAGGGGGAAAATTACCCTATAGAACATAGCTTATGCATATGTGTTACAGACAATAGACAATAATGGATAAAATAAATTAACTGTAAAACTCTCTCTTCTTAACTTTATAAATAACTGAAGTGAAAATGTGCAGCACTCCTACTCTCTAACCTGAATGGCCCTTAATTGCCTTGACTGGAAATTAGGGTTGGCACCCAGTTGGTATTTTACCAGCAGGCTGGTAAAAAAATTGGCCTGATGCCAATGTTAAGTCTATGCAGGCACCAGCAAGGCCAGTATCTGTTTGTAGAAATGGTGGCAACCCTACTGGCAACAGTATAGCCTTGACAGCCCTTAGCATCTGAGCTGCCATCTTGTTTTCCAAAGACAAGGCTTGGCATTGCACACTATATTAGTAAAAGCTTGCACGGATTGGGGAAAGTAAATAAGACAAGTTTTGTCACACCAGATCTACTTATAGCTCATTATCCCAACCTAATACAAACCGCCTGAGGTGACCTGACCATACCAGCGAATCAAAAAAGATCCTACATTCCTAATTACAATCATGTATATTACAGACTCAGTGTCATGTATGTAAAATTGAACTACTCTTTTCAATACATAATACAGATGCACATAATGCAATGCCTGTATTTTTTCCTCTATAAGCTGTGGAGACACATTTCCTGTGTGTAGTACAGAGGCATACATTGTACCATAAGAACAAATAGAGTGCTAGGAAAAGCAAGATACGTCTATTTTACTTTTTCATTTCTATAGCTTTTTGAAGGTTGAAAAAAAATGTAAAATAATGCAACATTAATTCATTTCTTTTGCATTCTGAGTTCATCTGACAATATTTTCAGGTTCTGGCTGGCCTACATCTGATTGGTTGTCTGCGCTTATAGTGTCAGTGCGTCAATATCCCTACCAGCTCTGCCTCAGCTGTGAGGCAGAGCCAAGAGTAAACCCACATGTATCTCTTTAGAAACATGTTGGGTTTACCCGATTTTTTTTTAACCCTTGCTTTATTTAAGAATGCAAGGGTTAAAAAAAAAAGTTGAATTGTCCTTTGGAGGGAACACCTGGTCACCGTCATGTACATTAGGGCTGAGCTAGTGTTTTGAGTCCAAAAATGCTGTGGTATCAACAGTGCGGGAAAATGAGTCTGTACTCCCCAACTAATTAATTTTATTTTTCTGCTTTGCTGAGTTGTGTTGACCTTTGTTCTGCTGTTACTGTCCTCCTCCCTTTTAGGACCCACTTACACCGGTCTCTGCACAATTAGCTGAATCTGTGTCCCCCCCCCCCCCCCCCCCCACCCCCTCCGAAACCTATTAAATGTAGACACTCATTTAGAAAAACAAACAAACACAAAGGTTAAAGTTCCCATCCTCCCTGTAGGTTTCGGCTGATTCAAAATGATAACTTGCAATCAGTTTACTGATTGAGCATCACATTGTATGGATAAGTCCAATGACTCAGGAACTAGCAAAAGTTTTAAATATAATAGTATATTTTATAACATATAATACACATACTGAACATGATAACACATCATTAAAAATTGAGTCATATTTACAAATATAGATCACGACATATCCCAGTAATGTCCCAAGAGACTGCCAAAAAACAAGATTTGGAGATAACGTTACACCCCTTTTCAGCCATCACACAACCATCACTATGATTTGACTATTATTTTTTACTCTTTATTTTTTCATGTCACTAGAGCAATTAACACTATATGGTTTTATGTACATATATTTTTTTAAGCAAAGTCATATCTTATATATTCAAAAAGTATCTACTCTATTTACAGTTGTGCTAAACCGTGTTACCCCAGTCTATAGGTACTTCCTCTACCATAAGTGGAAGACAGCATTGAGCTCAGTATTACTTCAAGGGAATCTGCAACCCAAATATATGTCATACTATGAATGTAGAGAATAAAAAAATAAAAAAAAATGATCTAAACATTGTGTTAGCAGGTTTTGCAAGAAAACGCATAAATTAAGATAAAAATAAGTTTTAAATGCCTCTTCACAATCTAAACAACATTTAGGTGTCAGGGTTTTTTAAAGGTAAATATATATATATATATATATATATATATATATATATATATATATATATATGTGTGTGTGTGTGTGTGTGTGTGCTTCAAAGATGAAAAAAAAAGTTAATTTATAAATGTTGTTCACCAGGGCAAATATATTTATGAAATAATTTTTTTTTTCATTAAGATTTATGGAACTGTTGGCTGAGTGGGGTACACATGGTTCCCAACTGTCCTGTTTTGTGCGTGACTATCCTAATTTGGAAGCTGTGTCTCGCTGTCCCTTCGAGCTCTACATTTGTCCAGCTTTCTGGCAGAGAGGTAGAGTTCAGCAGGGTTTGGGACAGCATCATGCGCAGTAGCTCTGCCAGCTTCTGTGACAGTGCTACCATGCACGCGCGATGGAGAGGTGACATGCTGATCTCCCAAGCTCTGCCACTTGGTGACCCGATTCGCATGGGGAAGAAGTTCAGGGGTATGGTTATATAAGGGTCTATGTACACCCACAATCCATTTCGTATGATATGATTGACTCACTCACTTCAAAACTGTAATTTAACCATGCTTCAACTCTTCAACAAAACTTCCCTCCCACTGAGGTCACGTCACAAAACTGTGGTGAGCTGACAAAGAGTATTGCAGAAATAAGTCCAAAATAGCTGACTTGCAATAGAAGGCTAGTTAGATGATTTTTTCCACTCAGCTATTTGGGATGTTCCCTTATCTGTTGCCGAGTTTACTGTTTAGTGACTAGACCCCACTGCTTTTTCTAACCCTACCACCACTTCTTAGTATTAAGTTATTTATATATACATGTCTAGTAATACAATTTAGTTACATGATACATATAATAAAATATAGATTGAACACCTGGCACTCTGTCTTCCCTCAGGATATGATGGTGAGACTGGAGCAACCTCAGCCTGGAGCTCTCTTCCCTTTTTTTTACTATAACCCCATTCACGTTTTGTTAATCCATTGTACAGTGCTGTGGCATATAATAGGACTTGATAGATGAATAATAATCAAGATCCATTGACTGGAGAAGAAAAGGAGACAAGTTTTTTTTCATCTCTACATTTGCTAGTGATTTTACTAGCACAAAGTATCAATGAACTGTGCTTCCTACCTGTAGCAAACAGCATCATCCAATAAATTGTGAATGATACAGGTCTACAGACCTTTTCTAGTCCTCGAAAACTGTTTTGAATTTCAAAACCTGCACAGAACTGTACAGAAAAACATTCTTTAATCATGTGATACTTTGACTCACTCTTACTTTCTTTTCTGATGTTATATTAAAATTATGTTTTTATTAGTATACTATTTTAAATTTATTTTAAGAATCATTTAATGTGCCTGCACCATTCTTTTGATTCTTTATCGGCAAACTCACCAGGATTGTCCCTACACATAGCATTGGTGAACGGTGATCAAGTCTATAACATACCTCCCAACTGTACCTCTTTGCGCAGAACAGTCCTGATTTGAGAGGTATGTCCCTGTCACTTTTTGGGACAGAGGTAGAGCTCAGCGGGACTCAGGACCTGTATTCTCCCTTGTCCCAGACAGCAATATGCGCATGCGAAGTAGCGATCCTGCCTTCAAATACCAGGATCTAAAGTGACAGCGTCACAGTGCATTCGCCCGGGGTGGGGTGGGGGGGGGGGCTAAAATTGGGAAATAGTGTTAGAATTAAATACTTTCTTTAACACAGCAGGACTAATGGTGGCCATATTAGCAATTCAGCCTTATGCCCTGATCGGGCCCGATTTCGAACCAGATTAGGGCATAGTGAGTTGACCCTAAAGTAAAATGTTAATTAATTTAAGAAGACACACCAATATACATAAATATTATTATTTTTGAGACTATTAACTTATTAATACGAGCAAAAGTTGTTTTAAACAATTCATCATTTGGTGGGGGGGGAATAGTTTTTGAGGATATATTCCAATTTTTCTCTACCAGGAAGTTTAAGACTTCAAAATAAGGTGCTGTGCCTATGTTGGCATGAGGTCTGAATCCAAATGGCTGCATGGGCATAATGGGAACTTTAGTATAAAATATACAAGCACATAATACAATGTTTTAATTACAGCAAAGATATAAATATATTGCCTAATTAAGATCAACAATTTGTACTGCATAATACAAATATACATGCCACTCCTTATATAACATAAAGAAAAAATAATCAACATATAATAAACAGTACACACTAATTTCTGTATAACACACATATAATGCTGTATTATGAATTACGCTATTGGATTACAAATGTTTTGACACAGGATCTCTTAAGACAATGTTATCTTAAGGTTTACCTTCGGGTAAGCAACGTATTACACCTCCTTATCAGGGAGGAGAACTACTTGGCGTCTGAAAAGGATATATAAATATTTATATTCTGTTCACAGCTCATCGCAGCAATGTGGGAGGTAGGAACAAAGCACCAAGGATCACTGAGATTTCTGGCCTAGCAAAATACTTATTAAACAATAACACTATGAAACTCAGCCTTGCAGTTAAATTGCACCTGTCACAAAGAAAAAGCAACGACATGGTTGCACTTTTAAGAGGGCAATACTTCATCTCGACATCTTGTTCCCCATACAGCTAGCATATGTACAGATGAAATGTTATCTTTAGCATTGGTTCCCAGCTTGTATGTGTATCACAAATCACGTGCTCTGCAGGTTAGGTTCACACCAAGTGCATTGTGGGTGCTTGTGTCTGTGAGAAAGCCTTTACGTGTTGTGTCAACCTACTACCAGGGCCATTTTAAAAGCATTGTAGGCCCTTAGCATCTGTTGCACAGAACAGAAGATTCAAGGACTATGACCAATTAGTAATTCTAATTAATTCCCCTAAATCTTATTTATACTGTGAATGTATAGGATAGAGGAGACCGCATTATATCATTACACAAGAGGCAAATATACTTTATTATTGTGGTACAAAATAGAGACACTCAGGTTCATACAAATCTGATATAGGATCTGTGTTGGGTAGAAACACAATACTGAAAACTGAAAGGGACTGAATACAGCCACTAAATAAACAATAGATACAGCATTGTGTGTGCATGTGGTAACAGCTGTACACACACACAGTACGCAGAGCACTTTCCATCCACAGCAATGGTGAACAGCAAAATAATAAATAGACTATTCAGTGCTGATCTCGGTTCCTCCGATGTGCAGCCTTTTGGAATAGGTTGCTGCTTCATATACAAAGGGTAATCGGAATGCCCAAATTGTCAGGGCTTGCAAGGTTTTAGAAACTATAGACTTAATTTTAGAGACATTTTAGTGAATGAATTTAAGTAAAAATCACAGAAGAAAATATTGGCCCAGAATTGTGTTAAAGGTTGACTTCAGATGCTCTTTGCCCCTTGCGTTTTTGGGTCAAAATCATACCTCTTTAAGGCCCCCATGCTACCCAAATAGTATGCCCATTACGGTTCCTTCCTCACATGTCCTACAAAATTACAAAAAGGAAATGGGTCAACTGCTTTCTGTAACAAAACTCCCTTCAATTAGGATGGTCTTCCAGAAACCACCAACTGGTAGTTTTCATTAACGTGCTACCTCGTCATACATGTATGTATATGTATTCTATCACGTTGTATGTTCAATGGAGTAACACTGTATTGTACTGTACTGTAGGTGCTCTCCAAGGCATAGTTGAAAACAAAAATAAATCTGGTGGAACAACTGTATATAAATAAAGGATAATTTTATAAAAAACAAAAACCTTCTTGGATTCTCTGTAAATCTCGGAGATCTGTGGTTTATTTTATGTAGATGCTTTCAGTATTTTCATGTCTGTCCCAATTTATCATGATTGTTCATCAGCTTGGGTACACATTTAGATTTAACTCTTAAAATTGAATAAAAACCTAAAAGGAAACAATCTGAAATGTGCAACATAAACATTATAAAATGCTTATTAGATGACATTCCTTTTCCTCCCCTTCTTTGTAAATATAAGTGTCCCTGGTGAAGACCAGTTGTAAATGACCCCCATCACACACAGCAAACACTTGTGCTTTTTTTCCCTAATCTGTTTAGTTTCTTTTTCTAAGTGGAACACAAGATCTCGCAGGTTGGATTACTGCTGGAGATTGTGCCCCACAGACCTCCTTGACAGATATTTAGGAAAAGAGTCTTGTAGGGTGACGGGAAACCTCATCCATCACTCCTTAAAAGAGCCTGGAAAGTCACAGACAGGCTCATTTTACAACATGTTGTTTTATTTTCCAATTGACCAGTTCTATGTAGGAGCTTTAGCCCCAAGTGTCACTGGCATTGAGACTGCATCACACAGAGAAGCCGGATCAATAGGAAGAGATAGTTAACATGGTTTTTATGGAGAAACACCAGGATGTATTGTAATTTGCTATATGGTGCGAAGCTTTATAGAGTAAACTTCACACTGTATTGTAAGGGGTTATTGATGGTAGAAGTGAGATAACAATAAATTGAATCTAGAGAACTAGGAGTAATAAGTAATAGAAATTGCAGCAAGGAATAACTTTAAGACGATAGCTAATATTATCAAATGCCTTGCCTTCATTTATTAAAGCTACATTGTGATTACTATGGGTATGTCCATAATAAGCTCTGTTGAACCCAATTATCATCAAACTTGGAACAACAGGAAATATAGACTGAATCCATGCTTAGGGTGGGTAACATTCTGACGTCATATGGCAATTCTGTATGATGCCCAAAACTTTGGTGCAAAATGACACATTAAATTAACCTTTTGTATATATTGTCATTTTAATAGACATCATAAAAAGGAGATATAAAAAAGAAATTAATTGTACAATGTATTCTAGTACAAGTTACAGTAAATACTTACTACGCATATAAAAAAAAAATACAGTAGATTAAAAATAGTATTTCAAAATCTATAATGGAAAAGAAGCATCCTGTTCTGGAAGGCATTGTATGAAAAAAATAAATGGATGTATAGGAACAGTTTATCCATATTCATATGAAGAATTACACAGAAATGATACACTGATAAATTTTCAATTTTAAAAGATTATTGGTTTAAAATTTTCGGTTTTTTTTATACATTTGTTATTGCAGAAGAGCAGGTTGTCGGATTTAAAGGAATATGGGTTTAAAACTATTTCAGTGTTATTATTTGGTTTAGCATGAAATGTGAATTCCACCTTTTACAGTTCCACGTTTTGATATGCAACCATAAGATAATCTCATAAAAAGGAGCCAGCACAGGCACATTTAACACATCTTTTTTTTTTTCCTAATATATTTTTTGGATTGCAGTTCGGCCATTGCGAACACAGTGTAGAGATCATTGTATCATTTTTTTTTCCACTCACAGTACAAATACAGTTTAGGTGAAGAAGTTCCTTTTTCTTAAAAAGAAAAACTTTCAAAATATCTTAAAAATCCCAGTAGCTTAATGTCCTTGTCCTTTGATAATTGTAACTATACACAAAATGATACATTGAAATATATTTTATGGTGGAATAAAAATTCCCTGCACATAAATGCACGTAGACAAAATTATGTTGGCGGAGTATTTTTGTGCAGTTTTTTTTTATGATGTCTAATATACCTTTAGTTTATTCAATGTAAAATGCTCATCTACATACTTAAAATTATTTTATGTGAGTCCGCCTCCGCCGTACCTCATTTTCTGACTTGAATGTGTCCCAAACGTGCTTTAATCTTTAATGAAATGTGACAGATTCCGCTAGATATTTAGACGCGGGACATTAATGAAGTTTATGTTGACAACGTTACAATCTTCCGCGAGCATTCACACACTTGAACAATATCCCTGGCCAAAAAAAAAGACGCTGGAAGTGCTAATGACGTTATGTAAAATTATAAAGGCAAATCGGATTTTCCATAACGCTCAAACGCCCCTGAAATCGCAGACAATAAACTAGCAGACTGCAAATCAGATTAGATGGAAATATCAGAGCGGTTCCTGAATAAAAATCCATAATTGCTTTTAATGTCTCTGCTCCTAGGAGACACAATTGTAAAGATCATCGTGCAGGAAGATATGAGAAGTCATTGACAGGGAGAAGGAAATCAACAGGGTAACCAAATAAACAGAACTGCCCTCATTAAATATTCAGCCCGTGAAATTTGACTATGGTCTTGCCTTTCTGCATACGCCATGCTCTTTCCTACTGCAAGGCGTTGAATATTCGCTGATAGATAGGACTGACATGACTCCCTGAGGCTTTTTTTAAGCCTGGAATGACAGTGAGAGACGGGAGGAGAAGCGGAGGGGGGGGGGGGGGGGGAGAAGAAGCCATAGAAAGAATGAGGGGGGAAGAAGGGGCGGTTGAGTAAAGACGGAAGGGAAAAAGATATAAAAAAAACGGAATGTGGGGCAGCACAGAGGGCGATAGAAATATAGAGAGGCAGGCAGAGGGATGGGGGGATTGGGAGGACAGGCAGGGAGGGTGAAGGAAGCAGCTGCATGGGATACACAGAGCATATGTGGCACTTGCATTTATTATTTTGGACTCCAAAATCGGTTACAGATTCGTCCCAGCAGGGATGTTAATACAACATTATGTTGTCACCGTGACAGTCAGCAAGGTGGAATAGGAGTTGAAAAGTGGAGTAAAATGTTGCAATAGGAGGAGCTGAGGGGAGAGATAAGCAGAGTAGTAGAAGCTATACATTAAGAGTTTTTTTTTTTAAATGTGTTCATTATTGGAGCTGGTTATATTTAGCAACAGGTTCTTGTATTTTTATTGCTCTATACTCAAGAATTATGATTAGATTTTACTAACTATAAATTCAAGCAAAATAATATGGTCAGGTAACCTTTCATATATATTGTCAATTTAATAGACAACATAAACGAAGAAAAAGAAAGGGTATTAATTGTTGCAGTAGAAGGTTATGACATTGTAAGTTTGCCAGCAGGGGTCTCTACCTCATGTATCATTCTGTCCCGGTTCGTCTAACTTAGTATATAGTTCCCCCCTATGCTCCATACCTAGCGCTACATGAATTATTGCCGCAATCTAAATGAATGTAAATGTAATGCGTGCAGAAGGAAAATTAATATTAGATTATATAGCGTAAAAGTGGGGGGTGATAGGATGAGTAGGAGCCTGTACACGTATATTTATCACCTCAATTCCTACATTCAACGCACATTGGTTCACTAAGCAATATACGATGGTCAGCTGACGACCGAATTACAAACAATAGGCCAAGATAGCTGGTTGAAAAAAATTATATTAAACCGACAAATTATTTTGCAATTATTTTATCAATTTAATTCATCCCTGGTTACTGTTTAGTAAATACAATAATAGCTGTCAGTTGCATCAGCGAGCACAATGATATGCTATGAAGAAGTGAGGCCGCGTTACGTGGCCACAAGGCATTGTGGGATTGCGCGCTAAGTCTTGTAGGAGTGTATGCATACGAGCTCAATCCACATAACAGGAAACCCAATCCAGATAACAGGAAACGGCAAGCATGCATATATTTTAATTTGCATCTTAGCTGACATAATGTATAGAAAATATTTTTATTTTCCACATGAAGATGACCTTGTCATCCACATATTCAATGGATGACAGGCCCTCTTGAAATAAAAAGAGCCGAGCATGCTACATATTAAAAAAAAATAACAAAAATCATAATATGTTTATTTACTTTTTTGCATCATTACACATAAAACACATATAACGAGGTTTAGTCAGCCATCTCCTCTTGGAATGTGTGAGTATGGAATTTGAGGTATACATTATGCATGCGTTGGCTGTACCCAGCACAATTACAGGGAATGTTCTTCTCTCTGCACTCTAACTGTATGCAAATAACCGATGACAGTGTTATTGTGTGAGGAATATCAATGCTGTAATTAAAGTTTAAGGTTTGCACGCCAGCCGTGAGCCCGTGCTAATTTTTCACAGCGCTCTCGAGGGAGGGATAAGACTTTGCTCCTAGTAACAGAGCTAATAATGAAATCTTTGAGCTGAGGCAGATATACCTAACCCCGAGGTCCTTTTTTTTTTCCCACAGGCCGAGGCTGCTAAACATGGCTTCTTCCCTTGAGACAGAAGAGCGCACAAGGATGCAGAAAATGATTAAAAAAATAAAAACTTTTTTTTTTAGAAATCTGCACACTTGCTATCTCTAGAAAGTATAGAGTATGTCCATTGTTATGAGGAGAATAGTTCTATATGAGGTTTTTCCTTTTGTGGCTAATGAATGTACTTAATGTGCGTGGTAAAAATAAGATGGCCGCGTTTTGGGGGGTTTTAAGGAAAAATAAAGATAAAAACAAGCTGTGAATAAAATACGGTAACGCACAGAGTTTTGCTTATAAAAATATATATGGTAATTACCATTTACACACCACAGCCTTTCTAGTGTCCGTAACATGTTATTGTGGCATCTATTGACCATGAATGGGTTTTCTGGTTAACCGTGTACAACAGGGGTGGGGAACCTGCGGCTCTCCAGATGTTGCAGGACTACATTTCCCATACTCCTCTGCCAGCATTATGGGAGATGTAGTTCATTAGCAGCTGGAGGCCCCCACCACAATACACATCATACTAAGACTACAAAAACTGGGCTATAGGCAGTCATCCAGCTATGGCTACTTTTATGCTCCCACAGCATTATGGAGTTGAAGTTCAGCAAAAGCTGGATGGCCTACCCAGTGGCGTAGCGTGGGTTGTCAGCACCCGGGGCAAGGCAAGTAATTTGCGCCCCCTAACCCGTGGATTTTAGCACTCGAGTCTCTTCTACTAGATTAGTTAAAGAAACCCTTACCCCCCAAGCACATGTATTGTTTGTTATGAAAATACTTATGTAATTAAAGTAAAATGCATCTAAATACAAGTTTATTTTCCAACACTTTATTGAGTGCGAACATGCATTACACACATTCTCCACATTTTCAGCAGGTCTATGAATACAAATATACACATGTAGTAACCTAGCATGGGCCATGCTATTATATGTCGTCTCACAACCATCGTAAACGACAAAAAATATCAAGAACAAAAACTAAACATCAAAATGGAACCATACCCTGGAGATGATCCAAGACTGGGCTAGATGGAGCCAACTTCCTCAATCCTGTACCTCTAATGTTACCCCCCCCCCCCCCCCACACACACACACACATATGCCATAATTGTTGTGCCATTCAGATGCCAGTAATATTGTAACTTTCGGATGCCAGTAATATTGTGCCAGTCAGAGCCCAGTAATATTGTGCCAGTCAGAGCCTAGTAATATTGTGCCAGTCAGATGCCTGCAATATTGTGCCAGTCAGATGCCTGCAATATTGTGCCAGTCAGAGCCCAGTAATAATGTGCCAGTCAGATACCAGTAATATTGTGCCAGTCAGATACCAATAATATTGTGCCAGTCAGAGCCCAGGAATATTGTGCCTGTCAGAGCCCAGGAATATGGTGCCTGTCAGATGCCTGTAATATTATGCCAGTCAGATGCCTGTAATAGTGTGCAGTCAGAGGCCAGGAATATTGTGCCAGTCAGATGCCTGTCAGAGGCCAGGAATATTGTGCCAGTCAGAGGCCTGTAATATTGTGCCAGTCAGATGCCTGTAATATTATGCCAGCCAGATGCCCAGTATTATTGTGCCAGCCAGATGCCCAGTAATATAGTGCCAGTCAGATGCCCAGTATTATTGTGCCAGTCAGATGCCCAGTATTATTGTGCCAGCCAGATGCCCAGTAATATAGTGCCAGTCAGATGCCCAGTATTATTGTGCCAGTCAGATGCCCAGTATTATTGTGCCAGCCAGATGCCCAGTAATATAGTGCCAGTCAGATGCCCGGTAATATAGTGCCAATCAGATGCCAAGTAATATAGTGCCAATCAGATACCCAGTAATATTGTGCCAATCAGATACCCAGTAATATTGTGCCAATCAGATACCCAGTAATATAGTGCCAGTCAGATACCCAGTAATATTGTGCCAATCAGATGCCCAGTAATATTGTGCCAATCAGATACCCAGTAATATAGTGCCATTCAGATACCCAGTAATATAGTGCCAATCAGATACCCAGTAATATTGTGCCAATCAGATACCCAGTAATATAGTGCCATTCAGATACCCAGTAATATAGTGCCAGTCAGATACCAGGAATATTGTGCCAGTCAGATGCCCAGTAATATAGTGCCAGTCAGATACCCAGTAATATAGTGCCAGTCAGATACCCAGTAATATAGTGCCAATCAGATACCCAGTAATATTGTGCCAATCAGATACCCAGTAATTTAGTGCCAATCAGATACCCAGTAATATTGTGCCAATCAGATGCCCAGTAATATAGTGCCAGTCAGATACCCAGTAATATAGTGCCAGTCAGATACCCAGTAATATAGTGCCAATCAGGTGCCCAGTAATATAGTGCCAATCAGATACCCAGTAATATAGTGCCAATCAGATACCCAGTAATATTGTGCCAATCAGATGCCCAGTAATATAGTGCCAGTCAGATACCAGGAATATTGTGCCAGCCAGCCCCCCCCCCCCCGTACTTACATGAAGCGGCTCCGTGTCCCCCGCCGGATGTCTCCTCCGTGCAGTCTTCCCTCTTGCACGGAGGAGGGAAACAGACACCGGATGTGACGCGACGTCACATCCGGCGTCAGTTTTTTTTTTTTTTTTTTTCGGCCGTCGCATCCATCGGATGCGGCTTGCCGGAAAAAAGCGTTCACAAGCGCAATGCGCTGTGAACGCGGCAGCAGGGGCTGGGGGCCCACGGGACAGCTGCCTTGGGGCCCCCCAGGAGTAAATGGGCCCAGGGCAGCTGCCCCGTTTGCCCCGCGTTAAAGACGGCCCTGGCGGCCACGCGGCCGCATAGGGCTAGTGCGCCCCCCCAGATATTGCGCCCGGTGCGGCCGGCCCCCCCTGCACCCCCCACTCTACGCCACTGGGCCTACCTAGTGAACATGCACACTGTACTTTACAGGAGCAAGGGCCTCAATTAATTCTGCTATTTATGCCCATGTCATGCGCTGTTTAACTTCCCATTAATTTGTTTGTAATCCCCATATGTTGTAAAGTGTTTCAAAAAAGTCCTCATTGCTCTGATTGAAATAATTTAGCAATGGAAATATGAAGACCAAATTTTTTTCGCCCCAAAAAGCTTGAAGTAAAAGAGATCTCACATTTTTGTAACATGGTCAACAAAATGCATTTTTTTTTTACTTTTTTTTTTTTTTTTAGAAATCATCAGATACATAATTAACATGTACAACGTATTTTACCTAAGCAAGGGGTGTGTTCAAACATCACTAAAGAGTAGGGAGAACTGAAACCCAGATTGCGACATAATCCTTTGGCTATTCTTGAACTCCCAGGTTAAATCCAGTGAGTTGGAAAAGGAAAAGATCTACAAATGCAGCAGTCACCATAGAAACCACCATTTACACCAGTGCAAAACAGGAGCAATTCTCTTTCAACGTGCGAGATTTAGAGCAATACGGACTAACGTTCCATTTATTGTCATGGCGATTACCTTAAATACCCACTTCCCCCCAAACCAGGGCAAGCTAATAGGTAACGCTACAGCTATTGATGAACCTAAGTTGAAAACAACAAAACACCTGTAAAAATCTCTCTTATCTCCCAAAATGAGGCAATACAACATACAAGATTTAGGTGATAAGTCCAACTGTTATACTGAAACACAAGGAAGGCTGGCTCATTCCTCGAGCGAGCTCCCGAACGACACCTGAAACAAAGAGAGGTTGGTGTCTCTATTTTTGCCCATTTGGCCACTAAACGTTCAATTATATTTCTAATATAGTAGGAAGCATTAGGGCTGGGGTTGTCACTGACAGTTTTCACATGCCCCCAACTCCTTAACTCGGTCCCCTCTGTTGGTGGTATTTAGAAACAAAGGCCTCTCTCTGCACTAGTATACAGAAAGAGAATGCCCCGACAGATGTGTGGTGTGAGTTCCAGCAACCGAAAAGCTCTGCAAAGATACACTTTGGGTTTAGTGCCAGTTTAAGTTAGGTAATAATAACATTGATTATCAGCTGATGTATGCCGTGGTGCTTTGATGGAGGAGGTGCAATTACTGGCAGGGTCATCTCAGTCACCTGTCCTTCTAAAGTTGATCTAGTAAGTGCTACTAAGTTAACTAATTATAACATTGATTACCAGCTGACTGTTTGGTGTGTGTGTGCCAAGGTTCTATGAATCTTCTTGGAAAGAAAATTGCTACCTAAAAAAGTTATAGTTATTTAAATAGATGAGCTATATGTAGGGTACTTTGTGTTTCAGTGATTGATAGTTTTCAAGATCGAGTGTTTCGGATGTGATAGGGCACTTTCTGTTTCAGTGATTGATAGTTTTAAAGATCTGATGCTTGGGGTGATGTAAAATATTGATGTCCTACTCATTAATTAGTGGTTTGTTAACACCAATGGAGTTTATAACCACATTGGTTACCCCCTAGCTGCCAACCAAATAATTAAACTTAATTAGCAAATAAACACAGTGGGAATAAAAACTTTCATGGCTCCATGGGATCATTAGGAACATTGTACAAGGACTTTTTAAATTATGACACATGAATCTTAATGTTGGAGAAAACAAAATCTAATAACAAAAACAAGGAATCCTAGCCATGTGGAACTCTAATAATAATAATGACAATAATAACAAGCAGAAATGACAGTTGATTTTAAGACAGATATTGTGTTATGGCCTAATCGTTAGGCTACTTTATTTTTTTCATTCTAAATATAAATAGATGTAGCCATACTTAGTGTCCATCATTTTAATTTCTGGTCTATGACCAGTAAAGAAAGATGTGGAACGTTTAATGCACGAGGGGCAGAACTTCACTTGCCTCTTGTTGGATACGCCCCCTAGAGAGCACGCGGTCATTGATTGGAGAGTGCCATTGGTTGCTGCCAAAACATCCCTCTCTCCCTCAGAAATGTTATAGTATACCTTGGGAGAGAGTTATGTGTGTACCCACTGCCCTAATGTAACCTGAGGAATATATGAGTAAAACAAATAAAAAAAATAAAGAGTCTTATATCATGGTCAAGGTGGATTGGCCAATGGGCTCTTTTATAGCATCACATAATATGCTTCTGTGTTAATATAATAATGATTCAGTACCTCTTTCATGGCAGATACTCAGCAAATAATACCAGTGCCAAGCTGAACAAAATGCTGCCGACTTCTGTCAAATTGAAGGATATTATGTTTAATTTAACCTGATTGGAGCAGATCTTGTTAGATAATTGGTAGAACTATCTACTAAATTTAGCTGGGGAATAAAGAAATGTTTAAATATATCTCAGCCAGAATTGCACTTTCAAGAGATGCTGCCAAGTTAGATGTTGAAGGTAAAGTTCATAGAAATTGTTATTTAAGTCTAAACACTGCTTAAATCTCTGATTTTTTAACATTAAAACGCATAGCACATTCATAAACTTGTAAATTATTTCATGGCGTTTCCTTTTCATTGCGTTTAGATCTTTATTACTCATCTGAAAAAATCTACCTTTTTTAAAATTTATTGTGCAAACAAAAAGAATGATATCAAGCTGTAGTTTTCACCAGGAAGGGAGCAGGCATGGGTTTCATGATTTGTTAAGAAAAAACAAGTTAGTACATGAGTCTGAGTGGGAATCATGGGATATGCATATCCTAGATATCTCCTATAATAGATTATGCTGCGTCTTGCTTCTACAAGGGGTCAAAGAAGTCAAAACGGGTTGGGTATCGTGGTTTTTGTTGATCACAGAGAGAGTTAAAATGAGAATTATGAGGGCGTCAATTTCCCATCTTGATTTAATTATAATCTGGGCGGTGGTTTCACGCTCTCTCCTAATCTGGATTCCTAGTAATTAGTAGGCCGCAGATCGATCTCTTTCTTGCCAGGAATAGCCAGATATGAATTTTTCCCCCACTAGCGGTCCCTGCATGTAAATACAGTAGTGAGATTGAAAAATTAATCTGACAGGGAATAAGGACCACTTAATTCACCCAGCTCACCCACAACAATATTTTATCACAAATCGAATTCCTGGTAAACCAACTTTTTTAAGTACCCCAGGGATACAGGTATACAAATGGGAGGGAAGTTTACCATGTCTTTAACTGGCATTGGTTATGTTTCCCATCATGTGCCGCCACAATAGTAGGAGTGCCGAAGGTCAGTCTTGGCACTTTACATATTGTTCACTGTATTTCCCATAACACTCAGTCAATGCTTGGTGCTAGCGTCTGGATACAGTGGCATGTAACTAGGCCCTTCTATTAATCAGACAGAAAAATGAAGATGAGACAGTCAGACCCGGCAGAGCCAGCCCCAACTGGTCTGTTTTGATTGGCTGTGTTGACACCATCAGGGATAGGGTTTTCTAGCGGACAAGTTGTTTAACCTTGGCTTTCTATTAAAGATGAAAAAGTTTTAAAAAATTTTTAAAGCAACATCAGTCTTGACCATTGTGGTCCAAAGGAACGAGTGAGGGGTGCAGGCTAGTGACATCAGCAAAGATGCGCTGCCTCACCAGCGCAGCATGCCTCACGTCAACATGTCAGAGTGGCACTTTGGTTAGATTACATAAAGGGTGAACCAGGAACTTTCTAACCCAGGAGGGCCTGCATGGGGCCTTCCTGCTGGCAGTAGTGTACCCTTTTTTTCAGTGTATAGATGGCTCTGCTAGCATCTAACAGGTTAACAATTGTGCAGTCTTCCTAGAAAGAGAGTTGTCAAGAGGAAATATATTAGTGACTCCTATCAGTAAATGCATTTACAAGTGCTGGTTATAGGATATCCCAAAACTTTCCTCACATGCCACAATAAATCAGATAAGGAAAGAATGTGATGCTCTGAAGAGGAGAAATTGAGATGTTATGTTTCTCTCAGAGCTTGATTTATGTCTGGAGCTGCTGCTGTCTGAAGCAAATAACATGAAATATATATATAAAAAAAAACCTTCCTCTGCCAGAGGGACTTGCTCCAACTGCTATTGCCCCATGCTATAATTGAGTTAGGTAACTCAAAACAACTCGGTTATCCTGGGTGTGAAATAAGGTCACGCATTAACTAAGTTTGGGAGATTTTGTTGAATGCTGTTATATAATTTACATCATGCCTCTTTTAGCCAAATATTTCCATACCAATTACACTGATTGATTGGCGAAAGAAAAATAATGAGCTATTATAGATAGTTTTAATAAACAGATAGATAGAGTGAGATATTAGATAGATAGATAGATAGATAGATAGATAGATAGATAGATAGATAGATACATAGACAGATAGATAGATAGATAGATAGATAGATAGATAGATAGATAGATAGATAGATAGATAATTGATCAATACATATAGATAGATAATAGGTAGACAGATAGATAGATAGATAGATAGATAGATAGATAGATAGATAGATAGATAGACATATGATGATAGATAGATAGATAGATAGATAGATAGATAGATAGATAGATATAAATATGATAGCTAGATAGATCAATAGATATATAGATGGTAGATTGATAGACAGGCAGAAGATGACAGATATAGATAGATAGATAGATAGATAGATAGATAGATAGATAGATAGAAAGATGATAGATAGATAGATTGATAGGTAGATAGATATATAGATGATAGATAGCTAAATAGATAGATAACAAGATGATAGATAGATAGATAGATAGATAGATAGATAGATAGATAGATAAAAAGATGATAGAAAGATTGATAGATAGATAGATAGACAGACAGACAGACAGACAGACATATACATACACCAATACATACATAAATACAAAAAATACAAAAAATAGAGAGCTAAATATTAGATAGATTGATCTGTGTGAATGGCTGTGCACATACATGCTTTGGATTTATGACCACAGGAATTGTTTATCGTTTGTCTCCTTCTCTCTAATTGAAACCAGGGACCCCTCTAGGCTGCTCATGTGCTTCAATCTGCAGTCCTACTGAGTGGCAGGGACTGCTTCATTATTATCATTTATCATTATTATTCCATTAGGAAGCGCCAACACATGCTGCAGCGCTGTATACTTGGGGGAAGGGGATGAATGAACTGAAATATGAGTGACAGATAGAAACACACCGAACTAGAAGTTGAAAAGAAACCTGCTCCCCAGGGTTTGACTGAAATTTTGAACTATTACTACTGTGTGACTATTAACCTTTTGTCTTCCAAAAAGTTCAAAGGAGTAATGTATAAAAGTTGTGTTGACTGTATGCGATGGGATCACAGCCTACATCTTTATCAGTAAGGTAGCATACTGCCCACGGTATTATACACATCCAATATCATCATTATTATAATCATTTTAAGAATATTTACATATTGAATATATAAAAATACAGCCGAGGCTCAATCTTTCCTGGCATTCACATAATTTAATTTTGCTGATCTAAAAATATATCTATATAAATAAGATTAAAACAATATTACCAATATATTAATTTTTCTATCTACTCAAACCATAGTAAATTCGTAGCTATCATTTGAAGATCTGAGTGATTTTCTGACAGGAGGCACCTTGGAAGTTAAATTTGTTTTTAAATTTCGTTCTCAGTGAGCTACCGTTAGAAGAAAAACAAATCTGCCACCCTCAGCCAATTAGAAACTGAGCAGGGAAGGAGAAATGATGCAACCTATCCATTGAGCCCAAACAAATATAACACGAACTACACATCTGTTCGAACATTCTTTTATTCAGTTTTATGTAAATAAAGACAAAAAACAAAAATGAATACACATAATCTATAGGAAGTTTTTAATAGTAGAACGTGGTATGCTAAAACAAAAAGGTCATTCATGCATGTGTGTACCATGTGGAAACGGAAGGGAAAGATTTATAAAAGTCTAAACACATCTTGATAAAAAAACAAAAAAAAAACAATAACAAAGTTATTTAACATACTAGAAGAATGCAGTTACTCTAAGAAGTATATTAGCAGGATACAGATATTTTAATACCTTGTTAGTACAAACTTGCTACAAATGGCAAGTATCTATTTGCTAGAAGAGCCTTGTTTCCATTGGATTGTGTTACTAAGTTGATCTCATTCCTCATGCTCCAGTTTCTCTAGAGATCCTAAACTCCATGTATCGTATTACCTTAACAATCTCTACTACAACTATCTTATTGTTTTATAAACAACTTACTCAGCAAACCAGATTGTCCTGTAATCTTTATCAACAAAAACATAAACCTTCTATCCAGCATGAGCTTATATAAGTATACATATATTTATGTCATGGCTGTCATTTGCCAGGGGCTAAATATGCCATAATTTCTAGCCTGCTGCCTAGTTCTCGAGCATCATGGGAAATGTAGGTTAGAACAGTGCCAGAGGTTAGTGATGCTAATAACCTCGTCGGTGGTGGAGATTAAAGGGACGGTGTCACCTAAACATAGTTTATACTGTGAATATAGAGAATAACATTTTATTCATAATTGCAGAATTGCAAGAAAATGGCTACATTAGGAGAAAAATGTGTGTTGTGAAGTCTCCTGCTTATGACATCACCTGTGGCTTGATGTGCAAATTACACATTTTCCATTGAAAACCAGTTCATTTGCATATCAAGCCACAGGTGATGTCATAAGCAGGAGACACCACAATTTTTTTTTTTTATAAATTCATAGGTGATACAGTCCCTTTAAAGGGAAATACATATCCTTCTAATAGTTGACGATGCGATAATTATATCTGTACAACCATTAGAAGGACTTCAAGATGTTAACTCTTTAGCAGACCATCACAAACAAAGTAGGTATAATGTTGGCAAGCTAACATTTCTAACAGTGGTCCTCAGAAGGATTGACCGCACTACAAATGTAGACAGTTGAGGCTATTCACTAAAAGGTTAGTTGAGGTGAGTTGCAGGTGGGTTGAGGTGAGATGCACATTTAATCTCACCAATTTAACTATACATTGTGCAGGGATAATCCTGGTGAGTCTGCTTAGCAGGGAAAACACACCAGGTGTGTACTTGCACAATGTGCAGTTAAAATGGTGAGATGAAACTCACTTAATCTCACCTCAGCTCACCTGAAATTCACCTTTTAGTGAATAGATCCCACAGTGCAGTCTTCAAGTATATATATTTTTTTAATTGTTTCTGAATACCATGGTGATGTGTTCACCATAGGCCTTGTGGTAGGCTGTAGGGTTTAAGACATGTTTAATAGAGTCAGTCATCATGCATTATAATAATATAACATAGAATTACATGTTATAGTATCTTAAAGTAATAAGGAATCAGCAGCAGTCTGCTTAACCCTGCGAATATGGCAATTTGACCTTGGGACCATCATGGACACCATGAGACTCAGGGTCAAGCCATGAAGGTTCCTTTGTTACTGATGGCTCCCTCCCTATTAGGCTGGTGGTAGTATTCACAACTCTGTCCCCCACTACTCCTCAGGGCTATTTACCAACTAGGTGATAATGGGGCACCCAAAAACCTAAAGAAAAATTAAATTCTATAGTTATAGGGCTTTAGATACAAAATACTCTAAAAATATTCTAAATCCCCCTAGCCAGTCAGAACGTAGCCACAAATGTTTGACTGCCACAAGAAGTTGTACCCCTCCATTGCTCCCCACCAATTACAGAAAAAGCTTAAAGGACTATTCCTTGTGTCAGGAGAACTGCAAGAAAATGCATCAATTATAGATAATTTGTGACGATTTGTTATTCTCTAAATTCACAGCTTAAACAATATTCAAGTAACAGAGTCCCTTTTCCAAGAACACAAACACATATCAAACTCTAACATTTTCATTCTATGTATATGTCTCATGTGACTTGTCAGAAGATTGACATTACTTTGATTATGTCTATATATTGTCATCTTGCTCAGTGATTTTTACTGCTATCACTACAGATATTGTATTACTCCAGAAACTGTACTTTTGTAATCTTGTTATCAGTAGAATTTAATTACTACAAGTCTCATTGTTACTCCAAGGGGTATAAACAGCATAATTCTCCAATTGGTACACACTGCCAAATTTCTAATGAGTGTATCGGGTGTTTGCCCCATTTTTTGTCTTACATTGCTCCAGTGGGGAACTGATTACTGGAACAAAATTATATTCAGATACATGTTTTTTTTCTCTGTTCATGAGAAATATTTTCTAGGCTTAGGTGACAGTAGCCTTAACAGATGTATAAAGCGTCATTTTCAATTAAAACAACATTTTCCTATAACTATAGCGCTTTCCAAGAATCATCTTATTGCAAGAATCAAATTAGTTCTAATATATCACATAAAATAAAATAATTTTATTGCTAAATTACTTTCAATTATGTATGTAAGAAAAGTATTCTGACAGCATATTCTAAACATTTTATAGAGGCAGCTATGTCAAATATATATATATATATCAAATATATATATATATATATATATATATATATATATATATATATATATATATATGTGTGTGTGTGTGTGTGTGTGTATATAGAGCCAAGGGTGCGACGTCTGAATGGGTGTATGAATGTGCGTATGAATGGATAGTAATACTCATTAAAAGGATATTATGATAAATATGTGTATTTATAAATATTCAATGTTTTTATATTGTATTTTTGTACTTTGCATAATAACAAAAATTTAAAATAAATAAATATGTGTGTTTACATATATATATATATATATATATTTATTTATTTACTTTTTTTTTTAAATACCATTTCCCTTTAAACATATTTAAATCAAGTCATCACAATATTACCATCCGATTGATGCTATTGCGACTTAACCAACCTTACCAAATGTATGACTAATTACCATTTGAAGAGGTGACTACTTCCCCTCCAATGTGTGGGTGGCCATGTTGGAATTGGTCTACAAATTTATAAACCATATATTTTTCAGTCTGTATAGACAAAGAGAGAATCCAAAAATATTATGTAAGAAATGTTAAGAATTAGAAAGTTTCATGCGTAGGTTGTATATCAAGTACCATCTTGTGACAGAATTTTTTAAATGGCGTAATCGTCATGGAAACCAATGGGATGACCTTGATGATTGGTTGACTTTTAGTATTGGTCATTCTTTTTGTCTGAGCATAAAAAACTGTTAAAATGAAACAAAAATGTAAAAATAAGATGTACTTATAATATAATAATTTGCCATTTAAAAGATTTCAGTGCATTCATGAAACAATGCAAATGAGCAAACTAACAATAATTTTGATTTTATATGTAGTGCATGCAAATATCTCATACATGTTTACGAAGTCTTGAATATACATTTAAATATACATTGTATACCATAAGATTAATGTTTTAAAAAGCCAAAATGGTTTAAAGATCCAGGAATAGTATATCTGATCTACAGAGCTTGCAGTCGGATCTAAGTTTGAATAGCTTATAAATGTAGCAGACTATATATTCTTGTTTCCCGATATGTCTATACTTGCCTTAGAAGAAGTAAGAGTGCAAGTTATGTCTCCGCAGAAGCCAGACTGACAAATTGGGAGAGGGGAAAAAAAAAAAAATATTACGTTCATACATGTCTCTGGAACAAAAAAACTTTCAGATGGATTTCTGCTTCATTTGTAAATTTCCGAAAATGTCTCAGGTATTACATTTCTGGGCCTCGTATTTTTAAAAATAATACAATTCTCTGATTTCATGTCTTTGGGGCTATAACCCATGTCCTCTTCACGTGAAATATATTTTAATACACTGGTATTAGCGCCATCTCGTCCACGTAAGAGACTACGCAATAAAGAGAGCATTGCAGGGAATTGAGAAGGGAATTTCAAACGTTAGGCCAATGGAGCAGAGTTGGAAAAATACTCCAATGCAGCTGAATGGGAGAATATTTCCAGGTACTTTGGCCTTAAGTTTGAAGTTTCTACATCCTGTAAATACTATTTTCTCCCAGAATCCCACAGGTGAACTATTTATTTAAATTGACTCATCCCCTACTATTTATACATGTAAATGCTCAGAATAAAAATCATCTGGCTGATGCATTTGCATATTTGTACTGTTATTTAAAGCAAGCCTTACATGAAACCCCATTCCCTCTAGATTGTAAGCTTGAGAGCAGGGCTCTCTACCTCATGTATCAGTCTGTTCTTCTAGATTGTAAGCTTGCAAGCAGGGCTCTCTACCTCATGTATCAGTCTGTTCTTCTAGATTGTAAGCTTGCAAGCAGGGCTCTCTACCTCATGTATCAGTCTGTTCTTCTAGATTGTAAGCTTGCAAACATTGCTCTCTACTTCATGTATCGGTCTGTTCTTCTATATTGTAAGCTTGCGAGCAGGGCTCTCTAACTCATGTATCAGTCTGTTCCTCTAGATTATAAGCTTGCGAGCAGGGCTCTCTACCTCATGTATAAGTCTGTTCCTCTAAATTGTAAGCTTGCAAACAGGGCTCTCTAACTCATGTATCAGTCTGTTCCTCTAGATTGTAAGCTTGCAAGCAGGGCTCTCTACCTCATGTATCAGTCTGTTCTTCTATATTGTAAGCTTGCGAGCAGGGCTCTAACTCATGTATCAATCTGTTCCTCTAGATTGTAAACTTGCAAGCAGGGCCCTCTACCTCATGTATCAGTCTGTTCTTCTAGATTGTAAGCTTGTGAGCAGGGCTCTCTACCTCATTCATAAGTCTGTTCTAGTTTGTCTAACTTAGTATGTAGTCCTCCTTCTATGCTCTGTACCTAGCACTATGTAAATTGGTGGCGTTATATAAATAAATGTTAATGTAATGTAGTGTTGAAGCACACTGTCAAATAGTTAAATATAAATGTAGCTGTAATATGAGATTAAAGAAAATAATAATAAATACAATTTTCTCTAGAAAAAAAAATACTATAAGTTACCATCCTCTACATAGGTTGGTGACTGGTTTGGCATAGATTGGGTTAAACAGGGTGTGAGCACCGATGACCCAGTCTGACACCTCTCAGTGGGGTTACCCGACCAGACTGTCCCACAGATCGCACAGCCTCCAGTGGAGGAACAGGACACCACAGAGAGGGACGGGAGGAGGTGGCTGCAGGGTCCATCTCTTTTTGCTCTCTCTGCAGGACCCCCAGCTACAGTTCAAAGGTACACATTTTGGCTTCCCTCACTCTCTCATCTTCAAAGAGAGAATCAACCACTTCTGAGAGGCTTATGGCAGACATACAGACTGACTGCTGGGGCACACAATATGAACTGTATCCCTCTCTGTGAAACCATACTTATATACACTTATCACTTGATTTATATGCATACTTATTAATGTATATATTTTGGCTCCATATGTGACATCACTGTGACAAGTTGCACTGTGTCATTACTATAAGGCTCACATTAATCAGTGAAAAGCCATTGCAAGCATTGCCACTGCTCTGCGTATAATACAGTCACAAACCCCACTCTGTGTATAACACATGATACACTCACTATAATATAGATCCACTCACTGCTCTGGTATACACTCTGGGGACATGAAAAGCATTCTGCACATGCACAGAATGTTTAGCCATCATCCAACGCATGCGAGATGGACACAATGCATGTCCGTGCTACTGAGCATGTGTCGTGGGGCAAACATGGCCTCCGGGGCCAATACTCTCTACCGTTGTCTCCCTGATTCCTAATTATCACTCTTAATGTGGGAAAGTCTCAGTACTTCCCAACTTCATCCTCAAGTGTCACGGCTCTGTGGGACATGGGAAAATGATCTCTGCACATGGGCAGTTGGGTTACCATTTTGGCAAGAGCTGGTAATCCCTGTTCCATGCCACTCCCCTTTTTTTCCTGAGTCTCCTCCCATGCATATTGAGTGATATACTATAATTCAGGCATATTCTGCTCTGAATACAACACAGATACACTCACTAGGGTAAAATAAGGTCTGATACTTTCTTATATTAAATTTAAAACAGGTAACTAACCCAAGATATTAAAAAAAAAAAAAAATCCGCTGGATCTGTATACACACACTCTGTATGTAATTGATTGATTATAGTTTCCAAACCCTGCATTGTATGTAATTTCTTCATTGATTGTGTGTGTTCAGATGTGGATGGAACGATAGTCGAATGAATAGATCAGAATAATGAACAACAGCGTAGATCCAAAATAGCCTGAAAATATCTTGAAAAGCAGAAACACATGCCACATAGAGCGGTACCAATGCTATATTTCATGCATGACTTTCGGGAATGTTAATAAGGATTAAAACCATACTCCACAGATCAACAAATCATTGAGAAGCCGCCAATTAGAAAAAATTTTCCCTTCAGATCTCCTCTCCCCCAAACTACCAGGAGAAGAATGTCATTATTTATATATGTGTACCTGACTGCAAAATAAAATCTCCAGAAAGCTCAATGAGAGCATTAACCACTACAATGAATATTCCCTTTTTATAGCCATGTAAGCCAGATCTGTATATGTCCCCCCCCTCCCTCTTTTATTACCCCCCCCCCCCCCCCCCCCGCTATTCAACGAGACATCAAAGTTCAATGATTCGGGTACAATTTAAGCATTAGCCAATAAACGTGATTAAGATAACGCTTCCCAAAAAAGACGTTTTGTCTGGGACTGATAAAGTCATATGGGATACAGATGTGGTTTTGATTTGTGTCTGGCCTAAAAAAAAAAAATCAGCTGATTTCAGTAGAGATGGTACGAAGGGACATCGCCAGATTCAACTTATTAGCAGGGCGAGTTTAGCTCGATGACATCAAAGCTCTGCGGTTTATTTGAGCCTATAAAAAAAAAATCTTCATTATAAGAACACCAGTTTTTGTGTATTGGTATGGCTGCCATGGAGAGAGCTGCTGAGGCTCTCTGAAATATCGCTGCTTTTGTTGAAGGCTGAACCGTTATTAAATTGTATCCTGCAGAAAAGGGGGGGGGGGACTATTGAAAAAAAAATTGAAAACGGTATCAGTGATCAAGTGTGTGGGTCTGTGGGAGTGAAGTGAGTTTGAAGTGGCAGCCATTTTGAATCTCTGGGTTAGAGCCCTCTGATAATAGGTTTGGGCTTACATTTTGTGAAGCAAATAAGTATGGTTATTGTAAACCTGATGATATGGCTTAAAACACTCTTATGTTGTGTGAAAAATATCACTTATCTATTTTAAAAACACCTCAGTAATGTACTTAGCCTGAGGTAGAATAAGACAAAGATTCTCCAGAGGATCCTATTGAAAAATATTTCACCACCAGTGCCGGTGCAAGGATTTTCGTCTACACAGGCGAAGGTGCATTTTGGTGCCCCCCTGCTCTGATCCGCCACGCCTCCCACACCATTAAGCCTCCTTACATTATATATATATATATATATATATATATATGTATAATGTATAGTGTAAAAAATAAATACATCTAAATATTCAACTCGCATGCTCTTAATGTGTCACACATTGAAACCCTTAAACACAAATACACCCTTGCAGTCACACACAGAGACACACTTACCACTTACACACACACCCTTACACAGACACAGTGACACACTTACACATCCTTACACAGACACAGTGACACACTTACACACACCCTTACACAGACACAGTGACACAATTACACACACCCTTACACAGACACAGTGACACACTTACACACACACACCCTTACACAGACACAGTGACACACTTACACACACACCCTTACACAGACACAGCGACACACACACACACACCCATACACGGAAAGTGACACACTTACACACACCCTTACCACTTACACACACACAGTGACACCAATACACACATAACCTGAGACACACTATTCACTCAATATGCCAGTATTTTGCCCCTCAATATGCCCTTTAATATGCCAGGATTTTCCCCTCAATATGCCATTCTTTTGCCATTTAATATGCCAATATTTTGCCCCTGAATATGTCATTTAATATGCCAGAATTTTGCCCCTCAATATGCCAGGATTTTGTCCATCCAATATGCCATTTAATATGCCAGGATTTTGCCCCTCCAATATGCCCCTCAATATGCCATTTAATATGCCAGGATTTTGCCCCTCAATATGCCAGGATTTTGCCCCTCCAATATGCCATTTAATATGCCAGCATTTTACCCCTCAATATGCCATTTAATATGCCAGGATTTTGCCCCTCAATATGCCAGGATTTTGCCCCTCAATATGCCATTTAATATCCCAGGATCTTGCCCCTCCAATATGCCATTTAATATGCCAGGATTTTGCCACTCAATATGTCAGGATTTTGCCCCTCACTATGCCAGGATTTTGCCCCTGGGGGCACGGGAAATGTCCCCCCCCCCCCTTGTAGCTCCCTAAGGCAGCCGCCTGTTCACCACCTCCCAGCTGATTTCCTCCATTTATCTCACACAACCAGTGTTTCTGTCAGTCTCTATTCCCTAGCCCTTTATCCTTGCTAGTAGTTACCCCCACATTAGGTAGCCATTTATTTATTTTGTATAGACACAGAAACACCTTTATAGTGTTTAGGAACGTGGTAAAATCACTAAATCCTTCTTCAGAAGTCAGCGTAGTATCCGCACTCTTTATATAAAATGTACAAAATACATTATCTCAGCGTGTGCATGTTTTTGATGAAAGTTCTCATCATAGCCAAGATTCCATCAATCCAGAACAGAGACACAGCTAAACCCAAAGCTTGCACTAGCTACAAGTAGGAAGACGTTCCCCGTCTAGAGAGCATGTAACACAGTCGTTTTCATTTTTTTTTTCTGTTTTCCAAGTGAATTATTATACTTAGAAATAGCAAGGCATTTATCATAGAATAACCAGATGTCCCCTTTAAGGGAGAACAGTTATGGAAAAAAAAAAATATATATATATATATATATAGATAAATATATATTATTATGTTTTTAAATATATAAATATATATGTATATATATATATATATATATATATATATATATATATATATAAACCATCTATCGTGATGGGGAAGTCTGCTCACCTTAATTCATCATGTTCCACTATATTTTATGTGCCCAAAACAGAACATTGGTGGCATAAGTGGGTGGTGGTAAAAAGAGCATGACTACCATATAGATTGCTTTGTATCGCACCCCACTGCCCGGACACTGTGTGGGACAGCCCAATCCAGGACCGATGACTAAGCACCTCTCAGAGCGAAACGCGCGAGGCTGTTAGTGTTTCATTTACATATATTGGTGAGTACCGCAAAATGTACCTTTATTTAGAATACCTTTATCATATGTCCTACACTGGCTGATGTATAACAAGGACAGTTAACTCTTTGTTTAATACAGATAACACAGAGATTGATGCATGCTAAAGGAGATATTGATCCAGTTAGCAAAACAAGGCTTCTGTTAATATATAAGGGTTAATACTGCCTACTTGTCCTGATCTGAAACATCTGCATTGTCTTCCTTTAAGTCCCCTTACCCAGCAGTGTGAACTTCTACAATGTTTTCATTCCATCCTGTTTGATGCTCCATGGGGTCACAGACCGAACACAAATCATCTCAGGCTTAGTAGTGGGGGGAGCGGCTGGATGAAACCCAATCCCCCAAATACTGAGTGTCTACAAACAAGGGCTCATTTTTCCTGGAGGAGACCTCCATGACTTCCAATTGGGCAAAGTTAAAAGACTTAGACTACATTTAAATGTATGCCCTTCACAGTATGTATTCCACAAGAGTATTTTCATGTCATCATCACAATAGATTGAGATTTGTCAAACTGTGGTCAGCTGCAGGAGAGGATTCTGGGTAATGTGCTAGTAGTGCTGCATATTGCAGGTGCAAGATATGGAATGGTAATAGAAAAATAACTGTCAGGGATGCTGCTGCTACTATATGCCCTAATCTGAATGATCATTCCTAAGTATGCTATTAAATATTCACAGTTAGGTTAATCTCCATTTACTCAAACACATACGCTGTTAACTCTTAAATACCCTTAGGGCAAGTCATGGGCTCTTAAGGCCATTATCTGTGCAAATGTTTTGCCATTTTGCATTTCTTAGAGGGTACCTCTGCCGCCCCATAATCATGTTCCAAGTTGTTTCCAAACAACTGGATGAAGTGTAGCAGAATGGATACTCCGCATTATGGAATTAAAATTGTAAAAAAAAACAAGTATGAGCACACTAAATTGTTAGCAAATGTATAGATCAATATATATATTCTGTTCAGTAGTGCACGCGCTCTAATTCATTTTGTGCACACTAAAAATAAATACTGGCACAAGCATTACAAAGCTGGGGATGGTGATACCCAGCTAGTTGCTAGGAAACTGGAAGCAGCCCCAAAACAAGGGAGTATTTGATTAATGAGCACAAAATATTTGGGGGCAGTGAACATTGTATTGGAGGTCCACAAACATGCATGTTACAGTCTATTTTCCATCATGAAAGTGTATATACCTAGCAGTGTTAAAAGTGCAAAAAGATCCCTTTTGAACCAAACATTTGCTAGCAATTTGCTGGGTTCAATCAAACAACGTACGTTATGTGCAAGTTCTACGTGCATGACAATGGTGCACTCCAGAATCCATGCATAAGCTGATATGTTATGATAACTTAGCAGGTTTAAGAGCATAATGAAGAACACTGTCTATTACCTCAGCCATATTTAAGAGGCGTCTCTGGGCATGATTCAGGGCAGCTGACTAACACACAAGAAATAAGGGCAAAATAATATATTTTTCTGATATTTTGTAGCAATTTAATTGGGATGGCCAATTTTGAATGTTTAGGGAGCTTAGAAATCAAATAAAGTTTATCTATAAATGAAACTTTTTTTCTTATTCAACATGATCCATAATTACAGAAAGGGCGGCGATTTTCAGAAAAAGAAGGCAAAACATGGCAGTGTTTATTTTGATCACCAGCAGCCATGCCGATTCCTTATTCTAATATGATATCAGATTCATCTGGCTTCCTGCTCTCAGTATCCTGTGAATTCCACTAGCACAGCACACTTATGGCGCCTTATGGCTCAGATGAGGTTTGCTTACACTGAATAAAAACTGGCCGCTGACAGCTTCTGCTGCCAGTAGCCAAACAGAGTACAAATATACACATGCACGCACACACTAAATAAATAAAATAATGAACTAAAACAATAGGGGGTCCCCCAAGAACCCTATAAACCAGATGGGAGCTGACCTGAGTGAATAAAAAATATGGTGTTACAGAAAAACTAACAAGAAGTTTCCCAATGCCTTTGCTTCCTCCCCCCCCCCTCCCCCCACCCACACCCACACCCACACCATTAAGTGGACTCTAGGTGTCTAAGTGTTGTCCTCCAACAGTTTCTCAACTATAGCTGCCATGGCTGTCTGCATTTCTTGAAGACTGTTGTAGGACTAAGGGATTTTGAGTTCAACAGCTGTTGGAGGGCCGAATGATTAGCCAGTGGTCAAATGTCCAAAGTTGGAAGTTTATGGAATTAGTGAAGTCGATTAAAACATGAGCAAAGCATTTGATGCGCCAATGAATGTTTAAGCAAATTTAAGGGTCTGCTGAACAAAGAGAAAATTGAAGGGAATTGAGATGGGAATTTCGAACTGTCGGCCAAAAAAGCCGAGTTGGAAATATTCTCCAAGGCAGCTGACTTACGAAATAGGGATAGGATAGGAAAGGTACAGGGGCACCTAGGTCAAAAACTGAAATACTTGGGAGGTATGAATATTTGTAGTTAGTGTAAATACTTACCACAATTCCTGTGAAAACTGCTTCCAGCGCACAGGCTGCAAGCACCAATCACAAGCCTCAAAGTCGATAGGATCCTACCACAAAAATCAGGACGACTGTCTCGGCAACCATGAGTGTGCTGCCTTGATAAAGGTTGCAGATAGCAGTCACCACGTGTACCAGGAAAGGTATTTGTCTGCCAATACAACACTAAAAGCTGGCCAAACTCCAGGGTAAGTTAACACAGACTGGGGTAATTAATCCCACCTTTATTTCAAACACTATATGTATTGGCCCAAGTGTCTCAGTGCCATTAACAAGCCAGATAATACACCTGCTCTCTGCACATATGGTAAATGCAGAAAACCTCATACTATCTACTCAACGTAATGTCTTGGACAGTATAAAAGTTACTAGAAAACTAGACTTCTGGTCTAATCTACTTGAGCTCCTTGTTCTCCGGGCTGCTTATTTAATTTAAACGCTGTCTGCCCTATAGTTTAAAATAAAGTCAGATGAAAATAATATTCACCATCCAACCTCAACGTTTATACCAAGAAACAGATCGCACTTTTCCAAGTGACTCTGTGGAGCCATGGGAATGGCTTATAAACCCGGCGGGATTTAAACACTAGGGACAGATGATTAAAGTTTATCTATGCTATAGTTTCTCTTCTCCTAAAGGAGAAATAATAAACCGAGATTTTCTTTGAGTTGTATATGTAATGAGATTTGCTTTAGTGTGTAGTTGATCTTTAGGACTAACATACTCCCAAATCGCTCCTCTAGTAAATAAAAACCTCCTAGGGCTATAAGGCTGATGCAGGTTAACAAAGAATGGAACAGGAATCTTACAATGGGCTTGCAGTTTTGTCCCTATAAAGACTCACCAAACAGGGATGGATATCCCTTGAGGCGGTGTGAGACTATTTAGGAGGCTTTAGGATTAAAGGGTAGAAGGTTGTCAGTAACCAATTTAAAATTAAAACCATAAAAAACAATAACAAAGCCCTATTTCCTTCTGGGGATACTCACTTGTACTGAGCACAGTCATTCTCTGAAAAACATATAGTACAGGAGAGTGCCTCTATTTGCTAGTAGAACATAGAAGTCGAAAGTTAGTTAGCATACTTCCTTAACATCAGTGGAACAAATTTGTAGCCCTGCCTAAAAAGCCATGGGCAACCAATTGGCTAAGAGATAGGGCAGCCACAAAAAAAAATATTGGGATTTCTAAATAAGGGGCAATCATTGTTATAAATTAGACAGTGATGATTACCCTTTTTTTTAAACTTATTGACATTTTGCACCGGTTTTATAATTCCCCCCACATCTTTTGGTTTGTTCCTTTGCCCGTGATGTCTTCCTTTGAGCGTAGAAAGTTAGCTTCACTAATCAGTTCCTCTAAATTTATAACGTTGCCCCAGAAATGCACCAGTTTATTTTTGATATTTATTTCATGCTATGCCTGGACATATTTAACAACACGCTGGGTACACGGCAGATCTGAAGCCCCAGAACACCAGGAACAGAGCCGGATGGTGCCATCCCAAGAGTCTTCCTTCTCTGTGCTTGACATGAATAAAGGGATTAGGATGGTATGTTTCCGCCAGCTCTCTCCGTTGGACAATAGGCTCCAAGGTTTAGTGTCACACTCTCTGACACAAGTACAGCAGGCTGTCAATCAGATTTCATCAAGACACTTGTGTCACTTCCATAATCTTATTAGCAGATAAAAACAGGCAAATCCCCTCTAGAATAGAATGTTGCATTTAATGGTTCATACAATTCATTTAATCCCTCTGGTCATCAGGCCGTGTAACCCCTCCGGAGGAATTTGCCATAAAAAAAAGGGGGTTGTAGTTGTGGGTTGTAAATGACATGGGAATTCGATGGGCACAATCCTTAATTCGGCCAAAATCTTTAACCAACTTTATTGCAAACTGCATTTAATGGTCCATTGGTCTTGTAACAATGTATTGCTGTGTAAATCTAAAATCCGATTGCTTGTAGAGGACGGGAGATAGCTTGCTGGAGTCACAAACACATGAATTTTTTATCTCCAGAAGGAATAAACGTACAAAAAAAAAGAGAGAAATAACGTACTTTTTCTGTTTTAGTGGGTAAGTTGTGAGGCGGGGAAATGGGGGGGGACGACAAGTGGGGGAGGTTAAATGATGGATTGTAGGGGAGAAGGGAAGAAAAAAGAAAAGTTTCCAATAATATTTATATCAAAATAATTAAATAAAGATTTTTACAGCTTCAAAATGGCATTTTTACCAAGTTCTGTGAAATTAGAACTTAGAAGGTATATTTTTATTTCTACATTCTGACTTCTGAACAGTCAGCACTTTGAGTAACTTAGAATGGATGTAAAATATAATAATATACACATAGTGGAGATAATGGTAGTCAGATGGTATAAGAGTGTAAAAAAAATATTACCCTTCATGATTGCGATCTATTATATTGCACAGAAAATCTTAAGCTATTGGTCACAGTGTCAAAAATATGGAAAAACATTTCTAATTGCTATGGGCATCTCCATTTTAACTTCAATTTTTAACATCAATTTTATCACCCATATTTTTTTGGCGCTTGTGCTATGGTGCATAACTCATGCTGTAATGGCCCAGTGGGCTACAAAAATGGGTAAGCATCAGCATGGTGGGCATTTACAGGAATTTGTGAGGGACAAATTAATGATGCCCTATGGACCGTCACATACCTTGCCACGGACACTTTGCGTATTACTGGCCGTAAGTTCAGGTGTGTTTTGGGCTGCATTAAATTATTTTTTTTTATATAGTTAGCCATAGGGGGGGAAAAATCATGGAGATTGAATGTATCTGTAATTTTATGCTATGGAATTTTGGAACTATTAATTGGATTTCGTCTATACAAATATACTATTTTTACATACAAAAAAAGTAGACATTAATCACTACAATAATGACAAAAAGATGGGCATAGTGTAAAAATGGAAAAATAATAATAATAATATCCAAACTTTGATATTTTCTACTGTCTGTTGCCTATTGTAACATAGCTATAGAAACAAAAAAGATTAACAGGTCTGACCCCTCAGGTAACATTTGATCATGATAGCTAAATATGTTGCTTCACTTTATTTATCACACTGTATTTTACTTAGTGAGCTTTTTTAAAGAATCTATAATTGAGATAATGAATTTCATAAAATGGACTATACTTATCGAAATGAAAACAATTTTAAAATTTTAGAACTTTTTGGATTGCATTGTTAGTGTAAAAAATATTTGCAGACCACAGAGAGCATACAACTTCATATAAAAGACTTTCTATAATTTCTCCACTTGGTATTACTGGTCAAGATCCCATTGTGCAAACTATGAAAAATCTTTAAAATCATAATAAAAATAAGAGTCATAACAAATTAAAATACTACAATTTACTATACCTATCTCGTATATTATAACTGTACCTTTAATGTTGTTGTTTTTTAAATATAGTTTCCTTAATGTTTTTTACCAAAGCCAACTCCTAGTAATAAATAAGCAACACAGTGATAAATAACTTCAGTTAATGAAAGTTTTAAGAGTTTGGATGAATTCCCCTATTGGAAACCCAACTCATTTTAAATTTCTAGTGAAAAAAAGAAATATTAAGCTTTACAGTAGACCCTTTTGCCTGTGAAAAATTCTTAATTTTAAAACTAACACATACAAAAAAAAAGAAGGATCTAATGAAAAATAATATTTGCCTGTGTTTGAGAATTTTAGGAAATGCTGTCAGTTTTGAATAGCAGCGTTAAAACCTTACTATTGATGGCAGCCTGCGGTCTTTATAAACAGTTAATCCCGAGAGCAAGACTACTTAAAGCAAACATACAACCCATCACATCTCCATCAAATTACACCTTCCTCGAACATTTTAACACAAACTTTCTGGTGAAAGGAGATAGATTCTTTTCGCGGACTCGAGGTTAGCTTTTCACTTTTTAAAAGTATATTATGGACAAATAAACATTTAGAGGCGAAAAAAAGTAGGGGGGGGGGGAAATCTTGCTGCCCCTGTAGGGAGGAAACTGTATTATTTTTGGCGTTGGATGACACAAGTCATTTGTGACATGAAATTCAGATCAGCGCGAGGCCGATGAAATGGCAAGCCAACGCTAGCCTACTTCCTCAAGTTCCTGCGTTTGCTTTTGAAAATACTTTTCTTCCTCTCAAACACGTCTGTAAAAGATTTGACATTTTGCTCTCTTTATTCACTTGGCAAAGGAAAAACAGTATGTTTTCCATAATGCCCCACTAGGATCTAAGTAGTGAGCATGATTATTTTCTGTAAACATAGCGTGGTTTGATATAGGAATGTATTATTTGTAAATTTGCTCATGGGACTATCGTGAGTTGCTGTTATAATAATGTTAATAATACTCTAGTTATTATATAGACCGCTTTCTCCCCAAGGGGAATTATAGAACTCATATAGCGTTAGGGATTGGACTTAACCAATGATCATTACCCAACTTTAAGGAACTCATTGTATCAACATTGGAAGAATGAAGGGCTGAGTTGACACTGCCAGGAATTGAATCTGCTACACTGAGCAGGTAAGACAAAGGGGGTTGTTTACCAGCTGATCTATCTCACCAGCTTCTGGGATTTGATAAACACAGTGTAGGTTGCCTAAAATTAATAAAATAGCACAAGTTTAGGAATGTCCATGTATAAGAAAATAGTCTATACAATCAATACCCTACGATGTTGCAAATGTAGTTTAATTTTTTTGAGCAAAGTCATTAATATGAACAAATACAATGATCCTTGTTTTCAATTTGTTGACCCAACTTTATATCATTAACCAGAATAATGTAACCAAATATACTTTCAGTCTCTTAGATTACAGACTAGGGATTTAAATCTAGCGAGTTTGATGAATGGACACATGTTACAAATTAATTGAGCAGGTATAGTTTGTCCTTTGGCCAAAAAGAAAAAACACTCTTTCCCCAAATTCATCTGATCATCACAGCCTAAGGGGCTATGGCTCATTCCCAGTCTGTCACCTAAAAAGCCTCAAATTGGTCTATATCCCTTAACTCTATTTCGCTATATAATCTCTCTCTACAACTCCTCCCTATTACCCTCTTGCCACTAAATAGAAGGGTATGATATTTCAAGTTATGTATGATGTTGTCATCTAGACCAGTGCTTCTCAAACCTGTCCTCAAGGACCCCCAATGGTCCAGGATTTAGGGATTATCCAGTTGTGTTTGAATACGAATAAGGATAACACCTGGTGTGGTTCCCTAAGCTTTAGGAAACCATACCAGGTGTTATATATATTCTTATTTAAACACACCTCGATAATCCCTAAATCCTGGACCATTGGGGGTGCTTGAGGACAGGTTTGAGTAACAGTAATATAGACTGAAATAAATATTCTTTTACGTACAAGCAGATACTAATATGGCACAAAGTGAATGAAAGAGTACTTCATAGTTGATGATCCTATAGTTGAAAAGTGTACACCTGATTTGTTTTTAAAAAATTCTCAGTTTATTTGGGTATATATTAATTCAGTCGTCGTAGGACTCTTTCATCAAGGGAACAGATTAATGTCGGACAAGAAATCATGTGATACTTCGCCATGGCAACAAAAATGCTATTACCAAAATTGCAGCCATCATGTGATTCAAAGGCTTGCAATGGAACTCATTAAACATCTTATATATTTGGTGCTCAGTAGTCTACAGGTTATACTTGGCATCGAGGTGTTAATAATACACAGCCAGCTTTGAATGACTCAGAAACATAGGAGATAATTTTAAGTGCAGAATCCAAAGTATCTATAAAATATTAAGTTAATTAATGCTCTTATAAATACTAATTATATCCTCCATAAAACTCCTTTATAAAGGATCCAAAAAGAAAATGCCAAGAGGGGGAAAAAATGAGGAAAGCTTTTTTTTTTTTATACTTCTGCGCTATGTAAGGTGTATCAAAGGGGATTTAAATGATTAGAATGAGTTACAAAAAGTAGGCCAAAAAAAAAAAAAAACAAGTTAGAAAAATTCTACAGGTGCTATTCAAACTCAGCTAAGTTTCTAGCTTTGTTGGCAAGTCTCTCTGTTTAGTGAATAAAAAAAGTCTAATGGGTCTATTCACTAAAATTTTACTTTGGAGGTCGACTTTCATTTTGAGACTAAGTCAAATTTGGTACCTGAGTTTACTAAAAAAAAAAAAAAAACCCAGGTTCGAATTTTTCCCAGTCAAGGGAGGCAAAATGGCTGAAGCTATTTTTGAGTGAAAACTCAGGTGCCGAATTTGACTTAATCTCAAAATGAAAGTCGACCTCCAAAGTCAAATTTTAGTGAACAGATCCATAAGAGTCGCCTAATCACTGTATTTGTGCTTTTCCCCTCCTTGACATCATAGATTTTTGTCGACCAAATTTCCCAAAAAACTTGCTTCACGTTATAAATATGTATACAGTATACTTTGTACAAACATGGCTGTTTATTACCATTACTGTTAATAATTTATGAACAATAGCTTGTTTGGGATGACAAACAAGTTCATATAATGCAAGGACATCGAATGCTCGGGCCAAGGGCCAACTATGGCCCATAAGACAGCAAGGTGAGGCCCAACTGACTTAACTATCCATATTAATATTAGCCCGAAAAAATACGTAGTTTCATTTAAACTGTTATCGTGTTACAGCCAAGTCATTATTCAACATTGTAATAAATAAAAAATAAAAAAATACAGGGCAATTTTTAAAATCCGGCCTACTTCAGAAAGAACTCCACATATAAAGTGAAACTCTACACAAAGTAGAACATGACTAATCTGGCAGGATTTACCCTAACGCATTTGGTTTTGTTATGATCCAGCATTTATTAAGTGACCTAGACAAAAGTGAGATGTAGGGCATTAAAATATATCATTCAAAAATGGAAATATGCATGCTGACATGTAAAAAGAACATGAGGCCTGTTAGAATATCGTTGTACTTTTCACTCTCCAAAGGCATCTTTTGTAGAAAGTTTACCTCAAAAATTAAGGAGAGAAATGTAATATAATACACTTCAGTATTGCTTACATATACAGACCAACACTACAAGGTAGACTGATCTAAGGAGGAGTGATGAGATTGACACAATTATTCATTCTAGATGTAATTATAGGATTATCGGTGTGTCACTTGGGAGAGATATTTGTATTTTAAGATACTGTATGTACACAAAACTACTGGAAAACCTATTCCACAGTGCGTTGCGATTTGTATTTTCCCAGAAGGTGCCGAGTAACACAATTGCGTGCACACCCTTACTCGGGGTTGTAAATTAAGTCAAAAACATAGAATTGTACTCACTTAAGCGTCATTTGTGGTGAATTGAACACCAGGTTACAAAAATAAAAATTGCTGGAAATTTTCCCTTAGCTACTTTTGGCAAATTGCCAATTTTGGTTACAGGGTGTGCAACTTGATTATCCATACAGCACAATTCACCATTAACCAAGTAATCCCCACAGCTTCCTAATGACATGGCAGCTTTTCATTGGTCTAGCACCAGAAAGAATGATCATGGCAGCCATCTTGTTGTCAGCAAATCTTCACTGGAATTTGAAGTAAGCAAATTATTAGCCTGAAAAGGATAAAAGGATGGAGTCATGAGAGAGGCTGACGCTAAGAGCACCAGCACAATGAATAGACTAGATGGGCCAATGGCAAACTAGATGGGTCAAACAGAAGGACCAACAGGAACAAGCGGCTTCGCAAGCCACACATCAGTCACCTTGAAATGATACTACGAACACACTGCATAAATCTGTTGGTTTAATCCCAAAATAAGTGAGGCTACAAAACCAAGAGGAGACACTGGGCGTCTACATTCTCTCTTTTACATGGGTCAAACGGCTCTTATCTGCCGACACATTCGATTGCTAGACCTGCTAGGTAAGGATACAAATAATCCATCTTGTCTCATCATGTATCTTTAAAATAACCTTGAATAAGAGCGTATAAAAAGTGTTTAGACTGCGCTTCTACAGATATTTTTTTTTTAAAACAAATTCACGCCCTTGTTCTCCCCCCTCCACCCCCCTCCCCCCCCCCCAAAAAAAAGAAATCCTGTTGCCCAGGTATAAAAATGCTCTGCTGGCTTCATATCCTGGCCAATATAATTGTACAAGAGAATAATCTTGGAACCTATATCTGCTAAAGCACTACACTGCCAACATTTAATGGTACAAAACATGTTCATTTATGATTTTCAATTAATAAGTTGCAAAAGAAGAATAAAAAGCTTGTGGGACAAATTGCTTGAAATATATAATGTTCTTTAAAAAAAAAAAAAAAAATTAAAAAGAGGAGGCGTAAAGCAATAAAATGTCACTTTGGGGACATGTACTAAAATGAAAGACATTTTCCAAGTATAGCTTTTGGTATTTAAGTACAAGAGCCCAGGGCGATATCAGACCAAAATATCTGTGTTACCTCCTAGATGCCGTCTTTGCTCGATTTCTATGTACACCACCGTCTCTTCCTGTTTACAAATAGATCTTTATTTCTATTTAGACTATAAGAGACATTTTCCACCCTTTGGTCAGGGGGATCTTTAACAGATTATTCTGAAATGCATTGTCTGCTTATCCAGTAACCCAGATATTTGGATATCAAGACTAAGAATTTAAAAAGAACACACAGATATTCAGATCGAATGAAGAAAAACAATTACATTTGGAAGGAAAAATAATAGAGAAATAAAGCTGCCTTTTTGATCAGCAATTTTTTAAAAAGCTAGTTATCAAATTAGTTCAGGCTATAGTTAAAAAAAAAAAAAAGAACACTATTATGTTGCTTATTATTTTGCTTATTTGTCTTCAGGTGTAATCCTCGGTCTGAACTTGTTCTCGGCTGCATACCTCGGATCCCACATATGTTTTATGTGAGATATACTATAACTTGTTAAAAGGTCAGCACCAGTACTCTCCAGATTTTAAGCTCATAGGACCAATATGTTCTCTCTACGATAGTTTGCATATGGACATGACTATTAATGACTTTCTCTCCAACTATACACCCTACTGACCTAGGTGAAAAGAAATTGGGTGTCCCCTATATTTAGCATTTGTCTAGTTAGTACCAATGCACTCCTGGCCCAGCAGATAATAGGTTAACCAAATTTGCTAAATTGTCACAAGAATATAGGTTCCAGCTCAAGATGGCACAACAGCCCGAAGTAGCATTGTATTGCTATATGTATATATACTATACTTATGGCATCAGTCTTTCAACCCATTTGCTTACAAATGTTCTTCATATACGAATTCAACTATGGTATATTTTTATGCCTGAGGTACAGAAGATCTAGAAGTTTCCAAACATGAGGATTCCTTGGGACTCAAGAAGAAGCTGGATATATGTGCCAAGTTCCACTCTATCATCATCAGTTCCGCTCTCTCAGTGGTGTCCAATTCTTTAATGGAGAGGGTTGCATACTATTGAGAAGCAGAGTCTGGAGGGTCATATTCTAAGAAATTCATGACCTTAGAGTGGGTTTACAAAAACACTTGAGGGGCACATCAGGTCCACAGTTGTCCAGTTCGACAACAATGGTCTACATTAGTGCTAGGACCCTGCACTCCGGAACTGATGTTCCAGGATGTTCCAGGATGCCTGCTACACAGCCACAAACTATTTTTCCAGAATGGTCCAAGCCAATACGGAACTTGCGGTCGGAATGCTGTACTATGTTTGTAAATGAATGATGATAATAATTATTACAGTAGACAAAAGACAAAAACAGTGTTAGTTTTGTTATATTAAAGGCACGTCTTTGCATGCACAGCTCAACTTGGTCAAAAAGAAAACAGCTGTTTTTTGACCAGTTTTTAAAATAAATTCATTCTCTAAAGGCAACAGAGAAAATAATGTTTTTAATCAAAAGAGTTAAAAAAAAATTATAATTATAGAAGGATAATTACCACTTCTATTATTATTATTATCTCCTGACGCCAGCTATGAAACAATGTATGTCTGTGTCTGTGTGCATATCTATATTTGTGTCTATCAGTCTCAGTGAATATCTGTGTTTGTAGGTGTAGCCACTCAGATGTAGTTTGCAAATGATGTACCTGTCTCTTTGTGTCCAGAAACCAATGTTAGAAAAGACCTGATTTTTACAACAGAAACTCAGTGAAGAAACAAAAATCTCAATATTTCAACCAGCATTGCATGTTTGAATGAATATTACATTTATATTAACATGTATCAACATTGCTCCCAACAATTTACATTGCGCTAGGTACAGAGCATAGAAGGGGACAACATAGTAAGTTAGATGAACAAGAACAGACTGGTACATGAGGAAGAGATTCCTGCTCGCAGAGCTTACAATCGAGAGGATCCCAATTATTGACTGGTTGGGGACTTCTTTGATGACAGTAAGTAGCAGTAAAGACGATCACTACTGCTTGATGCTTACCGTACCCAATCAGCAGTCTGTATATGATGGTGTAGATATATTGACCAAGATGGTGAAATATTTATGAATGGTGTGGGAAGGAACCTTTCCTTTCATGTGTCATTTGAGCTAAATTGATGAGCCTTAGAAATGAAGTATGTGCACCAATAGCTAAATATGAAGCTGCAAGAGGAAGGTTATGTGTAATAGCTCTTGAATTCAAAATTAAATCACAGAATGACTTTATGATGCTTCCGTGAATGCATGGAACAAAATTAAAAAGGTAAGACCTTGCTCATTGGAGGGGGCGTGCACGACAGTCACGGAATCTGGGGGAGGGATTTAGACGGGAGGAACTTCCTGCCCTATGCCAGCAGACTAATGCGAGCATGAGCGAGTTGGTCATTGCCAAATTTGGCCAAATTACATTCACACTGGCCCACCAGTGCGAGGCATGTTTACAATAGATGTGGCAAGTCAGTTGGCCAGTAAAAAGGTCCATAGTATCTAAATATTTTGATATGGGTAAGGGCTAGGACCTTGGTGATAAAGGTTTACTATGGTCATCCCTGCCCTCTTTTTTGATAGTTAATTGGATTTTCTGATAGTTATGCAAGGTTATTTTTGTAACAGATTTTATTTATGCAAACATTAATAAATTCTGATACATTTTTGTGGTGTTTGTTTAATGTATGATAACAGGATAAGCTAGACTCCTTCTCCTACCGATCATATTTGAGGATGGAGTAAAAGGAACAGTTTTTATACGGTACTATGGTCTCAAAAAAACAGACTTTTTAAATCAATTACTTTTTATATGTAGGGTAATAATTTTGATTTAACTTTTTCTGTGTTGTGAGCCAACCCAGACCTAAATCATTGTACTGACTTCTTAATATATCTGTATATATATATATATATATATATATATATATATATATAAACATAAAAATCTTTAAACTTTTTTGAATTGGTGGCTGAAAGCCAGGCAGACCCTAATTTGGTGGGGAACCTTGGCACATGTATACCATACTAATTGGGGAATCTAGGCCTGGTGAGTTGGATGCTTACTTTCTTTGTTCTAAGGCCCTGGATTTCTAATGGGTTCCTAATGGTAGCACTGGCAGTAGGTAAGTTGTGTATTGGTTGCATATGTACACAGTAATTTCTTTACTTAAGTGAGCTTTCTCTGCCTGTGTGTGCCCTATTATTGAAACGTTCTGTGTGTGCGTGCATGCACGTGTGTGTGTGTGTGTGTGTGTGTGTGTGTGTGTGTATTTGTATGTGTGTTGATAAGATGTGTGGGAATGCATTTACGTAGATTTTTATTTTCCTATTTCTGCAGTGTGTGATTATAATTTTTTTTAAAGTAACAGATGTATTTAGTGTTCAAGAAGAAACATCTGTGCCTCAGGCTGGCAGCAGTTTCCTTGGAAAAAAAATGGCAAAATAATACTTCTGAATCAGTACGTGTTACTTAGTTCTTACTACTCACTATTATCTTCATGTATGCTCTGCCATTGTTACACCCCAGGTTCACCAAGGGTTGGAATTTGTATTATCAAGAAATGGCACTCACTTATAGGCCGTTTTCATTGTCAAGGGGGCGTGACTTAATGTCAGCCCCACACACCTCACCAAAAACATTGTCTATATTTCTTCTTCCATTCCTTGTCCATTTTTGACCATATCCTACCCACCATCAACCAATGTCCTAATTACAAAAGACTTTTATGTACATATTTCTTTAAGACAAAATGTGGAAGGAAGACTGAAGCCCTAATGAACATGGCTCCACGTACTCAGGAATATACTCATGTTTCACCTCTATTATAGGAACAGGATAATTGGCTTGGAATTTCTTGATGCCATTGACTGTTGTGCCTTGACCACACCAGAATGGTTGGCATGGATGTTAGGCACAGCTGTTATCTCAATTGGGTAATAAGCCACCCAGAGATCTGCTCACTAAAGGTCAAAACGCTGGCATCTTAATTAGACCAGCTAAAATTGGCTGCAAATGTACACATTCGCTATGGGATTTTACAGCACAACACTGCCAAACCCAAGTTCAACAGCCAAATTCACTGTTGAATCAACTATTGATGTCAATGGAACTCGACAAGAGTAAATAGAACTCACCAGGATGTCACTAGGCAGCAGAACTTGCCTTACCAACATCTCCATTCTTGAAAGCGTTAAATTAGCATTGCCAATATAGTTATTAGTAGGATAGCTGTCCTTCTTAGATGGAAACCTAGCAGCCCTGCCCCTAACAGGCTTGTCCCAGCTGTGCCGCACCAAAATGCTTCTCACCCTTCCTCGAAATTGGCTTGCTCCCATACCTTCTCTTGTTGTCTGTTTAAATGTCTTACACATAAGGATTTATTTATTTTTTTTCCACATAATGCAACTCTGTTTGGTGCACCATGTATAATTGGTGAAGATAATTGGAGAGATCATGCTCACTACTGTGAATGTTTAAGCAATATACAGTGAACATATCTCCCAATATCGGTAACCGACGAATCGGTAACCCAGTCACCACAGCATTAAATCGGGACTGCCCCACGCAAAGCGGGTCAGTTGGCAGGCCTGCGTGAGATTGTATAGTAGTTTATTCCCAACACGATGGAACTGAATATTCAGGCTGCTAGGAAACAAGATGGCTGGCCCAAAGATCTACAGCGCTCTAGTCAGTTTGAAAACCTCTTTTCGAAAATACAGTGTTTTTCCAACTCTGCTGTTTTGGACTTAGACAAGTAACCTGGTTGTCAACCCACTGTTTAGTGACTAAACCCCCATGTTTGGCATATTTTTCTTCATTACAGCCATACATCATATCACTGAAATTGCACACATCAAAGGGTCTAGCGGCAGGAGACAGATTTTGTTAAGGTAATTATGCCTAACATAAACTATGAATATAATTTCTCTTTAATGATCCTTCCCCGTCTGGAGAACCATGAACTGAGAACCACAAAAAGGATTTTAGCACTGTATTGATACAGCGAAAATGACTTCATCGTACATTTGTCCGTTAATCTGGATTTTCTCATGTTGCACTCTCCGCCTCAGAATACGTCTGCAGACAGATTTTTGGCGCACACTCTGTTGGAGCACTTGAAATTCGGAGACATATTGGATGGATCAACTCCATATTTGGAAATATGCGTCAAAAATAGGGGAAAAATCGTCACCAACCATCTACCACTGGTGTACGACACCCTGCCAGAAAAGTTAAGAGTAGTAAAGAAAGTGTTAGAAAGGAAAAAATATATGGCTCAAAAACACGTCACCTAATAGATTCTTTTTTTTTTTTATTGCATTTATAAATGAAGGAACCAAAAGAGACATGTGAAGAAATAATATAAAATAAAATAGGTCAGTGTTGCAAAAAAAAAAAAAAATGTTTATATTATTTGTTGCTTATATTATGCGCCTCTAATATAGTTATTATCTTGGGAGCGGTGTTTATTTAGCTCTGTTCGTCTGCCTCAACACCTTCCCCTTCATTTTGGGTTAGGACTGTCCCTTTTTTTAAGCTGTCTCCCACCCAGTTTTAGGACAGTTTCCACCCACTTTCTTTTTTCACACATAGGGTTGCCACATTTTTATAAAAAAAAAAAAAAATACTGGTTTTGCTGTTGCCTCCAAAGATTTAAGATGGGCCTTGAGCCAATTTTTTATTGGCCTGCAGGTAAAATACAGGAAGAGGAAGGCAGAGTATTCAGGTCATTGTTCTCGAAGATATTACCATTAAAGGGACCGTATCACCTAAACAGTGCTGAAACTGTAAAGAATAAAAATGATTAAAAATGATCTATATATTGTGTTAGCAAAATTGCAATTAAATGCATCAGTCTCCTGTCTATGACATCAAGACTTGCAGCTTGATATGCAAATGAACTGCTTTTCAATGGTAAATGTGCAATTTGCATGTGACGCCACAGGTGATGTCATCAACAGGAGACTCCACAGACACATTTGTAACACAGTTTTCTCCTAATTTATGCGTTTGCTTTGCTAACACCATGTATAGATCATAATTAATCTCTATTTTATTGTCTACATTCACAGTAAAAAAAAAAACAATGTTTAGGTGATACAGTCTTTTTAATGTTCCACAGAATGCAGTACACTCTAGATGCAGGGGGGAAAACACTTAAATATTTAGAAAAGCATTGTTTGCGCCGCAGACGGTGATTAGTCGGATATAAACACAGCAATCTGGTGTCAGCTTAGGGCACTGCAGCAAACGCTCTCCACCAATCGAATCCGAGAATATAAAAATCCAAGGATATATATATATATATATATATATATACGCCATGGCGGCTTCTGTCACCGACAAGATTTATTTAGGCAAATAATAAAACAAACTTTATTGATGCCTCATTCTCCTTTGTAAAATTCATGGGGAATGATTCAATAGGTTTCTGTCGCGAGCAACCCTTAATGTTTAACCCTTCCCTATCACTTATATATTACTGGTACCCAGACCCAGACTTCTATGGGTCGTTATTATCTGAAACATATGGGTTCATTTAACTGTAGCAATTAGAGTTGGTCAGATGGCCTTCTTTTGCTGCTTGGTAAAGTTAGCTTGAAAAATTATTATGTGGTACAAGTAAGAATTGTAAACTCCTTACAGAGTATAATAGATGCTTTCTTAGTATCTATAGCAAACTTTCTGCTATCTATTATACAGTGTTTTTTCACAAAGCAGGGCACTTGGCAAACTCAGGTCAAAATGTAAGCCCAAACAACTTTTTGTTGACAAGATTTGTTTTCCAACTTGGCTATTTTGGGCCTAAATTTTGGCGATTGACCACAATTCGCTGATAAGTGAATATACCCCCATTTATAACTGCATTGAAACAGAACTTTGATGTAAAGATGTTTTAAAAGTGTCATTAATCGGCCTTCTTTAAAACAAAAACAAAAATCCTGTATGTCTACGAGTTATATAAAATATAAACTAGAAAACAAACGACTGAATCCCATTCCCTGTGGAGTGTATGGTTCAGTAGGCCGGAGCCCTTGGTATATAGCACATTATTAAACAGAAGTCTGTTTTGTCTTGTTTTGATAATCCTAAAGGAACTCACAATAACCTTTTGTCTCTTTCTCCTTCGTTCAAGGTCTAGTCCCACTGGAGTCTGACCAATCTAATGGCAGAGATGTACTTTTAACCCTTATGGCGGCCACTGAAGGAACTGCACAACTACTCTTTGGACACACATTAAAAAAAGATGTGTATGTCATCTCAAAATGAAAATGGCCACTGTAAAAACAAAGTGAAATATTAAAAGTCCAGTACGGACTAGGTTGTCGTGTGTGTATTTGTCATTTTATAGGAGTGTGTGAAAAATGATAATACAAAAATTGGTGTGTCATTTAATGGTTATTTAATGGCACTTGCCAAAATTGCGCTACCTTGACATGGTGGCAGGCAAGGCCACTAATTTCAAATGGTGTAAATAAATCCACCCCCATTTTTTAAAATGATTTTACAAATGAGTTATAAAAGATTTGCTTTGTATGGGTGTGTGATCCCTCCCTTGTGTATAACATAAGATCGCTTGAGCAAAGCCACAATACTATAAGCTTGATTATCCCAGTGTTTTGTATATATACACACAATAAATTCCACTGATCAGCCAGGAGAGAGGAATAAGTTACTAGTCCACCTGGCATTTAAACATCTATAACAGTATATCATTCTTTTTCTCTTCTTTCTATATCCAGACAGGAAAAAATGATGAGCCTTCTCGTAGAATTTCCACTATAGTAAATATGTTTATATATCAGTATACCAAACAAAAGAAATGATGCATCTTTATTTTTTTACTTTTATGTTTTTAGATGTTTTGTATATATACTTATTTACCTATATATATATAACGTTTCTTTTTATATATATATATATATATATATATATATATATATATATATATAATAAAGATAAATCTCTATATACTTATACACATGCTACAAACTGATTTGACCTATTTTAGTTCTTTGGTGGAACCTGCAACACATTTTTGAAAAGTTCCACTTTTTTTCGGGTTTTTTGCATAATAATGGGTTAATGGTTCAACACGACACTGGGGAGAAAATGAAAAACATTTCTTTGCGTCACAGTACTGTCTCCGAGACGCATAGCATGGCACCCCATGAATCTGACATCCACCCAGTGCATAGAACTACATGTGGATATGACCGCCTAAGATCTGAGTATTATTACTGCTCCCTATCTAATCCCCCATCACTGATACAGACTAATAAGGAGGGAGGACTGAGCCTGATCTTACAGTATCCTTACATTTAGTGCTATAGAATGCCTAGACTAAACTGGAGTGCAAAAACCTCCTATTGCTATCTCTCGATTGCATGTATTTTATATTTCTGATATAGCTACTTTTTTCACATAAAAAATATACATACGTACGTTCTCCATTTAAAAATATATGTGGCCTTTGCTGTTTTATATATTTTTAATATATATGTACTTATATGTATATATATTATATTTTATTTGTAGAATTATATTGACGGTGATGTATACAAAATATACAACTCATAAAGGATGTAATAAATTAGATATACTTGTACATAATGTGACGGAGGGTAGTGCTTATTAATCTAATATGCCTAATATTATATATTAGTATATACACCTATATACAAACTTTAAGAAAATGTTGAGGATATCTGGGGCCCTTGGTTACATGGGAGATATTATCAACCATACAATACTAATTTATTTTGAGTGTTGATAATAAATTGTAGAAGTGATGGGGTGGGGGAGGCTACTTATTTTATTAATCTCTAAAAGTCAAAATTCCTGCTCCTGCTTGGTTCTTATTAGATTTTTTTTGTATTAAAAATGATCAGTTTACTACTATGTTGTTGTACCATACCCCCTTATTTTTGACAGTTATTATTATACTCTGTGTCCCTCAAAAACACAATAAAAAAAATAATTAAAAAAAAAATACACACACATTTATGCAGTATATAAATATAATAAAAACATACCGTAGGTATACTACTGCCAAAGCTTTTTGTAAATGAGTTTAGTAATTTAACAATATTTCTAAAACTTTTTGGGGGTTAATTTTTGATGCAGTTCCTAAACTATTTCTCATTATGTGCATACCTATAAAGTGTGTTGTCGTTTTTCTGATCCATTTTTCATATTTAGCACTATGGATAGACTGATGAGTAAATCGGTGGCATATTGGAATTTTAATTTAAAAAATTACCATTGGAGGTGTCCACATATCCATTAATGTACACTCTCTATTCATAAAACAATAACACAATCATAAAAGAGCAGATGGAAAAAGAATTAATGGAAAATAAGACAACTACATAAAATAGTTTCAGTGATATAAGCAACAACTGGGGGGGATCAACAACTTCCTCTTCATTAAAACTTCACAGGGATAACTGGTTAGATACATTCCCATATATCTTTCCATTAAAGTCTACTACAGACTGGTGCATGGTGACAGCCCCACAGCAGGCCACCATGTCCAGTCACACCAGGTGATGCGACATGACAATGCTTCACAAGGAGATATATCTCTTAATTACCAGTAAGTATGAATGCCTCAACAGGGTCCCACTTGACATAAACAAGCGACAATGCCTTTTTTTTTTTTAAAACAAACTTTATTGAACGCTATGCAGTGTTAAAGAAAAACTATTAAGTATTTTGTAGTCAATCTTCCAAACGGAATGCAAGCATAGGACTTAGATTCAGAGGTTAATGAAACAAACAGAAAGAGAGGCCTGTAAAGCAAATACACTCCAGGCATCTATGTTATTAAATAAGATAATGATAATGGCATGTATGTTGTCTTTCAAAGTTGTTCTGTAAACGACATTGTTAATATTAGTCAATAAATGTCACATTGGTGTTCAACATAAGTTGATTTATGTATTGTATTCTGCTGATGCACAATTATTCACAATAAGATATATAAAAACAAAAACAAAGTAGCTGTTAAAAAGTTCCTTTAACAACAATCAAATGTTTGTCATTCACATATATATATATATATATATATATATCACAATCATACTGTTCTACAAGATTAATTGTCAACTCCTTATTTATTTTTATATATATATATATATATATATATATATATATATATATATATATATATATATATATATTAATATATATTACAAAAATATAAAACGTATAAATGGGATTTTATGAAGGGGCGAAATATTTCTTTTAGAACACAGTGTAGATAGTGTCTGAATGTCTCCAGCTGCAAAAGTTATATATAATAAGATCATACCGTTAAATGCATATTATCATGCTAATTTGTCCCATTTGATAGATGATTAGATGCTTTCTTAGATTTTAAACACCCCCCTCCCAGCCCTCCTTTCTTGTAAAAATAGAAACATTAAAAACTGCTGGTGGATTTTCAGGGTATCCAAGAAAAGAGAAAAGTAAAATCCCAGAGCAGTTATAACCTCAAAAATATTTATAGTCAGCAAGTCATTTTAGCCTTTGCTGAGGGTTTCCAAGGAGAAGAATTTTCAAGCTGTAGGTAGGAAATAAATATCCTAAGAATTACCACAGGCCTGTTTGGAAGCTTTCCTGAAAGCCTGACAAAGGCTGAAGCAAAGCAATAGATGTTTCTCTTTGTGTCTTTCCAGACTTCTAGCAGAGCCATATTATGTCTGAGTGATTGAAGTGGCTGTGCTCACCCTACAACACAAAAAAAAGACCCTAAATTTTACTGACAACCATGGAGAGGACATTTAAAAAACTCTCCCCTCTCTTTTTTTAAAGTGATACAGCACTGTATGAGATGTTCCATGACTTGGGAGGAAACATGATAGTTTCAAAATAGAGAACAAAAGTTTAAAAAAAAAAAATGTCTCTGAAGAATTTCTACTTATTCTTGCTCTCCTCCTCATACAGGGTTAAGTCAGCCTGATCTCACTAAATAACACTGGTTCATTTGCATATTATATATTTTACATTTTACAACAATAGGTATTGTATTTAATTTGATATAATCAGTATGACTCACCATGTACAAAAAAAAACATGTGTGGGTGTAAGTACCATAAAACAAGTCTGTATGTATACATTATTAATGTAAATTATTTATATAAAATATTATGCATATATGTGCACTTTTATTTTATATATATATATATATATATATATATATATATATATATATATATATATATATATATATTTAGGTTTGTGGAACACATATTACATGAACAACTACCTGTTAAAATAAACACTCACTATATTAACTTATATACTGTAGAGATATATACTGATTATCAGTATATATATATATATATATATATATATATATATATATATATATATATATATATGTTAGGAAACAAGAACCAGATCTAGATTTCTGTGAATTAAAATTCCTTCTCTGTGTTATGAAAATGTAAAAGTAATAATCACAGTAAATATTACATGCAGTCTCTATACCACTTGGAAAGAATATAACCATACAATATTATCAGCACAAATGTCTTGTTTTGTTTCTTTTAAAAAAAAAAAAAAAAGCTAGAACACTACCCCGCACGATCTTAGATTTCGTATTGAGATGTCGTACCGTTGTCCACAAACCAGGTACGCAGAGTAGGGGGGGTGTGTTTGTGTAAAGGAAAGGGGTGGGAAGCTAATTTAAATAATAATAATGTCTAAATGCTGATGTGTAAGCTAATAATCATTGCTAAATAAAGCGTTGGCTAATGATGCAGAGGCTCAAATTCTCACCATGTATCAAAATAAATACAAATTAATAAAAAGTAAAAAGACATTACTAAGTTATGAACTTTAAGAATGAAAGCATTGCACCTAGTTATCTGGACATTTGAAGCCAAAATTAGTGCTTTATTATGTTTACGTGAATCTGATTTAATATAGAATAACTTTAATTTTCTGAATGATTTTAGTCATTAAGCATTTTAAAGAAATGCCTAATTTATGTTTTATACTAATAAAAAAAATAATCATGCAGGAAATGGAGAGGGGGTAGTGAACAGGTTAAATCACAGATATAATATGAGTGCTTGTATACGCAGAGATATAGAGAGCTGTACAGCTCGTAGAATTTTATAATTATTTTTTTCGATTTATTTTATTACAATGGATATAATGCAAAACATATATATGTCCTTGTTTGGAAGCTTAAGTAAAATAGATATAAATGTATTAATAATTCAGGGTAAGCATAGATGTATTATACACAAGAGACGCCGTATCCCATATAAAATATTAAATATACATTATAATCTTATAATGGTGTTGAATGGATAAGGTTAGAGATACACATGAATGGTTTTGAGACTTGCTACGCCCACTGTACATTGTATATTTAGGGCACAGCGAACCCCATTGAGGGCAGTATAGCCCAGAGGTGACTGGAATTCAGTATTTTTCCCCAACATGCTCAGTCAAGCGTTTGGCTGGCTGAGCATCATGGGAGATGTAGTCCACTACAGCTGGTATTCCAAATCGTTTTCCTAGCCCCCTAATATTAGCCATGCCATGTATTAAGGAACAGATGGAAAATCTGATATCAATTTCCCATTTATGGAAGTATTTTGCAAAAAAAAAAAAAAATATGGTTTCGTTAAATGCTTTGAGTATGGATCTGTATTAGGGAGTTAAAACATTTATAGAAATATTAATAAATGCAGGTCTAGTTTTACATCATAAAAGCAGTGAGGTAGCATGCAAGAATTGGACGTTTTAAATATGGATCCATAGTAACATTTCCAGAGGGAGCGCTTGCACGATGAATGCATTCTATTATATTAATACATCAGGGGGGAAAATAGCTGAAATTGACGCAAGTCAAAACCTCCGAAAAAAACCCCATCAATTTTATTAAAAAAGTGCAGAGATTAAGTTACTTAGCGACTTGAATGGATTTTGCCATTCTTTTAAAAGGCGAAATACATTAGTACCACTATATGTATATACACACACACATAAATATATATATACACACACACATAAATATATATATACACACACACATAAATATATATATACACACACACATAAATGTCTATATATATATATATATATATATGTGTGTGTGTGTGAAACACATTTATTATGTAATTTATCTATATATGTAATAAAGATGCGAATTAAGGAGCTGGATTACGGATTATATTTATGTATATATGTATTATAAATCGAATATTTATTTATATTGCTCTCTACATACATACATGAACCAAAAAAATGGATTTAAAAAAAAATAAGTGGTTTTTTTTTTCCATGTAAAATGTTGTACGTTTAGTAAGACTCGGTGTATAAAATTAAAAAACGTGTCACCTAATTTTCAGCATGATTTCATCGGTTTATATGAATCACTGACCACTATTGGCGACAGATTAATACATATGTAGACTGTATGTAGGTCAGAAGGCGTCTATGGGCGAGCAGCGTGCAGGAATGTCGCCTGGATCATTGTGTACCGGGGCACTTTGAGGATCTCTGGGCATTTGTGCGAATCGTGTTCCCCTTAAAGACTTTTTCAGACTTTGTAAAGTGACCCAATGTTCATTAGTTAATTTTGAATTCTTTATTATTAAACTGATCACTATATAGCAGGTGTCACTTACATAATTCGATTTATTGTGCGGAATTCTCTAAAACGCGAGTTTTACACTCAGGAATCGGTAGTGGGTTTTGTTTTTTAAATCCGTGTTTTTCTATCTATGTATTCATCTGTCTGTCTGTCTATCCTATCATTTGGGAGCAGGTGAGTAAATATCAGACTCCTCACCTTACTGAACAATACCTGTGTTTATTTGGAAGATCTGCCCCCTCCTCTCATTTACAGGGCTGAATTGCAATCAGTCGGAGAGGTAATTAGTGAAATGTGACAGCTAATAATCTCTTAAAACGGAACAATACTGCAGCTAACACGGGCCATGGTTCTGAGTTACCCCAACCCCAATAAGATTTCTGATCAGGAAAATGTGATCATCTTAATAGCTCCTTCATGGGGTGGGTGGAATATAGAAAAGAGGGGAGAGAGCGAGACAGAGGGGGGGATTTCTAATTTCTGACCCCCTTATCACACAGCTAATACATTAATCAATTACAGCTGTATCACTATTAATAAATAATAATCTTAAGAGAAGATCAATGGAGGAAGAACCAAAGAAAGAGAGAGTGGAAAAATTAGGAAAGAAAGAAAGAAAGAAAGAAAGAAAGAAAGAAAGAAAGAAAGAAAGAAAGAAAGAAAGAAAGAAAGAAAGAAAGAAAGAAAGAAAGAAAGAAAGAAAGAAAGACATATAAAAGCAGAAACAAAGTAAAATATAGATTGTTTCTCATTTCAGACCGATTAACTATTTTATTCGGGTTGGTTACTATATTATAAAGTGTATCAAGTGTATGTATAGAGCACACAATTAATTGTATATCGCACGGATGAAGGTTACACGTCTCCATCACATACAGGTTGCAGATAGATGTCTTATTGCCCCTGATTGGTGCATAACTACAAAAAAAGTGGTCCTTACTGTTGGTAGTCCTGCTTGCAGAAGAGCTTTCTATCCCGGTAGTAGCAGCTGGTAGTGAGAGGCTGCTGGCACACCGTGCACTGTAAACACTCCTCATGCCAGGACGATTCATTGACTCTCATCAGAAAGCGGTCTGAGATGGGTCTCTGGCAACCCTCACACACTGCCTGGTGCTGGCACTCTGAGCCTGGGGGCACACACATTGTAAATATTATATACACATATGAAAGGTATATGTACATATTACACACTGCCAGCTGCTGGCACAGGAGAAAGGGCACCAAAACACACATGTTCTGTATAGATCTGACGCTTCGCATTTAGGGCCCTGACTGGACGTAATAATACATTTATAAACACACATAATAATAATACAGGATTTGATTTTTTTCTGGATATTCTTTTATAGCAGTAAATGTTTAATTGCAGATGGCTTGTGTACAGATGCACAGCTATATACACATAACTACACTTTTAAAAGCTGTATAGACATAGACGGTAGAGGTAGATGGTGAGATAGATAAGACAGATAAATATATAAATAGGTAGATAGACACAGACAGATAGACAGACCGACCGATCACTTCAAGTATTATAAGTATACTACTAATGACAGTATAATAATTTAATACTACTAACATCAGTATAATAATAATATTATCCCTGTTACTATACCCCCTATATTACAAACTAGCACACAAACTGCCTCTAGTATACCCCAGTATTACAGATTATTGAACATACAGCCTACATTGTACCCCAGTACTGCATATTAGTACCACGCTGCTTGTGTATATTTAATTTATATTTATATATTTACTGTAGTGCATTTGTACAAAATAGGGATTGTATATAAAAAGTCATTTAAAATGAATAGCACAGAAGAATATAGTGCACACAATAGGCCATATTTAGCAAGCTTAAAATTGGAGCAATCGCCATGGCAACCAGTGAAATATTTCTGCAGGTTTAGTAATGTTCCTTAAAATTTGCTTTGATAAATACAGTCCTATCGCAATGTTCACTAATGCATACTCGACCTGTCTTCTTAAATATCAAGCTCTACTGTATATTAAAAGAAATGCATCCTCTCTATACCATAAACCACATTATACCACTGCACCGTATTACTGTGAAATGCAAACTGATACTATATATATATATATATATATATATATATATATATATATATATTTGTGTCTGTGTATATATATATAAATATATATATATATATATATATATGTGTGTGTGTGTGTGTGTGTGTGTGTGTGTGTGTGTGTATAGATAAATAAATATACTGTACAATATATGTATTAAATATAACTGTGTATATAACTACACATAGTGCGGTCATGCAATAATTGTACTTATTAACAGGAATACTGCTTTGGGTGTGCAAAATAATAAACACAGTATCTGCTGCTTTTAATTAAAATCCACACTGACTGTCTGTTGTGCAACTAGTTAGTACAGACAGACACTCTGCTGTCATTGTACAGAAGTATACACAACGTATCTGAGGGTATTGTACAAATTAGTGCAACATTCACTCAGCTGTTATTGTACACATTGTATCTGATGTTATTGTACACCTTAGTGTATACACTCACTCTCTACTGTTATTGAACACACTGCATCTGATGTTATTGTACACATTAATGCCACACTCACTGTGAACTGTTATCGTACACAGTGCACACACACTAACTTTCAGCTGTTACAGTAAACATTAGTGCACACACACTAACTTCCAGCTGTTACAGTACACATAAGTGCACACACACTAACTTTCAGCTGTTACAGTACATAAAGTAGTGCACACACACTAATTTTCAGCTGTCACAATACACATTAGTGCACACACACTAACTTTCAGCTGTTACAGTACACATTAGTGCACACACACTAACTTTCAGCTGTTACAGTACATATTAGTAGTGCACACACACTAACTTTCAGCTGTTACAATACACATTAGTGCACACACACCAACTTTCAGCTGTTACAGTACACATTAGTGCACACAGTTATTGTATGTAGTAGTTCTCATTTAATGCACACATTAGTGTACATGTACTTCCGCTGTGTTTTTACTATATGTATTATTACATATATGTACTATGCATTAAAGGTATGTCTGTCAAAACCTACCTACAAGAAAAAATCACGTTACCGTCGATGCTGTGAAAAGGTAACATAACTTGCATATCTCCAGCACATGAATGACAGGGACTTATTTCTCAGCTAAATGAAGGATTCTCTAGTTAATTAGTTGGGGGACATTTTAAATACCTGTATGGTTTTAATAGATGCATGTATTTGTGTTTTCCTTTTACATCAAAGTTCAATTTTGCTTTCATTCCCCAAAAGTTCAGTTCATTTAATAACTATCTACTAAGTCTTGGATGCCAGGTATGCAGACTACACATTTACATGATCAGATAAGACATGTTATCTATAAAATCAGTGACAGATTGCTAGCAGCCATAATAGTCCAAACTCACCAAGCAACACTCCTAATGTGGCAGTGCCAGCCCTAAGAGGGTGATCTTCCATTTTAATATTGTCCAGCATCTTGGTACAGTCACTGTGCCCCCTGTTAAAGCACCTTTCCAATGATTCAGGACCTGTTGCAATATCCATAACACTCTAAAAAAAACTGAGGTCAATCTCCAAAAAAAAAGCAGGATAATAATAATACAAAATACAATCAAAAAAAGAAAAAAGCAAACAAAACAAAAAAAAAAACAAATAATAAATTAAAAATATAAAGTTAGAAGGTCCCAGCTGTTTAGTAAGTCTGGAGAAGTTGTTTGGTTTCTTTATCCAAAATCCTGCATAGGGAAAAGAGATTCAGAATTCTGTATTCATGATTGAAGAATGATCCACACAAAACTGCACATACAACAAAAAATGTATAAAAAAAAAAAGAGAAAAGTGGGGGCTGGATTGATCACCTGCCCTTGAATTGGAAATAGGGGGGTATCCAAGTTGCTGGGGAGAGAGGTTAGGGGGTGAGTGGCATAGGTGCTCTCCAAAAGCCAGTGTGAATTGGGAGGGGGTGATAAATCCCAGGGAAGAGTCTCTGTAGTATGTCCAGAGAGAGAGCTCCTAAGTCTGTGTGCCATGCAGCGTCGTGGAGATCAGCATACAGCAGGGATTGCAAGGCGGAGGAATACTCCACCCAGCCACCTCCTCTCTTTCTACAAACTTGCTGACATTTGAACTCTATTGCTTGGCTTGCTAGCTTGAGCTTATTCCTCCGCGCCTGTGATGCGGTCCTCTGCAAGTCAAAAGAGTGCCTAGACGTTCTCACTCTAATCCTATCCCTCCCTATTAACTTATTATGGGGGGAGTTTCACAAAACCTTTATTTCTCTCTCCCTGAATTCTGCTGGGCCCTTTTTTTTTCTTCTCCCAAGGAATTAAAAAGGGCAGGTTATAATTAAAAAAAAAAGAGATTTTAGTGAGTCTGACACCTGAATCAATATAGCAGAAAGATCCCGTTTACTGCTTTAAGACCATTAGGGTTGAATGAGATATTTTTTTTTTATGTAGCTGATAAATGTTGTTTTGGACACCTGCAAAAATGGGGTATGTAAAAAAAAAAAAAAAACTGCATCATTTTTTTCACATTATGTATGTTACCATTTCATGTTAAATTATATTTAATTTATAACCATTAAAATATGTATGTATTTCTGTGTGTGTGTCTGTGATTCTGTGTGTGTGTCAGTGTTTCTCTGTGTGTCTGTGTGTGTGTGTGTGTTTGTGGGAAGGGAGTTAAGGATAAGAGCATGCCACCCCTCATAATATAATAATAATAATAATAGAAATATATCAAATAATTGCGGGGTTTACGAGGCGTTACAGTATATGGATTGCTGAATAACTGTCTTATTAAGTGTTTGACAAAAGACAAACAGATAGCCCAACTGGCTGACAAACAAAAAAAATGTATTTTTGGCATTCAATATGTTTCAAATGACATCATTCGTGAACCCATCTACAAATAAATATTATGAGGAATGGGATGGGGGTGCTAGTGGATATTATTTTGAGTTAACTCTTTAATTGCTGGGTGAATGCACCACAGTTTCATGGAATGAAAGCCTTCATTGGATAGCTTATCTATTTCTTTCCTATTTCATTTTTTTTTTTTTTTGTGCCAACAAATAATTATTATAAGAAGAATTTCCAATACAAGCAGTTTAACAAATAGAGCATTTACATTTAATAATAATAATAATAATAATAATAAATGAAAACACTTGAGAAATGCAGGTATGGATGGGATGATGGGAGAAGCTGCTTTTTCTTTTGTAAGATCAGGGGAGGAATAGAAAGAAAGGTTTTTTTTGAATAATGAGGTTTTTTTTCTTTGGCAAAAAAACACACACATACTGATGCGTTTATAGGGAGAGAAGTGTGTCTTTTATTGTCTTGTATACAAAAGGCTTGGAAACGCAGTGACCTTCCATCTACACCTGGTGATCAGAGCTGATAATGTTAGAAGGATCATAAGAGATGTGAGGGGGGCTATATAAAAATGATATGGGCTAGCTTGGAAGCAATAATGCTGCAGCCTTCTGTAATATCCTGTCTCCCGTTATACTCTGCAAGATCCCAACCTCTGATATGTCTGAATTTTAAATTAAACAATTTATCTCTTACCACTGCATTCTGATAAGATTCCTGACTCCCCCCCCCCCTTTATTTTAATTTGATAAATAAAAGAAGATATAGGCAGAACCCTGTAAGCATGAACAATCCTTATTAATTAACGTTCACATTTATTTAAACAGGGTATGGGGGAATGATGATTAGGCTTGTGTGTTTGGGAAATATACCATCACATAATCCAATTTCACTATAGGAGAACAGTACGCAAACTGTACCGCTTTTGCGCGGAATTAAGAGGGGAACAGAAAGAGTGACACAACTGAATTAAATTTCCCTGTGTCTTTTGATCCGGAAGGGAAAAAAAATATTACTAAATTATAAAGTGAAAAAAAAAATTCAATATAACGTTTGAACACAACAGGATACAAATATTGGACATTGTTTCTAATACTTTTTTTGTTTTAGATTTTTTTTTGAATAATTGTAACTATTGATTTCAGGTTTAAAGACACATACGTCTGTGTGTCTGTGTTTATATATAAATGTTGTGTATGTGTGTGTATCTGTATATATACATAGATTTGTGTGTGTGTTACATTTATATGTGTGTGTGTATATGTATTTGTATATATTTATATATATATGTGTGTGTGTGTGTTATATAAAATAAGTATGTGTATATATATTTATAAATATATATATGTAAGTATTTATACATTTATAGGTGTGTGTTTGTACGTGTGTGTTATAATGTTTATGTATGTGTGTATAGTCTGTATTCTGTGCGTGTGCATATATATTTATAAAATCTACCTATCTATGTATATATATATTTTTTTTATTTTTTATTTTTTTTCATATGTGTGTTTATTGTATTGTGTGCGTACACTTTTTTTAGGGAGGATATCCCTGTTTGATCTGATACCATCAGTTACGGTAGCTTAGAGAAGGTTGGGATGGCTGGCTTTAGAGGGGGGTCTCTTTTAAATGTGGGACCATGAAATGCTGTTTCTTGCTCAGTAGGTTGAGTTTGAAAGAGACAGCTCATCCCACAACAGGGGATTTTCAACACAGAGAAGTAACCCTGCTCCGCAAATCCCTTTTCATCATCAGGTATTGATCAGACATCCACCCCACCAAGTGTCTAACCACTAAAAGGTGTTACAGATTGTTTAAAAAGAATACTGAAATCTAGAGATTCTCTCTCAAGAACAGGATCTGTGCATGGGGAACACACAACCCACCCCATTGAGGGAAGCTTAGAATTAAGAGAAACCTGCTGGAATCCTATTAGGGTTTTTTTTTCCAGATATTCTGGGTAATTTGGGATGTGGTATGTGATGGTGTTTAACACTCAATGCCAGGGCTGTGTGAATATTGTATAAACGAATTCATATTGTCACACATAACCATGGAACATCCCATAACCTAGATCCAACACTCCATTATTAATATAATACCGTGTGTGTTTAATTAGATAAATGCAAAAGGATACTATTGTACACACTATTGCTTATATATATATATATATATATATATATATATATATATATATGTATGTATGTATATATATGTGTGTGTGTGTATCTATATATATATATTTAATTTAATTAGAGTAAAATCATATATATCTCGCATACATAAAGTAATGCTACAGCATTATATATATTCAATTTCATTACTGAAAAATGATATATAGACACTTATACTCTACTGTCTGATTTAAATAAAAAGCCTTTCGTTACAGACGTTTCCATTAGGTGTGATTCATCAAGATCATTCGCTTAGATCATTTTTTTTATAGATAATATATATATATTATTTATATATATATAACTGTAGATAACTAGACAGCCAGACATATATAGCTAGAGCTAGCTAGTTAGCTATCAAACAAAAAAAAACAAAAAAAAAAAATATATATATATATACACACACACACACACACACACACACACACACACACACCCATATATAGGAATTTATATATACATGTAATATGTGAGCAATATATAAAACAAATATGTGTGTATATCTATAGAAGTATTTATATTGCACACACAAGTATAAACATCCAAAACACCAACTAGTAAACATATTTGATTGCATAAAAGAATTGTGTTCATTTTCTTCATCTTGTTTTAGTTGTTCCTCTGGGTTTCTTAGCAGGTATTTAAGTGAGAGGAATTTTTGCCATAGGGGTAATCACTGAGGGAGATTCCCTTTGAATGGGAATCTTCAAAGCTGCCTGGTCCTTTGACTTGGAAAAGCATTGCTCTGCCAGGTTAATAGCGCTTTACACTCACCGACTCCTCAAGCAGAAAATCACAGGGAGAAGAGAGAGAGAGAAAAAAAAATCCTAGAGCAGAGAGGCAGGATAAATAGCTGTATATCAGCTAATTACTGCAAATGAACAGTTCCAATTTCTTTATTCCGCAATCAGATGGGACTAGCAGGTCAGTTAGCAAATTCAATATGCTAGTTATCTGGGGCAAGTAATGGCTTGCTGATATGTTAAATACCCCTCTCTCCAAACTATTCTAGCCCCCCCCCCCCCCCCCCCCCATATTAAGCTAATAAATGAGTTTGTAATGCGTTGGAAACTTATTGCTTCTGAATAAGAGATATCTGTATTTTCTAATCTGTTGTGCGCGTATATAATTACATATATTACATTTACAATAATAATGATATAGAATTATCTGTATTATGTGTGTCTCAAGAACTCTAGCTTTATTATACCTGCGAATATTCGCCTACTATATATATATATATATTTTTTTTTACACTTCTGCCAGCATATGCTGACTATCCTAATTTTATAATTATGGGCTGTAGGACATGTTGGAGAAATTGCTTTTCAAAATCCACAACACCTATTTTAGTGCAGATTTCATATGGATTAGATAGATTTAAATAGGAACCAGATCCGAGGTATTTCATCTCCCAGACTAATGTGAACTCAATCTGGGACCAATGTCTCTCTCTTCCAGTTTCTCTAAAGCCCTCCCATATCTTTCTGTGTGTACCATTGCTTTATTGTTTTATCAACCTGGCTATCTCCCTCCCTCACCCTCTGACTATCCTCCCTCTCTTCTCTCCCCTCTTCTCATTCTCTCCCTCACCACATTTTATCCCTCCTCCCCAACACCCTGATTGTACATTATTATTATTATTATTATGGCTAAATATTCAAGGTACCAACATATGAGCTATTTCTGCAGAGCATCTATTATCGAAGGAACAACAGAGCAGGAAAAGGTTGCTTTTGATGTTAGACAATAATAAAAGTACAAAGGATGCCGGAATTCATCCCATATATATCCCCATGATCAGGGATTGCACTGTATCTGTTTCTGGGGGAAACTATACACTTTCATCAAACCGCTTAAATGTGTCCTGTATATTAATATAGGGTAAAGAAAAAAAAATATACACACACACACACACACACACATATATATATATATATATATATATATATATATATGTGTGTGTGTGTGTGTGTGTGTGTATGTATATATTTTTTTATATGCATATATGTGCATTGATAAGCTAAGATATATATAAATACTTATCATAATTATAATTATTCATAGCATTTACGGAACCAATAGTAAAAGTGCAATAATGAGATGCTTTTATATATATATTTATATATATGAGAGAGATAAATATACAGATCTAATATGAATGAAATGTCACATCCAAGTACGCACTCACACTCAAATACACACTCACACTCAAATATATATGTGTAAACAAGCTAATATCTATCTATATCTGTCTGTTTGTCAGTCTGTCTCTCGGTTTGTCAGTCTATCGCTCTGTGTGTCAGTCTGTCGCTCGGTGTGTCAGTCTGTCGCTCAGTGTGTCAGTCTGTCGCTCAGTGTGTCAGTCTGTTTTGAAATTGTCATTATTATTTGATCACTGTGATCCGATCATAAAACCAGTGAAGAGATTTAAGAATATTAAACGCTTTAATGTTATTTTGTAATATAGGATCTAGCCCGGGATTTTCTCTGTGGCAAGATAAGACATAAATCCTGTACAGCAAATGGTGAAATAATACAATATGGCCATTTAACTTGAGAGATCAAGTTAAATCCTATATTTATTCGTGGTGGTTATAATCCCGGGTTTGTTCCAATGCTGTGCACATTTCATGCGTATTAATGTAGTGCACTGAGAAAGCTGGTTTTCATTTATTGTTGGATAAATTGCTCTATCTCACCGCCAGCTACAAGATCATTATTTCCTATATTTATTTTCTTTTTTCTTTAAAAAAAAAAAAAAAAAAAAAATGGGTGTACAGTTTTTAAAAAGTCAAGTTTATCATTTTCGATTTTTTTGTGTGTGTGATTAACCAGATTAATAGAATGTGGATGCATAATTATAAATTAAAACCCACTTGTGATCTCAGTGGATCACTGGAAAAAAAACAAACGAGATTTGCCCTTTAAATTAATCCCTGCCCCACTAATAAGAATAAATACATATTATGTACAAAATCATATATCCCCAAAAAATGTCATTTCCAGGGCTAGCACTTACATGCAGAGTACAATATTATTTTAAATTCTTGTTTGTTAAATCTTCTTCTAATCACGTAGGTTTTAGATAGCATAGATTAGATTATGAAAATTAAAAAAGAAAAAAAAATAGCGATGGTTTCGTGTCTAAAAAAAAAAAACATTTTATACATGGATTTTTTCTACTTATTTTTTTTACAATTTAACTAAGGTATCTCTATAGTGGGTGTTCATCCCATGTTAAAACAACGCCCTCTGCTGGCGCTGATAGATACTGGCATGCTGTGGGAATGCCCCTTTTATATGGCTACATTCTCTTCCTTTGGCATTTTACACGTATATATTATTGAGGCTTACATCAAAAATACCTTTAACAGGATTAATGTCAGTTATTAATGTGGATCCACAGCCCGTGAAGTTTGTGGGCTTTAATCCACCAGCCACAATTAATGAAATTAATCTAAACGAAAAATAAACAGATAAATGAAATCTCTTTTATTTGGACGCAGATCGGGGAGCGTTCCCATCTTCTTCGAAAGAGAAAATGAATTTAATTTTAATATATAAATGCATCTGCTAATGTCAAAGCATCGCCCAGTGGAAACAAACACTGTCCTCTTCGGCTGTGCTTAATTACTCCTGGAAAGGCCAGCACAATATTAAGATTTGATGCAGTCCCCAGAGGGTGACATGTCTTGATCCTTGCCTGAGAATGAAAGGGTATTGATTATCCGCAAGGTGAAGGATTTAGTCTTAATAATAAAATATTGGGCTTCAATGAGCAGGTTGACCCTTTGCATGCCGAGAGGGAGAAACATAATACCTAAAATAATATATAAATATTTTTTTTTAATCACTTATTTTATTTCTATACGTATGTGTATATATATATATATATTTGTGTTTGTGTGTGTCTGTTATATTGTATTGTTTATTATATGTGTGTGTAAATATTCATATATACATTTGTGTGTGTGTATGTTATATTGTATTGTTTATTACATATGTGTGCGTTATTTATATGTATGTGTATGTTATTTGTTTGTATTTCTATTCTTAAAAAATGTTGTTCAACTTTAACAATAATTATATATTTATATTTCCGTGTTTTGATTAATTTCCTGTACAGATGTATGTATATATACACATATATATATCCCTTCTATTGTTCTACTCGTGTTCTATTTAAACATATGTATATCTATTTATAAATATAGAAATGTATTTGTACAAACACACCTCTGTTTTTCCATAAGTGTATGCTGATATACAGCAATACAAATCTGACATTATATAAGCGAACACAACCGCAAAAGTATCATTTTGTTTTCATCCAGCGATTTATTCTGGCCTAAATGAAATATACTGAGCATTAAACCGGTTTAATAAATAGAATTATGTGGTTGCCTAGCTGCGAATAGTAATCCCAGGATCATATGACGTGTTCGCACAGTGGTTATCGGTTTGGACTCAGTTGAGATGGCTGTGATTAGTGGTAAATGCCGAAACAGACACAAAGACAGAAGAATGTATGCGATACATATAGGACTTGAGCTCACTAGATCACTTATCGTTAATGTTTGGCACTCCAGCAGTTAAGGACTACATGCACTATGATGCTCATTCAGCCAAAAATAATATTAGCCATCACTGTAATAAAGAATGGCTGTTATTGGGTAAAAATATTTTTTACTCTCAATATTTGACTCTGTTAGGGGCTTTGCGACCCCCCACCCCCCGGATCATTCCATTGGTCCACTTTTAGAACTCTGGCTCGCAACTAACCTTGATAAATAACCTTCCATGTATTGATATTCTTTTCAATAACATCATACCCCAAATTATACTTATTTCACATTGTTAGAAAATCACTTCTTAATATATTGATTAGAATTAATAAATACACTGACTCTTTTGCTATTTATATATTACACCTATTATATAAAGTTTGCATAACATGGGATTTTGAAGTAGACAAATGTAAATATGTTGATAGTTTTAAGTGTTATATAAAGTTATTATCAAGAGTATGATTACCCTTTCATTGATCCAATGATAAACATTGAAAGCACTATGTGTAAGTAAGTGTTTGCACACTATTTAGTTCTGTGCTATTGCCAGATTGTTAAACCATTATTTCCATTTATTTAGGGCCAAATCTTTCCTCAGTCCTCATCTCTCACTTTTATATCTGCCTTCTTTCCGTCTCCACCTGCACATTTTTAACAACAGTTCCAGCACTTGATATATAAAAAGAAAAAAAAAAGTTTTCCACTACAGGATTTCCTTTTAAAATTTTAGTGCCTTAACACTGGGTGTTTGGTTTTTAGACTAGTTCTCCCACTCTCTCAACCCCCCCCCCCCCCTTCACTGTACCCCCCTCTATCGCCCCCATCCCTAAAAGGAAAGAAATGAAAAGAATCTAAAAAAAAAAAAAAAAAGTCAGAAAAATAAAAAAGTTATTTTCTTTTAAATAACCTAATTCATATATAAATATACTCAGCTAATTCTAGAATTTACACTTTGCACCTGCAGTCTAAAAAAAAATCATGAAAAGCTGTCTGTGTTTCTCTGTGGGTTAGGATTTTAGATTTTTAAAACATCCACATGGGTTTAGGCATAAAGTGTAATTCTGTCTCAATTTTCTAAAGGCTGAGCAATCACCATGTAAACCAAGGCACTGTGCCTGCTGCTTTGTCTAAGAACTCTTCCATGGAATTAGTCTTTATAAGTTCCAATGTGTTTATTGATTCTGATACCACTGGTTTATTAATGGGTTAAACAGAGCATCAGATGGTAAAATTGTCTTTGTTTCATTTGAGTCAAGACCAACAAAAATGATATGCCCCAAGCAATGTATACAGAACAATATCCTACTACCCCCTTATGAACTGGATACAGCTGATTAATTTTATTTAAAAAATAAAAAGCCCTACTGCTTAATGCAGTTTATATTTTATTTTTCCATAATTTTAAATGCTTGCTTATTTCTCAAATTCAAATGACTTACAATAATAAACCAACTTGCAGACTTCTTTGGTTTAAATGATATCTTATTATTCATAAATAAAAATCAGTTTTTGAATAAGTATAGTTGCAAATAAATCTTTTTTTCTCTGCATTTTTATGTTGTTGTATTTTGTTATATATATATATATATTTTTTTTTTTGTTTTTGTTTTAACTATATCCTATAAAACTTAATCAAATACCTGATTTAAAGCAACAAATTGATTTCATGTGATTACAGATCCCCCCCCATATCCATCAAATTCACAACCAGTACGATTGAGTGATTTATTCTTACACACAATTAGGCCCAAGTCTTGCAAAAAGAAAACTGAGACAAAAAAATATGCGTTATCTAGATCCTTGGGAAAAAAAATATAATGTATATGATATAATGTTAGTCTTTTAAGTCAAATATCACTTGTAAGTCTCTTCTTAAGCCCTTGGCTTCTAGAAGGTCCGTGATGAATTACATAGGGGGTTAAGCTAAGTTTGGCTGGGTTATTATAAAAATATGATCCTGTAGGCATTTGGAAATATATTCCTTAAAGCATTACCTGTCATTCAGTGGTCAAAGTGGTTACAGAAAAATACATGCTATTTTGATTTAGGTGAATAATTCGTGAAAAAGAGTCGATTTTTATTTTTAAAGCACAAATCTTTTTTTTTTTTTTTCCAGTAAATGTAAACATTAACCAGACTTGTTAGTTGGTAAATAATAATAATAATAATAAAAAAAAACAAAACCCATAGGCTTTTAATGAGCTTTCCTTTCTGCTTTGATCTTTGGTACAAGCCAAATGAAATCTGATAATTAGGTTAATTGATTTACGGAACTAAAATTGAAAAGTTTAAAGGCATTGTATCACCTAAACATCGCTTATACTGTGAAGGTAGAGAATAAAAATGATCTATACATTGCGTTAGCAGAGATTAATTAAGAGAAAATGTGTTTTAAATGTGTCTGTGGGGTCTCCTGCTTATGACATCACCTTGTGGCTTGATAAGCAAATGAACAACTTTCAAAGGGGGCATGTGCAATTTGCATCTCAGGCCACAGGTGATGTCATAAGCATGAGACTCCACAGATATAAACACATTTTTCTCCTAATTTAGGCATTTACTTGCCATTCTGTTAACACCATGTATAGATCACGGTCAATAATATTTTTTTTTCCTCTACATGTGCCGTAAAAACAATGTTTAGGCGATACAGTCACTTTTTTTCAACTCAGTTATTCATGTCAGAGTTTTGCTGTAAACTATTGATTTTTAGTGAAAAGCCCCCTTGATGCTGTGGCAATGATTTGTCCAGTAACAATTATATGTACAATGTTGCACAGTCCAGTATAAATGTTTTCACTTAAAAAGACACTCCCACCAAAAAAATGAAAAGGTTTTTTTCAATTTTATTTTGAATTGATGATTTCAGATGTCATTGTTTTATGAGTTGTTTTTTTTTTAATATATATTTTACTAAACAAATGTTATTGGGCACCACCATTTTGTGAAATATAGTGTTTTTGGGTGCCACCCCCCACTGACTTTACAGCACTAGCATCTCACTTTGGGGCTGGGGACACAGAATGCAGTCTAGAAGTCAGCATTCTGATCATAGACTTGCATTGAATGGGAGGGTAATGTAACTATTATATCACAAGGGGGCAGAGTTAGGATGCCGTTTGATCAGGTCTATGTGTTGGAAGGCAGGTAAACAATTTATACACAACCAACGAGTCCTACCCACTGTAAAACACAGGAGCCAGTAAGAGAGCAGGTTCTGGCCACAGCAGCTTATGACGTGCAGGTTCTGGCCACAGTCGTAAAGTGAGACTTGCTGGAAGATTTTGGAGAATGTTGCATCATGGGTAAAATTCTCAAAATGGATGCTGAAGATAGACATCTAATTTTATTTTTACTTTTAGATACAATTAAATCAAACATTGGCAAATGACTTGTATATGTGTTTGTTTTAAATGCACTGGTAAAACAGTTCCATCTTATGTAAGTGGTAGTTACTTAATGGGCAGAGCATACTGCTAAACATGTAGGATCGTACATGAGAAAGGTGAACAGAGCTTCTAAAAATGTGTCAATCTAAGAAAGTGCCATGAAAGCCTTTTGCATGTAGCTTAATATAACCTCTCCATCACTCCTCCAATTTGTGACAATAAGGTTTACTCCCAACCTATTGCTCCATACACCGTGTCATTATAACTCTCCCTGTTAGCGACATCCACATCTCTATGTACCATCGGGTGTAATATTGCAACCGAGGCCTGTTAGCCTTTTTTTTTTACTTATACGAAGCTGATTCTTTATCGATTTAGGTCACTAACTTTTTAAGTTAATATAAATCTTTTTTTTTAATAAAACACTTTACTCTGCTAGGAATTAAAACCGGTGACCCCAAGGCACCCCAGAGAAAATCAGTTGGTGCAGTAACCAACCCTGTTATCTAACTTAGCGCTTTAGTCATGAAAAAGGGTATTGCAGAGAATTTACAAGGGAATTTCAAACTTTGAGTTGGAGATATTCTCAAATTCAGCTGAGAAGAATTGGAGATTGTTTTCTACTCTTCTACTTTGACTTTAAGTTTGAAATTCCCTTATCAATCCCCCGAGGCGTTACTAGGGTTGGTGTCACCCGGTGCGGTAACTCATGGTGTCACCCCCCCTGGATTACCTCCAATACCATGCCAAACAGATTCCTTAGTAATGCCAGTCAGATGGCCCATTAAATATGCCACATACAGGAGCCCCACAAATTATATCACACGCAGGAGCCCTTTAACTATGCCACACACAGGAGCCCATAACTATGTCACATACAGGAGCCCCATAACTATGCCACACACAGGAGCCCCATAACTATGCCACACACAGGAGCCCCATAAATTATGCCACACCAAAGCCCCATAAATTATGCCTCACCTTGGAGCCCAATTAATTATGCCACACACACAGGCGCCCCTTAATTATGCCACACAAAGGTGCCCCTTAATTATGCCACACATGGGACCGCCATTAATTATGCGACACACAGGAGCCCCACAAGGTGATAATTGTACAATTCAAAAACAATACATATCTATAAACACAGACATCTCTCTATAACTAGTTGCATTTATACTTATTTGAATTATTTAATATTCTATTTAATAAAAATGTTATTGAAAAATTGCATTCCTATTTTTTATTCCCTTCCTCTGCACCCACATTGCACCTAAAGGACTTAACACAGCACCATACAGTACCCACAGAACTTGCCATGCACCTATATTGCACCCACAGCACTTGGCTTGCACTCATATTGCACCTACACGATTTGGCATGCCACAGTGTCACTTTGCCCCACAGAACTAGCCAGTGTCACTTTCCACATAGTACATGTTATTTTGCCCCACAGACCATGCCACAGCATCACTTTGCCAATTAAAATATGCCAGTATTTAACCCCTCGATATGCCAGGATTTAACCATTCAATATGCCAGGATTATTTTGCCACTCAATATGCCAGGATTATTTTGCCACTCAATATGCCAGGATTATTTAGCCACTCAATATGCCATGATTTAGCCATTCAATATGCCAGGATTTTGCCCCCCAATATGCCATTTAATATGCCAGGATTTTGCCCCTCAATACGCCAGGAGTTTGCCCCCCAATATGCCATTTAATATGCTAGGATTTTGCACTCAATATGCCAGGATTTTCCCCCCAATATGCCATTTAATATTCCAGGATTTTGCCCCCCAATATGCCATTTAATATGCCAGGATTTTGCCACCAATATGCCATTTAATATGCCAGGATTTTGCCCCCAATATGCCATTTAATACGCCAGGATTCCCCCCCCCCCCCCCAATATGCCATTTACGGTAATATGCCAGGATTTTGCCCCCCAATATGCCATTTAATATGCCAGGATTTTGCTCTCAATATGCCAGGATTTTGCCCCCAATATGCCATTTAATATGCCAGGATTTTGCTCTCAACATGCCAGAATTTTGACCCCCAATATGCCAGGATTTTGCCCCTCAATATGCCAGGATTTTGCCCCCAATATGCCATTTAATATGCCAGGATTTTTTCCCCCATAATGCCATTTAATATGCCAGGATTTGCCCCTCCAATATGCCATTTAATATGCCAGGATTTTGCCCCCCAATATGCCATTTAATATGTCAGGATATTGCCAATTAATATGCCAGGATTTTGACCCTCAGTATGCTCGTTATAGCACCCTCCTCCCCCAGTCATTACTTACCTCCTTGCTGCTCTGTCCCCCGGTGCGCTCCCCTCCAGCCGCGCGTATCAATAAAGTTTGTTGAAAAAAAAAGTTTGAACAAACTTTAATGATCCGCGCGGCTGGAGGGGAGCACGCAACACTTCCCTCAAAACCACGGACCTGCACCGGGAGACAGCAGCAAGGAGGTAAGTTTTTGATTTTTTTTGTTTTTAATGCAGGGGGTGCTGGCAGCATGAGTGTCACTCCCGCTGGAGGTGTCACCCGGTGCGGTCTGCACCCCCCACCCCCCTCGTGTCGCCACTGTTAATCCCCCCGCTCCTCAATACAGTTCTTGCTGGTATCATGGCTGGTAAGCTGGCCCAGTCGGGCTAATTTATTTAATGTAGCATTGGTTCAGTCAGGGGTGGGCTGGCATGGGGGGCTGGAGGGCATTTGCTCTCCCCGTCCAGGATGCGCTCTAATCTCTCTCCATGGGCTGGGGCTGCACCACTTTTCACTGCTAAATGCCCCAGTCAGTAACACTTTCGATCTTTCTATCCAATTGTCTTCTTCCCATCAATTTCTGTACATTACCCATCAGCAGAACTGTCTTGCCTGTCTATGTGTGTCTATCTCTGATGATATCATGTGGAATGATGCAGTGGCACGAGGGGCAGCTAAATATGTTTTGCCCTCTACCCCCCACCCAGGTCAGTGTCCAGCCTTCAACTGATTTCAGTTATCAGTGTTGCAGGTTTTGATCCTGATAATGTTTTATCAGCTCTTCATCCATTCAAGGTGGATACAATAAGTGGCATTAAATAGGGGGTAATAAAATCCTCTGGATATTGGACAATAGCCCAATGTACCCTTTCTAGTTATATTCCTTTTATTATAATCTCCATACATCTTCTAATGCACGATATGGCCCATAATCATATTTATTAGGTATATTTTAACAATTTTAAACAAATCTATTGAAATAAACATATTATTTAAGCTTACATCCATTATATATTATATAAATGTTCCAGCCTATTTACTGAGGTATTTGGAGGTAAATTGGAAAGTAATCTTTTTCTTTACAGTGTTAATGTTTGCTGTTACGATTAACTAGATGAATTGAAATAATTAACATATACATACATATATATATATATTTTTTTTTTCATGTATATGGGGTTATTTGACTTTATAGTAACATAGGTTGCAGGTTCGATTCCCAGCAGGGTCATCTGTGCCCTTCATTCTCATGAGTTAGATAAAATGTGTCCCATCATATTGGGTAATATACTTTGTTATTATTATTCCAGGTCACATAACATTAGGTTACTTGTTCACTGGGATAGGACATAATTTATAGTACCTGCTTGATTAGTATATATATTACTTGATGCCCAATATACCCTTAAGGCTAATTTTCTCATAATAGAAATCATAGCTTAATTGTGCTTGTATCTTATTTTAATGGCCTCATCCAATCTAATGGCATTTGAAGAGGCCACAGAGACTACATGATCTGGCACAGCCCCATAAATTAAATAAATGCAAAATCAAACTAAAAACAACCAAGAATTGAATGAAAACCCAGGAGACGTGGAATGGATCAGCGTTTACTGAAAATTACTGCAACAAAATAATAAATAGTTTTATGTAATAAAACATGACAATATAATATGTGCAAACCTATTGTTACATTCTTGCAATACTGTAAAGACACTTTTAATAGACAGAACAATAAACAAAAGAATATCCGTGAGGAGTAGTGGCCACTATTCACTCAAATGTACTTTAGTGAGGTAATGTGTCGGGTACTATGGGCTGTAATGCTTCCAGCACAATGGGTCAGGGTAACTCAAACTATTCCATGGGACCCTGCTCAAGGAATGTAACATAACCTTTCCGAATAATAACAAAAAAACGAGTTGCCAAACCAAAACTGTGGCCACATTCCCGTGGGGACTTATGCGTCACTGGTCAAAAAATATCAAGTTGTATAGCTGCATTTCGGAGGTCTGCTGACCGGCTGTCCAATACACATATGAGTACCCAAGTATCCCAATGACAGATGCAGGTCAAATAAGATGAAAACATAAATAGCATATTGAAGAAGTAACAAATAAAAAAAATTGCAATAGAAAGTGGCAATCCCGATATGCAACAATATAAAAACATACGTCATCATATAACTATTTTAATTTTATTTTTCTAATGATATAAACTGTGTTTTTCATTGTTTACAATTTCTTCGTTGTATATATTCAAAACATAAATCAAATGTCATTGAAACTTGGAGATTTTCTTCCACCCAGCCAGAAGCTCCAACTGGAGACATTGTATGCAAGGTAGCAAATTGAAATGCAATGGAAGAAAACCACATAAAATATAGACTTAAATCCAAGTCTCAGAATTAAACAGTTTAAATGTATTATACAAGTTCAATTATACCTTGAACCAGCCCTTTTTAATGACAAATAGTCCCAGATCCGCAAATATAAAGATAGGTCTGGTGCAAGGAGTCCAAGACGCCTCCCAAGTCTCTGACACAATGAAATAATAAATGAAGACACCAGCACTCAGTGTGAAGTGAGAAACTTTATTCACACACTCGGCGACGTTTCAATCCTGTGACGGATTTTCTTCAAGCCTATAGTGCAATCAATAACAAGCAAATCAATTAAAGAAGGGACACCTGGTCCAATATAAATCTTATACACAACAATTAAAAATTTAAAGCAATACAGCTAACAGTGATAATGCATGTGAATTGTGACAATATATATTTCAAAACATTGTGTATTAAACATGTGAATATGTATTTATAAAAAAATATTATTACATTTAAAGTTTTGTATTTTTATGTATAAGTGCATCAATATTTAAGGCTAATAAAGCTGGAACCCCCCTTTTTGGGATAGATAAAGAAAAATCAGCTTAAAGAAAAATCAGCATAAAAATTCGGATTCCCATTTTTCAGCGAGATTCAGAATATGATCTGATCAATTTAAATTACAACAGACTGAATATCAGACATTTAAAATAATAATATGTTTATCTCCTCCTGATCTGTATGTATTACACGCAATAGTGGTGTTTTTAACTTTAAATGTATATAAAATATTGCTAAATACACTTAACCAATTGTTTTCACGAATGTAAGCACATTGAGATTTATGAGGGGTTGATGGCCAGACCATACTCACGCCACCATGGTGTGTTAATGCACCCGGTGGTCGGGGTCTGATCTTGCTTTATCAGCCTTAAATATTGATGCACTTATACATAAAAATACAAAACTTTAAATGTAATAATATTTTTTTATAAATATAGAAACATAGAAACATAGAAACATAGAATGTGTCGGCAGATAAGAACCATTCGGTCCATCTAGTCTGCCCAATTTTTTTTTTTTTGAGTACTTTTATTAGTCCCTCTTTCCCGGTCTTATAGCTAGGATAGCCTTGTGTCTATCCCACGCATGCTTAAAATCCTTGACTGTGTTTACCTCTACCACATCTGCTGGCAGGCTATTCCATACATCCACTACCCTCTCAGTAAAGTAATACTTCCTGATATTACTTTTAAATCGTTGCCCCTCTAATTTAAGACTATGTCCTCTAGTTGTGGTAGTTTTTCTTCTTTTAAATATACTCTCTTCCTTTACTGTGTTGATTCCCTTTATGTATTTAAATGTTTCTATCATATCCCCCCTGTTATGTCTTTCCTCCAAGCTATACATGTTAAGATGCTTTAACCTTTCCTGGTAAGTTTTATCCTTCAACCCATGAACCAGTTTAGTAGCCCTTCTCTGAACTCTCTCCAAAGTATCAATATCCTTCTGGAGATACGGTCTCCAGTACTGCGTACAATACTCCAAGTGAGGTCTCACCAGTGCTCTGTACAATGGCATGAGCACTTCCCTCTTCCTACTGCTAATACCTCTCCCTATGCAACCAAGCATTCTGCTAGCATTTCCTGCTGCTCTATTGCATTGCCTACCTACCTTCAAGTCCTCTGAAATTATTACTCCTAAATCCCTTTCCTCAGATGTTGAGGTTAGGACTGTACCAAAAAGTCTATATTCTGCTTTTGGGTTTTTACGCCCAAGGTGCATAATCTTGCACTTGTCCACATTAAATGCCAGTTGCCACTGCTCTGACCATTTTTCTAGTTTAGCTAAATCATTTGCCATTTGGCTTATCCCTCCATGAATATCAACCCTGCTGCAAATCTTTGTATCATCGGCAAAAAGACATACTTTGCCAACAAGACCTTCTGCAATATCGCTAATAAAAATATTAAAGAGAATGGGTCCAAGAGCAGATCCCTGAGGTACCCCACTAGTAACAAGACCTTGCATCGAATATACCCCATTGACTACAACCCTCTGTTGCCTGTCACTCAGCCATTGTCTAATCCATTCAACAATATTGAAATCCAAACTCAAAGATTTCAGTTTATTGATAAGCCTTCTATGTGCGACAGTGTCAAAAGCCTTACTGAAATCTAGGTAAGCAATGTCTACTGCACCACCCTGATCTATTATTTTAGTTACCCAATCAAAAAAATCAATAAGATTAGTTTGGCATGATCTCCCTGAAGTAAACCCATGCTGTCTCTGATCTTGAAATCCAAGCGAATTTAGATGTTCAACAATCCTATTCTTTAACAAGGTTTCCATTATTTTCCCCACTACTGAAGTAAGACTTACTGGTCTATAGTTGCCCGACTCCTACTTACTACCTTTCTTGTGAATGGGCACAACATTAGCTAATTTCCAATCTTCTGGAACTACTCCCGTTAACAATGATTGGTTAAATAAATCTGTTAACGGTTTTGCTAGTACACCACTAAGTTCTTTTAATAACTTTGGATGTATCCCATCAGGTCCCATCGACTTATTTGTCTTTACTTTAGACAGCTGAAGTAAAACCTCTTCCTCTGTAAACTTACATGCATCAAAAGACTCATTAGTCTTTTTCCCTAAATGAGGTCCCTTACCCTCATTTTCATTTGTAAAAACTGAACAAAAATATTCATTAAGGCAGTCTGCTAAGCCTTTATCCTCTTCTACATAGCATCCTTCTTTTGTTTTTAATCTAACTAATCCTTGTTTTACTTTCCTTTTCTCATTTATGTATCTAAAAAATGTTTTATCCCCCTTTTTCACTGACTGGGCTATAGTCTCTTCTGTGTGTGCTTTGGAAGCTCTTATAGCTTGCTTTGCCTCTTTCTGCCTACTCTTATAGATCTTTCTATCTTCCTCACTCTGAGTATTTTTATAATTACTAAATGCTAGCTTTTTATTTTTTACTATTTTAGCCACCTCTGCAGAGTACCACAGTGGTTTCTTCAATTTTTTGCTCTTACTGACAAGCCTTATGCAATTTTCTGTTGCCTTCAGTAGTGCAACTTTTAGATAATCCCATTTCTCCTGGACTCCATTTAAATTGCTCCAGTCTGATAATGACTCCTTCACACCTAATCTAATTTTAGAAAAGTCTGTTTTTCTAAAATCTAAAACTTTTGTTTTTGTGTGGTGTGACTGCGTCACTGTTCTTATATTAAACCACACTGTCTGGTGATCACTAGATCCTAAACTTTCACCTACAGTAATATCTGATAACAAATCTCCATTTGTGAACACTAAGTCTAGTATGGCCTGCTTTCGAGTTGGCTCCTCCACTACTTGTTTTAGAGATAATCCCAGTAGGGAGTTTAGGATATGCGTACTCCTGGCGCAAGTAGCTGTTTTGTTTTTCCAGTTCACATCAGGAAGATTAAAGTCACCCATGATGATCACTTCTCCCTTCATTGTCATTTTAGCTATTTCCTCAACTAGTAGATTATCTAACTCCTCTATTTGTCCAGGGGGCCTATAAATCACACCTACCCGAGTTACCATATGATTACCAAATTCTAATGTAACCCAAACTGACTCTATGTTCGCCTCACTAACTTGTATTACGTTACATTTTAAGCTATTCCTCACATACAGGGCCACCCCTCCCCCTTTTTTACCTTCTCTGTCTTTTCTATATAAAGAGTACCCTGGTATTGAAATGTCCCAGTCATGTTTTTCATTATACCATGTCTCAGTAACAGCCACTAAATCTACATTCTCAGTTGCCAATATTGTCACAAGTTCATGGATCTTATTCCCTAAACTGCGAGCATTTGTAGACATGACCCTAAGCTTATCATTTTTCAGCACACTGACTACAGGTAATTTATGTACCTTTTTTGGGGGGCAATTGGATTGATGTTTTATCGCCATTTTGCCCCCCTCTTTTAGTTTAAAAACCTCCTAGCAAAACCTCTGAACTGCTCACTGAGAACATTCGTTCCCTTTTGAGAAAGATGCAAACCATCTTTTTTGTACAGTTCCTTTCTATCCCATAGTGAACTTCCATGAGAAACAAAGCCAAATCCTTGCTCCCGACACCATTCTCCAAGCCACAAGTTGAAGTCCCTAATACGCATCCGTCTATCATTCTGAATGTTACGCACAGGCATAACTTCAGAAAAGGACAGTGTGGACACAATCTGCCGTATATCATTGGCAAGAACACGAAAAGCTTCCTTCACCTCTGAAACCTCATTGCAAGCCAAATCATGTGTCCCTAGATGAACCAGTACATCCAATTCTCCTTCCTGATTTGCTTGCTTAACAATATTAGAAATACGCCTCCTGTCTCTGCGAGCAGTAGCTCCAGGAAGACATCTCACTAAGCCAATACTGTCCAACTCCGCACCTCTTATGATAGAATCGCCCAACAACAACTGCTTTCTATCAGGCCTCACCTTCTCCTTGCACACCTTAGCCACATAGGAGAGTGGTTCCTCAAACTCTGCGTCTGAGCTTGCCTCCACAACACCACTGCACTCTGCAAGTGCTGAAAATGAATTCTGGACAGCCACAGACTGAGGGACATGCCTTTTATCCACAACTCTAAGCCTACCAGATCCAACAGTAATCCACCTGCCATTCCTAGGAAGCCTCTGCGGCAATGGCCTCTGTGGCAGTGACTTCGCAACAGTCTCAGCCCGAGTTTGTTTTACAGATAAATTACAAATCTCGGACTTTAAAAATGCAATCTCCTGCTGCAATCTTGAGAACTGTCTACAGATTAGACAGCCTCCAAACCTCCAAAGAATGGAATGTGAAACAAATGCAGAACAATTATCACAGTAAACCAAATCTGCCATTTTAAGAATTAAAATCAGAAAGATCTTTTAGTTTTTCTCACCTCTTGTATACCTCAGACTACCTCCAGAGTATCTCCAGAATATCTCTTAAATATACTCTTTGAAAAGCAGCTCTTAGAAGAGCAGCCAAAATACATATTCACATGTTTAATGCACAATGTTTTGAAATATATATTGTCACAATTCACATGCATTATCACTGTTAGCTGTATTGCTTTAAATTTTTAATTGTTGTGTATAAGATTTATATTGGACCAGGTGTCCCTTCTTTAATTGATTTGCTTGTTATTGATTGCACTATATAAACTTGTTGATACCACTTCACGCGAGGCTTGAAGAAAATCCGTCACAGGATTGAAACGTCGCCGAGTGTGTGAATAAAGTTTTTCACTTCACACTGAGTGCTGGTGTCTGCATTCATTATTTCTTTTTAATGACAGGCTCCTGAAGATCGGAGAACCGTAATCTTTCTGACGCCAAGAGCTGACAGGCATTGGTTGAACAAAATTGAAACCTTGACAGTGTGGAACTATCCGCATGTAGTAGCGGTTTTCGGCCAACAGACAGATCTCCACGTAAGTCTTAAAAAACTTAACTGGACATCCTAATGATCCTCGCATTCCGAAAAAGTCCATTAACGAAGACCAAAACAAAGTCAAATGAAACAACAAACATTCGTAAGTCGAAAAACAGATGGAATCCAAAACTTTGTATAGTTTCTGCAACAAATCAAACATGACCAGGGAAGAGGACCAAAGAAGGACATCTTCTTCAAATGCTTGATGAATCAGAGAACTGTTTGTGATGTCAGGGATACCTAAACATTTGAACTAAAGGGTTAATGCCACCATCTACCTCAGAACGTCGGAAGCTGAAATTCCAGAAATTTAGGACGAGCCAATAAAATATTGCAAAGCCGATACCAGAAGATCTTTTGGCTGCCATGAACCTGTGGTCCTGCAGAATAACTCCCACTCCTTCCAAGTTGAGTCCGCTAGAGACCGCCTTAATAGATTCCACATGTGGTGTTCACCAGGATCCAAAGCCACTTCAGACAATCCAATCCCTGGGGGGCTTGTATCTGTAACTAACACTCTGAAATGATCCACTGCATTCGGGAGAGAGCATCGGCAGAGGTGTTATTCACCCCTTGTACATGCATTGCTCGGACACATATATTATAACACAGGCAGAGTAACACTAGTTTGTGCAATACTGTTAGAACTAGCAAAGAAAAACCTGTCAAGTTGTTAATTGCCAATACAACACTCATATTTTTGTTTGCACATACAGTCGAACCAGCCAGTCCGACACAAAGAAAGAAGTCCATGATGGACTGGGGAGCATGAAACCTTGCATACCACGTATTCTAGGAAAGATCTGAACATCACAAAATATGAGCAAGAGATGGAGCAGCCCATTGGTAGGCATTTGCCAATATATGTCCCCATCCGATCTATAGCCCAACAAATGGAAAGAATGAGGATGAATAATAAGAAGCCTGATAGCCAATTTGATACCAGTTTTAACTAAAAGATAGCCGGCTCCACATACCCAATGGATCACACTATCAAAAGACGTATACAAGATGGAAAACAACTCTTTGTCAATGTCATCATTCACAGAACAGGCCATATAGACCAAAGAAACTTCCTTCAGGATCATTTCTCTAACAACATGTGGGAAAGTGATGTTATTACACCATATGTAGGGTCTCACGGCTTTCCTCTGACGAAATTGCTCGTCATATCTGAGCCATGCCAAACCTCCATACGCTCTATGAGCTTTGCCAATACAATCCATGTAGCAAAACAGAGCTGAGCAATTCTTGGGCACTTTTCCCCCTATAATGCTAGCCATGTGCTCCCTCTGTCCACTTCTCTGCTCCTACTGACCGCTCCTGTGATTACCTGTAACAATAAGTGGGGAAGACCCAGGGATCCCTCTTCCACTACGAGATCCCCTGGGGAAGGATTGACGAGATGAAGTTCTCAAGGGACAAAAAACTGCCCCGGGATGGCACAGAGGGGGAGAAGCATTTCTTGCTAAACTTGCCTGCATAGTCATGCAGACCACTGGGGACTCATGCACCTTGGAAGAGTTCCTGCAACACAAATGCTCTGTATGCACTTCTGGAAAGTGGAAACTGCCCTGGAACGTGGAGGGTCAGTGGTCTCTCTTGGGCAAGGCTGAACATTTGCAAGAACCGGACCAGAAGCACTGCAGACAGCAGTCGAACAAGTAAATCGTTTACATAAAATATATAAGAATAAACAATCAATAAAAGAAGCCGGTAGATTAAAAGATGCTCATTTGACACCAATATTAAGCTCGGGATTGCAGAAGACCTGATGCGTTTTGCCAAAGGCTTCTTCAGAGGTGCGCATAGAAACTAAGTATCAGTCCATTTGATAATGAGTATAGGTCTAAAAGGGAGAAGTTGTCTTCTTTTAAAGTGCATCATGGAGATTCATAGATTACGAGCACAAATATGTTTTGGTCTCCTGTGAGAAGGAGCAGAGTGCCACTGCAATAGAAACCTGTCACTATCAAATATCTGTGATTTTTTTTAGAATGATAACATCTGATGTGTGATATTACATTAATATGTAATTTTACTATAATTGACTGTTCCAGTTGTGATTGGCTAGATCCCTAAAGCAGGATACTTTTTAAATGATCCATTATCTTGTGAAATAACATCTGTAATAAGGCCAATTATGGTGAAATGGGTTGGTGTTTTTCATCGTTCCGAAGAAGTCGATTTCCACTTGAACAAAGAGACATTTCCTGAATTGGGTAACGGACTCAAGAAACAGTACAAGCAATTGTTTAGTACAATCCCTGTTAGGTATCTTGCCTTAGTGTTATATGAGCAACTTTCTTTTATTTTAATTAAGCCAAATTGTTTTGACTGTCACATTCTGTGCTATATGCGATTGTATATCTTACAGGCCATGGTATTTGTATACAAAAGCAACAGTGCATGGCAATGATGGCTCCACATATGAAGAATCGTACTAATTGACAAGGTCAGATATACATATTACCCTTAGGTGGTGTCTACATCAGTCAGATATGTTTCCCTTTTTTCATGAAATTGAAGATTGTTTATTCTCATCGATCATGGACTTGATCCTATGAGGACATTTGTTGGGAATTTATGTAATGAGCAGCAAATTATTGTTGTTGGTTCTGTTTTATATCTTGTATCTTAAAATTTGAGGAAGGTTGTGCTCTGACTTTTTTGCTGTATTTTGTATTTATTTATTTTTGAATGATATAATCAAACGTGTAGTCTTTAGACAGGTGTCAATACTTTGCCACATCAAAACCTCTAGATCTAAGCATATATACTTCCTCTATTAATGTGAAATCTCTTCCAATACTTACTTTCAGGAGGCATCCATCTTGACTTAATTTGCATAAATATTTCATCACAAGAATTGCTACTTCCTGTTTAATGGAATCTTAGGGAAGTCTGGGCAGCTTTGGAAGGAGGAGTGAATGTAGGATGTGTGTGGAACAGGAGACTAAATATTTTTGTAACATTTACAAGCAATACCACAAGAAGGGATAAGGCAGTGTTTTTCAGAGGGGAAATTAGTCATTAACTAATAACATTAAATGTCTCCAAAATGATTACACTGTTTGAAAAATAAAACCACAGCGTAAAACACGTTTCTGAAGTTGAATGAGACTAAAATCTCCAAGCTGACTTAAAACTGTATCCAAAGGGTCTCATGAAATTTCTATGTTTTTTCTCTCTCCCTTTCTTTGTTTTTTTTTTTTTTAATTATGGAGATGGGCACTATAAACCCAACCATATTGAAAACATTATACCCAACTAAAACGGTCATAAAAATAGAATTTTGTGTAAACTGGCACAAAATATTACAATCACAACTAGATGAAGTAAAACTATTTGTCGTGTTTATAGATCCAACCTTGTATTATGCTCTTAGTCATGGTTTTGGCTGTATTTGCCATAGTAAAATTATGGGAACTTTGCTAACGTGTATACGTTGTGTACTGTTCAAATAACATTAAGAGAGCATGGCATGCCAGGGAGACAAATAAAATGTTCCAAATTTAGAAACACGGATGGATCGGGGAAATGTATGTGTAAAATTACAAGCATACATCTAAGTCACCTTTTATTTCATAGGAGAAGTCTTTCGTATACCTTACTTAATAGCTGTATACAGTGAGGATTATTCCCTCAGTCTGTCAATGGAGAACCATCTCACTAGTGGCTGTGTTCTTAGTCATTTGGGATTTGTGGGTGAAGACATGAGGGTAAAAGGTTTTGTACCAGTAGTTAATTTAAAAAACAGGGTACCCATTATTCAGTGCTTCTTCCACAGGACTTTCAACCTCTTCCCTACATCATGGACACTTTCATGATAGTTCACAGCCCATTGGGGGCTATTCAGTAAAAGGTGAGTTGAGGTGAGATGAACATTTCATCTCATCAATTTAGCTATACATTGGGCAGGGACAAACCTAATCAGCTTCCCCTTCTTAGCAAACTCAACAGGTTTGTCCCTGCACAATGTATAACTAAACTGCCAAGGAGAGCAAGAGGAATCCCAATTTTTTTTTTTTTTAAGATATAAATGGCAAAAAATTAAATTGAAAACGTACAATTAAATATATAGAATTGAGAAAAGAGAGCACTCACCTAAACAATATTGTATTATATATATATATATATAGATATATATATATATATATATATATATATAAAATTCATGATTGAGCAGTCATCTGAAACGCATATACTCGAAAAGCATTTAATAGCGCTAAATCCCCCTGCCTTGCAGAATTAGTATAACATTGGATGTATACTATGGTTTTATTTGTAACTCTAATATTTCTTAAAATGTTTTATTTTATACATGAATGTTTTTTAACACTTATATATGTGTGTGTGTGTGTGTGTGTGTGTCAGCAGTGCCAAGACATATATTTTTTCCCATTTTTGGGAGAAAAAAACATGTTATCGAGCTCTGCTATTTTTTGTCACTCCAATTTGTTTTTTAATTGAATCACTTTCTGTTTGAAATGTGTAGAGTGAAACCATGTAATTATTGCAGGGAATGAAACACAGACAAATAAATAAATATATATATATATATATAAAAAAAAAAACCCACAAACCAGTCTTGCTAAGTGTAGAAAAACATCCAATATATCAAATGAGTGTGAATAGAAATTTTCCCGTTCAATAGACAGTGATATATTTGCAATCTAATTAATCTTTCATGAATGAATCTATAATTAATGTTGTTTATTATTTGGGGAACACTTGAATTTGGAAGATGTCAACTGACAAAACATTGGATATGCATTACAGAAACGGAACCAAAACTCATTTTGAGCATTATTGGCTCAGAAATGCTAATATGAATAATATAACATTTCGTAAAAACAGCCAGACTGTAATATAAAGCTGGGTGACATTGAGGCTGTTGGCAGTTAAACTGCAGCACTGCTTTCTGTCAAACCAGTCTGTTAGAAATAGTTTTGTATGTGAAATTCTCATGGTGACTTTCTGCTTCTACAGTCTGCATGGGATTCTACACCTTGCATTATGGCATTATATTGGGAAATGCAATGAACATGTCGGTGTATTGTAGGCCATGTATGGACTCTATTCACGAAGGTCAGGTTAACTTGGGATACAAGCCAAGATAACATTTCTAACAAAAGATCTTTCTAAGCCAATCTTAGGGGGGAAAAAAATATTTGAGCTTTGCACCTTTGAGCCATGGTGAGCCCACTGTTAAGTGTGTTGGAACTTTTACCCAATTTGCTCACACCTTGGGAACTCTCTGGTAACTCTGGTTTTGAAAAACTCCCTCAGGTGTTGACTCCATGTCAGTCAAAATTGAATACGCTCAAGCAAATTAATGGAAGCTTTTATACGCTTGGGTTATAGTGAAATAGTTACATACTCCTTAGTATACTTAAACAGCTTAGATAATATCATTAAAGTTCTTTTAAGTACATCATTGGAGTAATACTATATGACATTATGACACGTGACTTCAGTGACATTAAATAATAATGTGAACAAAGAAAAACAAAACAAACAAAACAAGACAAAACTGTTGAAGGAGCTGTTAAACTAATATATAGTAAACTGCTTTGAGATAGCCCAAAATAGGGATGGCTAAAGAGGGAAGTGGGGAACGTCCACAGTAGAGACAATGCCCAGGGGGAACTCCCCACACGTGTTATTGTGGAATCAACAATAAATCCCAGTCTTATAGTCAGACCTCTATTTGCTCTGAAAAATACCTTGTCTTATAGTCAAGCAAATATGGTATTACGCATTTGAAAGGAGATACCTCTCTACATGTTATTAAATACATAATGTTTTTAAATACATAAAGGGAATCAACACAGTTAAGGAAGAGAGTATATTTAAAAGAAGAAAAACTACCACAACTAGAGGACATAGTCTTAAATTAGAGGGGCAACGATTTAAAAGTAATATTAGGAAGTATTACTTTACTGAGAGGGTAGTGGATGTATGGAATAGCCTTCCAGCAGAAGTGGTAAACACAATCAAGGGTTTTAAGCATGCATGGGATAGGCACAAGGCTATCCGAGCTATAAGATATGGAACTGGGGACTAATAAAAGTATTTAGAAAATTGGGGAGACTAGATGGACCGAATGGTTCTTATCTGCCGACACATTCTATGTTTCTATATTATATTGATAGCCAAGTTGGTTCTGTAACTGGGGCCCGCACATGACCACTTTCTGCAACCAGTTTCTTGATATTACAATCTTTGTGGCTAACAATGTCTGAATTATTATGTATCTCTTTCTAAAGGGAAATCTGGATAAATTAGAATGCATAAGAGCCACAGCTATGTCAACTAAAAATCGGTTGTTCCAGGACTTCAGACAGAATCTTACTGAATTTTTTCCATGTAGGTCTTATAGCCGAACAATCCCACCATATATACTTTGAACTTCCCTCCTTCAGATTACATCTCCAACTTAAGTTTGATTATTCTACTCAGATTGTCACTTGTAGTTCAATTATATTTAGTAGAATGATTTTTTTTTACATCTTTAGTCGGACCATTGCTCTAGCTGTAAGATAAGCTACAAATCTGAGCTTTGTTAATATTGTTTTTAGTGTGTTCACTATTAGCATCGGGGAGATACATGACAAGATGCTAGGGATCACATCTAAGTTGGTACCCTGACATCTGAATTGACATCATTGGAGTCATTGGCGTTTCATTTTGGAATCATAGCGTTGCATCATGATATGGACTGAAAGTAGGGTAGTTTAGGTTAATGCTATGTGGTAAGCATCAACATTGTTCATGGGTGACATTTACCGCACTTTGTAATGATGTTTTATGGACCTTCATAACCCATGCTAAAGACATAGCTGTTATTGTATGGACACTTTCACTATCCCTGGACATAAGTTAGTGTTTGAGAAAAACAATTGGGTTAGCATCAAACTTTAACATAGTAATTTAGGTTGAAAAAAGACCCTTCTACCTATCATTCCTGCTTTTGATCCAAAAGAAGGACCCCTTATGCTATTCAGAATTTTGCAGTTATGGGGAAAATTCCTTCTTGACTCTATAAGGCAATCAGATTTCTACCTCTATAATATAAATGTTAATTCTATTATTGATAGCCGTGTATCTCCTGTAGCTTCCTGTTTGCACTCAAACAGTCTCCAAACAGCTTCGCACTATCATCTTTGCCCCAAACACCTTTCCACTGTCATCTATGTGGTCAGAAAACGGTCATCTTTGGGCTCCCCACTGCCATATTTCTGCCCAAAAAGCTTGCCAGTGCCATCTATGTGCCCAAAAGGTTTGTCATTACCATCTTTGTGCCCAAAAAGCTTATCACTACCATTTTGTCCCACAACAGGGCCATAGTGCCATCTTTCTCCTCAAAAGCTTATCAAGTCAACCTTTATCCCCAAACAACTTCCCAGTACCATCTTGGTGCCCAAACACCTTATCAGTACCATCTTTTGTCCCCAAAAGCCTAATCGCTGCCATCCTTTTCCTCAAACAGCAGTTTCGTAGTGCCATTTTTGTCCCAAACGGTTTCTCAGTGCCATCTTTGTGCCCAGTTTATCTGTGTAATATTTCTGCCCAAATAGCTTACCAGTGCCATCTTAATCTCAAACATTGTGTTCATGCAAACTTTGCCACCCCCAGATCGATTGGACTTGGAGCGTACGGCACATTGACCAGTGTCCACAACATATACATTTGACAGAAGATTTATTCCTGACTTCTAAAAAAAGTATGCTTTAAATTACAAAATTCTAGATGTACTTTTTTAAAAAGTTTGCTCTATGTACCTGTATTAATAATTGTATACCCTGTATGTTCTCGCCCCAATTTTCCTTTATGTAACTATGCACTTATGTTTGTATTGTTGTAAATGTGAAAACTCTGTGTGTACACTGTTCTGGACTTGTCCCCAGGACATATAGGTGGAGTATCCCTTATCCAGAAATCCGTTATCCAAAATGATCCGTTATCCAAAAAAACAGCTTGTGCTGTGATGTAGCCTTCTATGTATTCACGAATTCCCCCATGCCCACAAAGGCAAAGTATTATAGTAAAAGTGATGTATTTGCTCCATCCAGTATTTGCAGTGATATTCCTATATTTCAAGAGTACAGAGAAGCTTTAATACGTCTTATTGGTGAAAAACATCCATTATCCCAAATGATCTAAAATACTTATGGTTCCAAGCATTTTGGAAAAGGGATCCTCAACCAGTACTCAAAAACGAGAGGAATCTCAATGTATTCTTCCTGGTAAAACACTTTAGAAATATATAAATAAATAAATAAAAATCAAATAAAAAAATCTGGACAGCGCAATGATCTAGTTTTTTTTTTTCTTTTCACAGGGAAAGAAAAAATTCTAAACTGGATAAAGCACTCTATGGCTAATTAAAGGTATAATTTGTATAGCCATAAATATATTATAAATCCTTTATCAATTACATGTGTAGGAGGAAAAGTATGGCGAAAGAAACAAATACTTGCAATTGTTTGCAGTCACATCAATAAAATATTATAATAAATATGCAGTTTAAGAGATATGAGCTATTATCAGGAAAAAAACAAAAATCTGTGCTATTTAAATGGTGATCAGGGAATTGTGATAGAGACAGTTTTTAGTCTAATCAGGCCATTATCTCCATTATGTGGTATGAATATTAGACATATTTAACATGCTAACTGCCTTTGAAAGCAATCAACTGCTCAGATTTAAAAGTCCATTGGTTATAATAATTAAGAGATTTTTTATTAAGCAGGGAATTCTAGCTATAGATTACCTGTGAACCTCATCTCCAGCCTTAAACAAGGGCAGATGTGAAAAATGCTCTTAATTAGTCTTCAATGATGCTAATTATTGACATTTTATACAAATATTTCCATTACTGAGGGATCTGGTTCAAACCAAAACCCATCATAGAAAGGTCTGTATGTAACAGTTACTGGTTTTAGTGATACTGATCATTTATTTATAATAATAAAAAAAAAATACACTATACTACAGTGCTGTACAATGAGAGAAAGTGATATACAATATAGGGACTCAACCTATTTGCTTGTACTTTAAATGTAGAGAATAAAACAGGATAAAAAAATGATCCATATATTGGGTTAGAAAAATTGCAAGCCAATTAAGAGAAATGTATCTGTAGTGTCTCATCCTTATGACATCACCTTTTATGGCATGATATGCAAAGTACACTTTTCAATTGCAAATTAGTTAATTTGCATACCAACCCACAGCTGATGCCATAAACATGAGACACCACAGAAACATTTAAAACAGTTTTTTTTCTTAGGCTATGCATTTGCTTGCACTTCTACTAATATAATGTAAAGATTATTTTTGACCCTTTTTTATTCTCTACTTTAGTTGAACAAAAGAAGCGGTGGTACCAAAGCTCGGCTTATTTTTTTTTCTCCTCCTAGGGACAAATTTTGAAATTCCAGGCCATTTTTTTAACTTTCCTCTCAGAAATCAGAAAAAAAAGCAAAATGGCTCCAAAAAAAAATGGCTGCCTTTTCCTTCATGTGCAAGTTATATGCTTACCGCCATTTTAATACGGCCTTCGCACATACAAGAGAAACAAGAAGGAGTGGAAGAAGCACTATTAGTGAACAATGTATGTAGATTTCTGATGCACTGGCGCTACAGGATAAAGTTTTCTCAAGGCTGGAGGAGTGCCTATTCCTTTTCTACAGTCGCTTCCTCATGCAAGCTTTATTATGCGCCAAATAAATGTTACTGCTTTTGCGATGTCCGTTTTCATTTATATTCTTTTGTTAGAACTTAGAGCACTAATGTCCTCTACCTAAGTGCTTCATACTAGGGCCGGTTATTTAAGACTGAAGAATGTGAGTTAAATTCCAGCACAATAATAGTGGTCATACTGTTATATAACTATTATACAGAGTGACACGTATTTGTTTGTGTATCATTTTTATTTTTTATGTACACATATGGAGAGACTTTGTGGAACATAACACAGGGATTATCAAATATAAAACATTTTTTTATGTGCAGCCCCCCCCCCCCCCCCCCCACCACCCCCATATTTTTATAAATAACCTCAACAGTTCACGAATGGACTATTTTGTAGCGGAGAAAAAAAAGTTATAAATTTTTTTTTATAAAAGCAGGCATAATTAAAGAACTACGTCACCTAAACATCGCTTATACCCTGAATGTACAGAAGAAAAAAATATTAAAAATGATAAAAACGTTGTGGAGCAGAATAGTAAGCAAATACATGAATTAACAGAAAATGTGTAAATCTTTTTTCGATCGTTTTTTTATTCTCCACTTCTCAGAATAAACAAAGTTTAGGTGATCAAGTCCCTTTAAGTATTTCAACTATTATAGTATAGGTTAAATAACAATCTAAAAAAAAAAAAAGGGAAATGTTTGTAACCAATCAGGACAAGATTAAAAAATAACAATTTCATTGTGGGTTTTAGTTAGTGAACCAGTATAGATATTCACAATAGAACTGTAAGAACAAAATAATTTATCAAGACAAATGATTTGGGATAAGCCAGTACTTTCTTTTAGAGTTTATTTAATAACTGCTCAATTTACCTGTTGGATATGATATTGTGTGCTTCAAAGGAGTTGATGTATACTCCTTTACTGTATACGTTGTCAGCGCTATATAAAATATTAAGTACTAGAATTATGCATTTTTATGTTGTTTCAATAAAAACATCAGAGAATTGACTAAATCTGCACTTAATAAGAAAACAATATGCCAGAAATCAGTTTTACTTTTTTTTTTTGGCAAAAGCTGCTATGTGGAGTACTGGATTTAATTGTTTCCAAAATATAACTTCAAAATACAGTTCAGTTGTTGTGATAATCTGTATTTTGATTCCAATTTTATTAATATAATACAATATATACTATAATATATATATATATATATATATATATATATAGTACATATCATGTCAATGCAGCTATTTTTCCATTACCTCTATAAAAATGTATTTATGTATACATCTACCTATCTATACATGCATATATATGTGTATACCTATTCATAGGTAGGATTGCAACTCAGCTGGTATTTTACCAGGAGGCATTGGGAAAGGAACATTTTTCAGAGGAAACGTGGCAACCCTATATATATATATATATATATATATATATATATATATATATATATAAATATGTGTATATGTTGTCGTAATATAATTTCAAAAGATAATTGCTCAAAACTACCTGGGTTCATCTGGGTTTCAAGGCTTATTTTTATTTATTTTTACTGTCTGATTGCAGTCCCCAGTCGCACTGAACTCTAACTCTGACCCGAAAAGCCGGACAGAGGTAGAACGTGGCGGGACAGTAGGATTGCCTTCCAAAATTAACATGTCTAGCTTGGAGGAAAGACGTAACAGGGGCGATATGATAGAAACATTTAAATACATAAAGGGAATCAACACAGTAAAGGAAGAGAGTATATTTAAAAGAAGAAAAACTACCACAACCAGAGGACATAGTCTTAAATTAGAGGGGCAACGATTAAAAAGTAATATCAGGAAGTATTACTTTACTGAGAGGGTAGTGGATGTATGGAGTAGCCTTCCAGCAGAAGTGGTAGAGGTAAACACAGTCAAGGATTTTAAGCATGCGTGGGATAGACACAAGGCTATCCTAGCTATAAGACCGGGAATGGGGGACTAATACAAGTATTCCAAAAAAATTGGGCAGACTAGATGGACCGAATGGTTCTTATCTGCCGACACATTCTATGTTTCTAATTGGGACTTTCCTGCACAAAACAGGACATATTTGGCAGACTAAGTGGATCTGGCTGGTTCTCAAGGTGGATCATTCACAAGGAACCTTCCATTGTTTCAGTAGTTGAAAGGTTCCATACATATTTACATTTATGTTCTGCATAGTCCTGTGTGTTAACCTTATGCTCAGGTGCATGTAAGGTCATCCAAAGAAGTGAGCGATGTAATGGTATGTAGCAGACAGTAAAAAATATATATGAGAATTGAAGTTTATAGAGATGGTATGCATAAAGCTAGATCTAGAGATTCACGTTCATCAGCACTTGTAATAAGTTGATCTTTCAATGTAACTGTCTGCAAGGGTTTATTTGTGGTTCTGGTTGTTTGCTAGTTTTTTCACTTTGCAGCTGAGCCAAGGTCATGGCTGATTTGTAATGACTTCTTATAACCCCAAACAAAGTTACTTAATATCAGACTTAGAATAATGACTCAGACTTAGAATAATGCTATATTTTTTTTTCTACATTGCTCTGTGAGCACTACAAATGAATATATCATCTTCCTCTATACAGACACAATTGGAGCTATTCAGTAGTGGCATTCACTAATGTTAGCAACTTCTATTAGTATATGAAGCCAATCTGCAGCAGTAAATGTTTATTAAACCAATTTGGAGTAGTATATGCATAATCTTTGTATATAAAGTCAATCTAGAGCAGTATATGCATTTACGTGCTCTATCAAACAACCTATGAATTTAAAAGTGATAAAGTCATTGAATAGAGTCCCATGGGTTTGTGCATTTTCATTGTGCGCCTTTCTGTATAATAAGAGCAGACCTGAATGTGCTACAGAGGGATGCAGTCCTGGTTAGCTCTAGTTTATAGAGGACAGTCGGATAAAGGCACGTCTTAGGTGTAACACAAACACCTAAACAAACAAGAAATATAATCTAAGAACCTCAAAAATCAGAACATCAGAAAAGGGTCAGGTGACATGTTAAATCATATTTTTCTCTTATGTTATGCCTTTGCTTACAATGTGTATAATGTCATTTTTTATATTCTTCATTCACAGTATGAGCAATGTTTAGGTCAACAGTAGGATGGCATGGAACGTCCTACATTAAACAGCTCATTGCGGCCTGTGTGTGGACCCCGTTGCAGGGACTTGCAGCAGGCTCCCCACTGTCAGGTGGGGCCACTTTGAGTGGCCTCACTCTGACACAAAAAATGGAGCTGATGCTCAAAGTGAGCGTCGGCTACATTTTAAAGGCATCTAATATATTTGCTAGCACCACCTCTTCAGGCAGTGAATTCCATACCTTTATTAACCTTACTTTCTAAAAATTATTTCACTGTCATAGACTAACCATACATACATACATACATACATACATACAGAGACATACATACAGGGACACAGAGACATACATACATACACAGACAGTCACAATTACATACCTACTGTACATACAAGTCCCTGAGGTGCATGCTCTCCAGTCTCATCACAGGGCGCCAGCCGTGCTGTGTGGTACACAGGGAGCAGGGATATGATGTCATTTATACCCTGCCCACTCCACACAGCCTGCGGCAGACACCAGGGTAAGAGGGTCCATGGGCGGCAATTAGATGAGCGGGCGGTAAGTGGCTGGGCTGCGCTGAGGGGAGGTGCTTTTTGCTTGGCCACGCTTCATAAAGTAACCGGCTGGGGGGGAGCCCAGAACTCCTCCCTCACAGTACACGGCCTGGCTGAACAGAGGCCGCAGTTGGGGACCCCTGCTTTAAAGAAACAGTTACCACTGACACAAGAAGTGTGTTTGGCGATAATGATCTAGCAGTATTACCATGAGGAGGGAGATGTCCCTTTAATGCATCACTAGAAATGAATCACACTTTAGTATATGCAACCAGAATCAGCAGTAGTTTAGCCTAGTCTCCCAGTGTGGTACACAGGCACATTAAAGATATGTGCACGATGCTGATGAGTCATCATCTTAGCATTTATTTATTTACATGTACTCATTGTGGAGATTTAATTAAAGTTTAACTTTTCTATTGCCACGTATACCACCAAATTTGCCACAACTTATTTAGTCTTTTAGCATGACACAACACCTTTAAACTTAAACACAATACCAGGATATATGGCAAAAAGGTTTTCCTATTTTTAAAAATGTTGATTTCAAATTTCAGATGGAACATTTCACACACTGGGTTTTTTTTTAGACATATTTCTAATGCTAATATCATTTTGCTTTTGAGGTAATGGTCATTAATTAAAATGAACTGTGATACGTGTGAAATGGTTATAGAACAATATTAGGCCACATTATCACCAGACAATGTTAGCCTCTCTTTCATACAGAGGCCTGCTGCTGTGTGTGGCTGTCAATTTGACATGGGGAAGTAAATAATTGTTTAGGGCAAAGACTGCATCTTCAGTACACGCAGCTGATGGCATACTCCCTGTGGAACACCAAATATCTCTTTAACCTCCTGACACTGAAATAAAAGGGTATAAGTGATCACAAAAAGAAACAAAAGACCAAACTAGCAACTGTCTGCAAATTCAGAGGCCTAAAAAACCCCCAGTGCATTTTAGATTCACACCTGGTGTAACATGGATTGCTGAGATCCTACTAAACAACTTTCTTTTAATTATGAAAAATATTATACCATACTTATACACAAACAAATATTTACAAAAAAAAAAAAAACTTTCACCATAATTAAATAAAACATTTTACTAATAGTTGTAGTTAACGGAAAAATACAATACAATATTAGTGACTTATCCTTTGCACATGGGAGAAATACTGGTGCACGGTTTGTGAATGGAAAGCACATGTAGAATGAAAACGTGCACAATGCATTCTGGGAGCACGGAATGTTTGCTAAACACCAACACTGTAGTACAATGGGCAATTGCCAAACGCTATAGTTTTGTTGATAATTGTCAAACTCTAGAGCAGCTATAATCTTATGGCTATTGTCTGACTTTTGTTTTTGTTTTAGAAGACCCAGATGGAGATCAATGTGGTGGTGTAATTTAGCTATGGTGGCCAAACTGAGAAACTGAATTGGCTTTATTGAATATCTGGACATTATGCCCATTTTATTCTCTTAAGCTCATTTTTGCAAGATCCTCCTCCACTTCCGTTGGACTATGGGATCTACTCAATAAAGAGAGAATGGCAGGGAACTGAAATGGGAATTTCACACTTTAGGCCAATGTAGCCGAGTTAGAGAAATTCTCCAATGCAGCTGAAAACTCAGTTACTCTGGCCTTAAGTTTGAAATTCCCATCTCAGTTTCCTACAATCTCTCTTTATTGAGTGGACTCTTATTTGTAAATTTGCTATATTATTATCTATTTGTATGTATGTTTGCCCAAAGCTCGACAAGTGCAGAATATAATGATTGTTTTTCAAATAAATAATACTAGTTGTAAATTGAATCCACCCCTTTATTGTTATGAAACCTATGTCTGGTTGAGAACAGAGGCAGGCCAGCTCCGCCCCCCCCCCCCCCCCCCCCTCGGTGTGCCAAGATCATACCCCCTAAAGGTCACCCATGCTTGTAACAAGTACTTTCGAATATTCTGAATGCACATTTTAATATAACATTGGTTTGTTTTATTAACTAACTAACAGTGATGTTTGGCCCTCTCCATGTATAAATTAAGAACCCAGAATTAACCAAACTAAGCAAAATGCAGAATTATATTGTTTAACAATCCATTTTAAACCAAATTGATTATTAAGGTTTCTTAGTGTCATACAGAATGAAAAATATTTGTACAAAAGTGAGTTTCCCCAGAATTCTTTAGGACACCAGACAAGTCCCCCTAAATGAGAATTTCAGAAAAAAGAATTGTGGGGCTAGTACACAGCCTCTCAAAAGGTCAACAGGGGGGAATGGTTGAGAAAAATATACCTCAGGCCGAT